>VMOF01000220.1:24266055-24310671 GCA_011764245.1 Trialeurodes vaporariorum
TCCTCTCCTGCCCCATCGCCATCGCTTCCTAATTGCTCTTGAATCCTTCTCACGCCGCGCCCGCGCCACGGCCACGACCGAACCATTCCCAAAATATTTGCTTCGTTCGCAGTTACTTTGTTTAATTTATTCGTAATTTAAGTGATTTTTTCTTTTTTTTTCCCTTCAAAATTGCATTGCTTTACAGTTTTCAATCTTTCTTTATTACACGAAAGAAAAGTGATGGATGCAAAAATTAATGTTTTTTTTTCTCTCTATCTCTCTCCCTCCCCCCGAATGATTCTGAGCCGTTGCTAATTGTATATTGTGCTCCTTTTCTTCTCTGGCGTTGCTGTTTTATAAATTTATTAACTTATTTTAAATGGATCGCCCTTGCTCTGATCATACTTGATGTCTTGGTGTAGATGAGGCAGAGAAAGAAAGGGAGAGAGAGAGAGAGAGAGAGAGAGAGAGAGAGAGAGAGAGAGAGAGAGAGAGGAGACTGAGAGAGAGAGAGAGTGAGAGAGAGAGTGAGAGAGAGAGGGAGGAGAGAGAGAGAGAGAGAGAGAGAGAGAGAGAGAGAGACAGAAGGTTTGAAGGAGGGAGAGGGGGAGAGAGAGACAAGAAGAGAAGAGAAAAAAATAGAATGAAGGTGCGATGAGTTTACTCCGCGTATTTTTTCGGGTGTAGATTTTCTACTATGATGATGGTTATTAGACGAGGACTTGTTTTGTTTTTTTCGTGAGCAAGCTAATTTCTTCTGTAATCTGAAGAGACTTCGAAAACGATTGCATTAACAAATGGAAGGAGGTTTTTCACAAAAATCATCATGTATCAAGTGGTACCTCTATTGTATCGCATTGCTCAAATTCACTTTGAATGGAAAATTGATAAAGAGTCCGTCATCAATCAATCAATACTCCTTCGATTGATCGAGCTTGGCATGCATTATCCTAAGGGCGTTCACAAACTACAGAAAGAGAAATGTCGGCTCATTCACCTTCGGCCAAATTCAAAACCGATGAAATGTTTTACCTGTTAAATAATTAATTTTTTATTTGATTAGCGCCTCCACTCCACCTCAGAGAGTCGGTTCGAATTACTATTATGACTCAAAATAAACGTGTAATCAGTCTACTAAGGCAGAAGAATGGTAGCTCATTTTTCTTCGAAAGAAGAAACCCCTACCTCCTCGTTAAAGTCAAGTAAACACCTCGACAAACAAGACGTCTTTGATACTCTTAATCCTCCCTCCCCTTTCCTTGCGGAAGTCTGCCGTGGTTGCCACACGCGCTTGCGCGAACGCCACGTCACGAAGAGAGACGCACTATGATCTGAGATCTAAAAAAAAGTGGTAAAAAACAATCTGTGAAAAAAAGTCATCAAAAATCTTCAGTTTCGATTTTTTAAGCTTAGTTTAAACCTTTCCAATGACATTTCTAGGTTGAAATTGTTTGTTAAAAGGGCTCTCTTGAGTTGAAGTGGTTTTGAAAGTTTATAAATATGATAAATTGGTGAGAAATTTACTTCCTGATTTTTGGTCCTTTTTGTCGATCTCAAAAGACCAAAGTGCGACGACCGCATCGAGGAGCGTTGCACTGCTGCAAATGCTTGAAGGGTCGTGTTTCGCGGAGATTTTCAGGAAAAGGGTAAAAAGATAGCTTCGCGCGGGTCTCAGACAAACGTCCGCGAGTCAAGAAACAAGAGTACTGGGCATGCGCGGCGCGAACAAGCAGCAAAATGTGCGAATCTGCACGGTTTGTGATAAAAGATGATAGGCAGAAACCTCCCATAAAGGCCCATAATTCAACATTATGATGTGGTGTGAAGCTCATTAAACAACTCCGAGAGGGAATTAAATTTCCGTTGCCTTAATAAAGCGACTGAGCTCGATTCATTTTTCAAGGGCTCCTTATTAATTTCGCTAAGCGTCCCGAATACCGCAGGTAAGTACCCGGTTTGTAGGAGATTGCACTATCGTGTTCCCGGCTTTTGAAAAGTGGTCGGTTTGGTAATATGAGTCCGAGTATATTTTGCACCCTTTAAATGAATCGTCGTTTGTAAAAAGTGTCGCGCGACAGATTCAGAGAAATTAACATCAGTGATAGTCGAGCTGCCAGAGATAAGACACTCCCTCCCTGAAGTTGAACAAGTATTAAGGAAAATGAGATCATCCATCTTCGCCTCTTGAAATATTTTAGCAAACCCCATCCGGCGCTTTAAACAATCAATCTTTAATTCCATAAAAACTATACTTATGCTCTGATGAGAGAATCGGTCCATCTGCAGACCGATTCCGCTCTTTTGGCCAACACAAGACGAGATAAAACGGAAATCGATTTGTCCAATTGGTTTAAACGTGGCTTCCCGTGACTAGTTTGGTGCTCAAGTCGTTTGTTTTTTATTAAATGACTCCAACTATTGTTGTCATGGTCACGAGACGTCATTTTAATCAATGGGGATCATATCGATTCCTGCTATCTCGTCTCATTTCTATCAAAAAAGTGGAATCGGCCTGTTGTCCAGAATGAACGTTGTTCTGATTGGTTTCGTCATCTTAAGCCATGCACAGGATGAATTGGACTTGGCACAAGTCCCACAAGTCCGATGCTTTTTGTTATCTTATCTTACAATAGGTAGTATAAAAATCTAACGAATAGCTAACCGAAATCTCGATTTTCTCCCATTTCTCTCAAAAGCTTCGATTTTTTCCATTTTCTGGTATTTCTGTGAGTGCGCCCTGAAGTGCCGTGACTAATGGCCGAACTGGGGACGGGGGGGTAAATGAGCCGAGATGTACGGGAGAGCCAGAGCCTCCTCACTCCTCCGCTCCGCCCAGCCCGATAAGCGGGGTGAACCCTTGAATCTACCCCCCCCCCATCCTGCAGTCTTTGAACTGGTCACTTCTCTTTTGTCTTGCGTAACTGACCTATTTCCCCTAATCTTTTCTCAATTTTATACAGTGGTAAAAGGCGGCGCGCAGCGCCGAATTGTAGGCGCGAAGCGCCTCCGGGGAACGGGCCGCGGTCCGCGGAGCGGCAAGGGGGCGAAGCCTCCTAGTACATTTATATAGCGCCTCATTTACATTAAAACGTTAAAGGGACCAGTTGCAGGCCTTATTTGATCCAGTCTACCAGTCACATCTATAATTATTTCAAAAATATCAGCTCACCGGGGTTTATTTTAATTTTGAACACCCCCACCCTTTCCCTTTGACCCTTGGAGACTGAGCAATTTTTTTGTTTGTTTGTTTTTTTTTTGCTAATGTAGTCTATCCATCACCACACAGAAAACACATATGATAGAGAGCATATACTAAAAATAAACAAACTAATGATTGTTAGAAATAATTTGGGAGGAAATAGGAGAAAAAAAGTGAAAGCTAAGAGACGATGAACAGACTATTTCTTACTCTCCGACCGTAAGACTACATGCCAAAGTAAAAAAATTAAAAAAAATAGAAAAAGAGGAAGAAAAATTAGTTGATTTTAACATGCTAATATTAAAAAAGGTGACCGCAAAGTTTTAAACGTTCATTTAAGAGAATGGGGTGCAAAGCCAACAAAATATTATTGTTGAGCCAGACATGACTTGAGGCGGACTTTCTCAGAGGAAAGACCCATGAATGAATGGGTCTGCTCTTCCTGAGAATGCTGCATTTTAGGCACCATTTTTCGATCTAACAATATATTTAATCATTTAGCATCTCGTTAACTAAAACTATCTTTTACCGTTTTGCACTCATCACTTTTAACTTTAGAAATATTATTGATGAGCTAATTTTTCTTTTCAGTGCGATTCTTACGGTGGGTAAATTTGAGTTGTCCATTGCAAATATCCTCTCGTCACACTCACATCTGATCGGTTCATTCGAATCATCTCCCACCACTCTACACCAAACAGCTCGTTGACTAGGAAGCACGGGGTGTTGCTGATACGTATATGTATACTATATTATGTATACATATTTACGTTGCATTCACTTTACTTGCACGGGAGGAGACTCGGTTTGACTCGTTTGAAAAATCGAAAACGATGAAAGTGGCATCTGCCAAAGGGCAGGGGCCAGAGCATCATGGCCCGTCCGGCGGCTCACCACTTGGGCCCAGTCCGAACCCAACCGGACCGGACCGGACCGGACTGGGGACGGTGGACGGCAAAGCGCGGTGAGTGGATCCCAGTGCCACGAGGGCTTATCGGGGGCACCCGCACCCGGCGGTGGCGGCGGCGGGCACCCGTCGCACTTCGGAAGGCAGTAAAAATATATCTGCGATAGTATAATATCCATTTACGTGAAGGATATGCTAATGTATATTGTACGTTACTGTTCATTCTGATCATGGACCTGCGCGCGCAGCCACCGCGCGTCACCATGGCGACCGCGAGCGTCGAGCACCGAGCGCCGAGCGCGACACGGGCGGACTCTGAAGAGGACCACCAGGTTCAGGCTCAGAGGACCGAAAGGAGCTAAAGAGAGAAGAGCTCGCCGTCCACCATCCACCGTCCATCCACCGATCCACCGATCCACCGATCCACCAGCCACCAGTCTGAGAATGTGCGTCTACCATATACAATTACAAGTATGCATTCACACATAAACATAAGCACACACATGCACTGTTTTGATTTATTCCGCAATTACCCATCTTTGAGCTCGACCGTTACTTACCCGTGTGTTCTGTGTTACCCCGTGTGTGCCGTGGTGTGCTTTTTGCCGTGGCTCTCTTAGGGTCAGGAGTTCATGCTTGTGTGCCATCGCTGTGTGCTGTGTGTCCACTTTTTTCGCGACGACTAAATGTCTGCGAATGTCCGCGCGACTGGGCCTCCGCGCCGCGCCGCGCCGTGCAGAGCCACTTGATGCGCAGCTCAACTACTTATGCGCATCTGCATGCGACCGACAGCGACTGCGCATCATCCTCGGCGCATCCCTCCGCGCATCGCCGGACCATCACACTGCTGGGTCCGATTAGAAGCTATTTAGTCGAGATTTTAGCAGCAGATTAAAATTAAGTGTCAGTAGAGTCGCATTATGGAATCGCTGTTCCCACTGTGCAAAAAGTACCAGTGTCGCATTCACGCTGTTAACAGGGGGAAAAGGTCTGCGAAATACTTTGACTCCGAATGAATCGTAAGTCACAGGTAAAGTGGAAATGCCCTTTGAGCTTGCTCACTTGCGAGATAATTGATTTCTGGACGATTGTATTGGAGAGGTTAAAATTTATTATCACTGGTGAATTATGGCATTATTTCACTCTAATCGAGTTCTTCAGGTTTATGCTGTATCTTAATGGATACTGAATGAATGTGTGGTCTGGATTTGAAAATTTTAGCCCATAAATGACCAGAATAATTTGGGATATATATATGTGTTTTCCACAAAAAACATCATCTTAAAGCCGAAACAACGAAATTATGAAAAAACCGTAAAATTATGGGTTCAGAAAAATGATAGGAGCTAAAAAAAAATCCTAAATTGAATTCAAATTCTTAAACTAGGGCCCAAATTTACTGAAATTTGATCAAGACAATACGAAACAAGTGGGTCGTTTAGGACCCACTAGAGGATAGTCAATAGTCGCATCATAAATATTTGAATGATCTCATCATTGTTTCCGCAGGCTTTTACATCTTAATGCATTACCCATTAGCATATAGCAAAACCTTACGAAAGCTCTATGGAATCTAACCCATCCCCTCACCGCACTTCGGTCTTGCTATCTATTGACACCCTTGATTTTGCAATTACAGCGTAAAAAAGAGATCTACCCACTTTCATTCATTCATCGTTTCTCTATTCTAGACTCTATATTAACCTCACATTGGATCAAAAAATTAATTTTTCGAACAAAAAATCAAGATTATTAAAAAAAAAATTGGAAGATAACTAAAAAAATGTGTGCGGAATATTCCATTTTATAGCTTCATACGAGTCAACATAGTTATTGCAAAAACATGCCATTTAAAAAAAAAAAAAAAAAAAAAAAAAAAAAAAAAAAAAACTAAGCAAAATAACAACGCTTTTCCACGTTCGAAAAATATCTACGTTTCGATCCAGTGTGCCACGACGCGATGAAAACATGAATGGGTGCAGTTTATGATACTCTCTTGTGTTGACAGCCACAGTTTGAACTGGTTTTCACGCACGGGTTTGAAGAATCTCCCGTACTTATTCCGTAAATGCAGGCCGAGGACGGGACGTGCACGTGACGTGACGCGACGCCGCTAATCTTTTAATAGTGTAATAATGGAATAATCAGTTAATAACTATTATAATGGTAAAGGGATCGGGCGCGCAGGACCAGAGAGATGCTCGAGATGGATAGAATAATGAAACTGATTTAATCCGCAAACTGATTGTCTCCTCGGCTCAGTCAAAGTATTCTGAGGGGCGCATGCGCACAAGAGAGGTGGAGGAGTGGATTCAGGAAGAGACATCGTTGCCGATATTTGCGATTCTTGTTGACTGTTTCAGGCTAACCCTTTTACTATCAGGTTCAGACTACCAGAAGAAAGTACAACTACAACTGCGAATCAAATTTGGTGGGTACTTAAATATTCGTACTGAGCTTTGTTCATTTTGCCTATCCCGGTAATTCAAGGCGCTCGGTGAAACATTTTTATGCAAGTGTTATCGATTTTGAGTAGCTTTTACTACCAGCCTCAGGTTACCAGAAGGAAGCAACAATACACGTATAACTCGCTCAAATTCAATTGGTAGTTAAATATTCGTACTTTGAGGTTTTCATTTTGCCTATCCCTGTAATTCAAGGCGCTCAATGTAATATGTTTATACAGGGGTTATCGATTTGGAATAGCTTTTACTACCAGCTTCAGATTACCAAAAAGAAGCAAAAATAATCGTATAAATCGCTAAAATTCAAAGGGTAGTTAAATATTCGTACATGGAAGTGTTCATTTTGTCTACGCCAGTAATTCAAGGCGCTCGATAAAAAAAAGGAAAAAAATGTTCAACGATTTGAAGTAGCTCTTACTGTCAGTGAGAGAAAAATATACGTAAAAAAAACTCGGGCGTGGTGTTGAAAGGGTCAAAGATACCGCGCAATATAACATTAACCGATGAAGTTTCTCAGTGCTCCTGCGAGATTTTTCTGGAGGTAAATGGACGATCAATTTTAATGCAAAGTCTTTCAAAATGAACGATGGTGCCATTGAAAAAGTCTAAAACTCAGAGATGTATTACCTCAAAATTCAGATGGACTTCCCCAAGTATGCACGTATTGTAAGTGTCGCAGACAAATCGTAATCGCCTTGCGATTAACCTAGGCAAAGATCAAGCCGCTCATGTATAGTCAGAAAAAATTCAGATCAAGCGTAGTGGTGACTTAAAAAATAATTATATCAAGATTTGATTAGTTCATTCTAAAGCTTAATAAGCAAACGACCATATTGATACCCACAGATTATGTTTTTCACAACTCGTTCTCTTTTTACAAACTTTAAAATGGATGAAATACAGGTGTTCAAACACCTTATCTAAAACACCGTAGGTAAAAAAGTATAACCAAACTAAGCCTAATTTGATAAAATCACAATTTTCGTCAGCTTATCACCTATCAAATGAGCTAATGCAAATTTCGACACAATTAATCTGTAAGATGGGACTCCCCTATTTTTGCAACCTACCCATTTGACTTTCCATCTTTGAATTTTGTCAAACGCATTTACATTGAGTTTTTCAGACTATTTGATGCTTTCAATGTGATTTTGACGCAATTTTACACCAGATCAGACCCTCCATGATGATGCAGCAAAAGTTTGCGCAACAGACCCATTTAAGACACAATTACACTTGATCTGAATTTCTTCTGATCATAAATAAGCGACTAGCGACTTTCCTCTTTGTGTGGGCAAATCGCAAGCCTGCGACGTATGCACTAGACACTTCTTGCATCTCCTCAAAAGCACATAACCCAGACGATTTAGACCTATCAGATTGTTGATTTTAGTTGTTAAACGTTAAACAGTAAATTTGAATCCTGTTTCTAAAGACTTTTGTCACTAGTACTTGTAGCATGGCGATACCGACAGATATGTTTCTCGTTGCATAGTAAGCGAGAAAGACGGCACTTAATTCAATATACTGTTATTTTGTTTGGGGGTGCAAAACGTATGTAGTGAAGTCTATACACTGCGGTGATTCTTGACCAATGAGCTATAACTTTAGAGTGGCAGATCAAGGAACGTTCCGCTGGTTCATTGTTGTCACCTAGGGCGCCGCCATCTTGCCGTAAAAATCGATTTTGAGGTTAAGTTTTGTAGGTTGTTTCCGGTCGTTTCGTAAACAAACTCGGGCATCGCCGGAAACGGCCTTCAAAATTTAACCTCAAACCTTGGAATCTGCCGTCCAAATTCCCGCCAAATTCCGAACGACCTACAAAATTTAACCTCAAACCTTGGAATCAGCCGTCCAAATTCCGCTTTTTCCCGGAATTCCTTCTACCCTGTGTGGCACAAGGTGGACCAGCCCGCTGCCACTCTAAAGTTATAGCTCATTGTTCTTGACCGATCTGAAGTCTTAGGTTAGTTTTCTCAGAGTGGAAAAGGGCTTAGACTGTTTTAATGATCTTAGCGTTATTTTTGAAGCATTTTACATCAGAATCGATGTTTCATTTGCTTACAGCAAAGCCTTGCAAAAACTCCTTCTGAAACTAGGATATACATCCAATATTTATAGCTGTGTTTATAGGATGTTGTATTTTATAGGATATATTTATAGGATTATAGCAAAAGGATATACATCCTATATTTTCGATAGTATGTGAAAGGCTTGATATACAGATAATTGCCGTTTTGATACATGAACTTTGGCAATTAAATTTGTCCTTCTTTTGGACCTACAAAGTAAACTTGCAGCAATCGATGGTTAGCAAAGCACTGTTTCACTGTCAAATTAATTCTTTAGCATAGAATCAAACGGAGAAAGCATCATTGTTGCCTAATTACACGAGTCACCACTGTCTAGTGCGCCACAATTTTTGTCAATTAAAAAAAACTACAAAACAAAACAAAAAAAAAACGGAACAAAAAAAGTAAAGAATGATTTAAAAGTTTACTTTACACAATTAAATTTTGGGGGCAAAAATTGTCTCCTTTTCGGGGGACTCGAGAAAAAAATTGGCTTCCATGGGGCCAAAAATTCTCTTTTCTTGGGAAAAATGGGGATGAATTACCTCTGAACTTAGATGGAGCATTCCAGAAAACTTAATTGCATTTTTGAAGGAAGATAAAAACCATGCTTGCTAGCAAGTAATTTGGGATCGCCGCGCAGCAGTGAGACATGCTGTATATATACGTATATGGCCCATAAGTGTAGGAGTGCTTTTAAAAAGCGAATCACATTTGGAACACATCCGATGGATCTAGGTACTTATTAGTTTGGTTTCCACCCACCGGATGTATTGTTATCAGTGGAGTCCGTAGTTAACCTCAGCTCTGTGACGAATCCGCAGAATCCCCGGCGAGTCTTATAAATTGGCGCGCTGGACAAAGGGCCACGGGCCGGGTCGACGGCCACGTTTATCGCGGCTCATCAGATATCTCGACGGCCCCGATCCGAGCTCGGATTATTTCATTACTTCATTCATCTAAACAACTTTCGCACGGTTTATCATAAAATGCTAATATCGTATAGATTACATATTTATTTTCTTTTTAATCTGCTTTTCTTTCGGTGTTTATTATCGTATATCTCTTTCTCTTTCTCTCTCTCTCTCTCTCCCTCCCTCCCTCTCTCTCTCTCTCTCTCTCTCTCTCTCTCTCTCTCTCTCTCTCTCTCTCTCTCTCTCTCTCTTGTGAGTAAGACATGAAGAGAGGTTGAAGAGGCACGAGAGAGAAGGAGGAGGGAGATAGAGCTCAAGACTGAGGATGTGATTTTCTCTGGCGATCGTTGCATGAAGCATGGCTGAGCTTGGTGCATTTGTGCAAGAATCGTAAGGCACATGGTCGACTGCTTGCTTGCATACAAAGTAAGAAAACGAATATTTTTCACCGATCGCTATCTTACGGGGACCCCTGTCCTTTCAACTGAAATGCCTGCTCTGTGTGAGTGTGTGTGTGTGCGAATGCTTATTTCTAATTTGCAGAATATAATTAATCTTAAACGTTTCCAGCAATTAATCATGCAAGGTGTGTGGTTAGCTGACCGAAGAGAGAAAAGGAGTAAGAAGCAAAGGAGGACGAAACGGATACACGATGCGAATGCGATAGTCCAGTGCTCTACCCGATATGCTGGCCGAAATGGGTCTAACCAACGCCTGGCGGTTATGCGACCCGGCTATCAATTATTATGATCGCGCTGTTTGGCCTTGACATTGGCGTCGCCCGACCAGGCACGGAGAGCGGACTGTCGCCCGCCCCCGGTTATTGTTTCTTTTGGGATCGCGGCTGAAACTTCCATTCCCGAAGAGAGGAAGTTTCCGTGAAAACGCGACAAAACATAATTTAATGAGCGATTCTACGATATAACAGGACTTTTCTCTATGACGATGATAATTTTCATAGTAGTTGTTTCATCAAAACCTTTCAAAATAATGAATATTTTTACTATTTTGCCATTCACATTTTTTACTATTTGGGCAAAAATGTGAATGAACAAAGAAATAGGAAAAAACGGAATAAATTAAATCATGAAGAAAACCAATGAAAGTCTCTTCGGTGGTGAAAGTGAAGATGGTGATGGTGAAAAATTAGAAAATTGCCTTTTGGCGTATAAATGATATCTGTACGCACAAATACGAGTGCCTTAATGCGTGGCGAATATTAAACCAATTCCAAACAAACTGCTTCCGCGAACTCAATGGTTGAGATCGTCAGTAGGAGCCCTTGTATGTATAGATTTTCGGGATTTCACGAATGGTATACCTGAAGCTTCTCCTCTCAGGCTCACCAGTATAGGTATTGAAATTATTCTTGAATATCGGAATTATGTGTTGTTCGAAGAGATTATACAAGAACACTATAGTACATAGTTTTTTTTAGAGCATGAGTGTCATGCTCTATTGAAATCGTTTCTACAAGGTCAATAATGCTTTTCTTATAGGAACGGCATGGTTCGGGGGTCCGCTCGGGGGATCGCTTGGTTTCAGTATCGAGAACGGGTCCTCGAGGACCGATTGACCCATGTGATTCCGCCAATCCGGTGTCCACCCAATTTGTCGCGTTTTCTTTGTGGCGGGAGTTTTTGGCCAAGATTGAGGTTAAGCATTTTTGGGAATGTAATTACGTTACTAATTTGGATCAGACTTCAACGAAATTTTCTGTATGAGATATTGGGGTTTTATATCAGAGGATTGTGTCCATGTTTCGTGTATTCTGCGATTTAAAATGCATTTAGATGATTTCAAATTTCCAATCCTGTTATTGTTGATGTTTCGGTCCGCTAAAAGAGTTCGTTTGGGGAACGCGATCGGCGTTGCGTTTTAAGGTGAATCCTCAGCGACCTGTAGTAAGATTCTCATCCGCTAGATAACGCCACTGTTCCGCGGTCCAGAAACCATGCTTTTTCCGCCTTTAATCGTTAATTGCGAGAGCTAGAGTTAACTTTTCGAAAATGTAAGAACGTTGCGTTCTAGATCAAATCCTAAGGAAAATTTTAAGACCATTCCGAGCCATGGACGAAGATATAACTAAGGACTGCCGACTTCCTATCTCCGCCCGTGTTAAAACCTGTTAGCGGGTTTTCAAGCGCGACCGCAGCGCTCCAAGCAGCAGTAAGGGTCAACTAAAAGCGAACCGCTGCAGCGGTGGCCGCTCCGGCTCCCTTTCTCCCATGCCTTCCCGCAAATGTATACCGTGTAGGTAATTTGAATCACGATTGAACGAAGGGAACAAATGATCAGCGAATCAAAAGGAAGCAAAATCCGCTAAAAAGCAAACGTCTGGAGTATTTCTTGAAAGATTCCTGAACTGTCGAAAATGATTAATCAAGGACTGAAATACTATACATCACAGTTAACCTCAAAACGGAATCAAACAAGAAAGAGTACATAGACATTTGTTTTATTAGTAGAGATCAGGCGACTCTTTTAATTTGCTGATGATTTCTGTTACCTTGTCCAAAGTTGATTCTGAATTTCCCTTGCTTTCGATCTTCCATTGAGATACTGAGTTATCTGATCCTCTTGGGTCGCCGACAACAGTTGACAGCCATGCCATAACAGACCAACTCCAACAACGGTTTTAGCAGTAGCACAGCATGTGAGCATGGACACATCGCCAGGATCGCTCACTTGAAAGAGTAGTTCAGCTGACCGCTGCTTGGAGCGCTGGGGTCGAGAGCAAAACAGGACTAACAACAGTCGGCAGTCCTTAGTTATATCTTCGTCCATGGTTTTGCGACGACCTCCCGTCCCCTTTGCTCTCCCCACGAACTACTGCACCTACGCCTACAACAGTTGCTTGCCGCGTTGTGCAGATTGCATGAATGATGTGTGTCCATCTACTTCATCCCAATTTCACAGCCATCACGGATGCCACGCCCGCCACGGGTCTTCTACCTGGTTTTATGCGACATCGGTCATCGTGGCCCAGTGTTACATGGTAATCAGCGGCGGATTCGGGAAAGGCACGCCCCCCCCCCAACTCACGGTAGCCTTTGCCTTTTTTCAACAGAAAAAATCCCATAAATTCCTCCCTGCAAATTTGAAAATTCATAGGCGTGAAGCCCCCCCCCCCTAAAAGAATTTTCTGGATCCGCCATTGGTAGTAATTTTTGCGGCACACTACGCCGGATTCCCGTGCAAATTCCTACACTTACCTTTCTCCCTTATCTGTCAATGGGCGCTCCCCGAGGGGCGGCGCGGCGCGCCCCCCCCCCCCAATTCAGAAAAATCAAAACTTTACAATAAAAAGAATCGGAACATTCGAAGATCAAATAATAACGAAAGGAGTAAGAGTTAACAAACTTTATTCTTAGTTTACTTTACAATTTTAATTAGGGGCGTAATTTAGGGGGGGGGCAGGGCGGGAAGTAGCCCCCCCCCTAAGCAGTGGTGCCCAACCACCCCTTGCCACTATACAGCTCGCCCCCCAGTTTCAGGATTCCTCTCCCCCCAGATCTAGACCTCCCCCTGATTTTTACCCCACCCCCTCCTGATTCAGACGACATCATACTTCCCACCCGTCATCTCCCTCGCCGAAAGAAGTTTTAAAATCTACTAGTATGAACGTGTCTACATTGGCAACTACCGTTGGCAACGAGAATTTTGCGAACTTCCTTGAAAATTCAGAATCCTCTGGTCGATAATTACATGATTAGAGAATGTATACTGATTGTATAGGCAAGAGTTTTGGTTTTGTTAATTTAAATAGGTTAACTCTTAGAATTCATCAGGACAATGAAAATAAAGAAGGAATAGTTGTACTTAGCTTTTTACTATTTCTATCATCTGATGCTGTCACTTTATTCATAATATCAAACACGTCAAAAATAGAATTACTTTTGATACAACTACATGCTACAATCACTTACAATTTCTACCATTTGGAAGGATAATTGATTTATTTTCTATTTGGGCGGAAGTGGGGGGGGGGGTTCTCTAGACTTGCCCGTCTCTAGGTGGTGTCCCCTAAACCTTCCATTGACATTCAAAAAGTTGCCCCTCCGGGCAATTGTTTTGCGGGTGCCCATGTCTTTGTCCATGGTCTCTGAACCAGAAATTGAACGTTCTTCCGGTCTGTGGTTGCCTTCTTTTCTCATAAGTTTAGACACGGCCACCCTGTAAACCCCACAACAAGTTAAAAGTCCGCAATCCGCACCCTCGACCCGCAGCCACTATCAAAAGTAAATTGCCGGTTGACTTGCAGGTACTCTCCTCCTCCTCCCCCAACTTAGATTAGACACAAATATAAAATTAAAAAAAAAAAAAAAAAAAAAAAAAAAAAAAAAAAAGTGAAAAATAGAATGTATGCCCCAGCAAAGGGCCCCCTCCACAGTTTTTCAAGAGAGGGAGCGACCCCCTTGCCAGCGTAACTCCGAAAAAATAATTCCAACTGGGGTCCAAGTAACTCAAGTAAGGTCTCAAAATGAAATCAGATGGATCCAAAATTTTAACGGCGAGTACCGGTAAGCTTACTCTTTTGATCGGTCCAAACCGAATTGCGATACATCGATTTACTCTCGAGATATCGATTTTTCAAAGGCGCGCGGTATAGGGTCAGAAATCTAAGATTCTCTAAAATCCGCGAATTTCGACTCTCATGGACCTAGCATGCGCCGTGAGAAGTCATAAGTGAGTTTTTTGAGTTCACATGAAGTTCATTAAGGGCCCTGACAAATGTCGGACCGATAAAGTCTATATCGGGGGGGGGGGGGGCGTGGCCCCAACTCCAGCGTAAGTCTCACGTACAATGTCTAACTGCGGCCGCGGGAGGTCCCATAAGATCCGTTTAAAAACTTGGATGGATCTGAATTTTTTTCAAGAATTATCTAAAAGCTGAAGCTACCACCCAATCCAAACCGCAGTGCGCAATCCATCGATTCGTTCTCGAGATATCGATTTTTCAAAGGCGCGCGGTCTTGTCAGATCGACCTTAGAGGGGCGCTGGAGGCTGGAAAAAGGCGAATTTCGTCTCTCACGAACCAGTCGTGTGCCGTAGTATATCGGTTCCGCTTTTTTTCGGGTCCCAATGATGTCCCGAGAGGGCCCAATGCAGTTTCGAGCCAAAAAATATCATTTTAGGGGGGGAACTACTCCCCGTTTCAGCGTAACTCTGACAAGAAATGTGTAACTGCGGCCGCGAGAGGTCCTGTAAGGTCATTAAATAAACTCGGATGGATCTGAAATTTTCGAGGTTGTCAGTCACAAGCAAGCGCTTTCGACCGGTGCAAACCGAATTGCAATACATCGATTCACTATCGAGATATCGATTTTTCAAAGGCGCACGGTCTTGTCAGATCGAACATTGAAATAAGCTGTGGATACTCTGTATCCGCGAATTTCGTCTCTCATGGACCGTTTAAGCTCCCTTAAAAATCGAATGAGCTTTTTTCAAGTTCATATTACGTTCCTTAAGGGCCTTGATGAGTGTCGGATGACATTTGATCAATATTAACATTCATTTTTTAATCTGAGACAAAAAGAGCTGAAACCATAAAGACGAAGAATTTCCATCGTGATGACTTTGGTTCAAGCGAGGAAAATTCTATAGAAGTCCCAAATAACTAGACTAGACTTTCCGGCTTGCTAGGATTGGTATTAAGAATTTCCTTCCTGATGACTTTGATTCAGGCGAGAGAAATCTAAAAAAGTCCCAAATAACTAAACTAGACTTTACGGCTTGCTAGGATTGGTATTGCGTCATCCGATTTTAAAGGAACTATCACTATCGAAATCGATTTTCAAAACCACAGTATTCACCTCGCCTCGTGAACAACTGTTTCAACACGCTATAAGTAAATTTTCATTCCCATTTTGACCTATCAAGTTATTTTTACAGCGATCACTGTTATACAAACACAAATGCAGCGTTGCGATTGACTTTGTCGCAGTTTTGTACTATCAATATGGAACTCCACACTTACAATGATTTACGGCCGACACTCGTGCTCTCTTTGCTAACACTGTTCCAGTGTTGCAAGTTCCAACTTGTTTTTTTTTTTTTTTTTTTTTTTTTTTTTTTTTTTTTTTTTTTTTTTGGGCTAAGGTCCACCGAAAAAAAATCCTGATCCATGATTTCATATTGCTGCAGCGCAAATTCATATAAAAAATCCATTGACAATCCTCAATATAATTGATCGCCAGCTTTGGACAGACCTTTGCTACATGGATAGTTTTTAATGAAGCTTTATAAAGCGTCCGAAGAGTCTAAAAACACTTTGAATTACAAACGTGGTCGAGAAAAATGGTTGGTGGTCAATGTATAGATATACTAAGCAGCAGCAAGATATATCAAGACAAATCACCACACTTTCTTTCATTCCACTTTTTTCTAACTTGGCCACAATTATAACTTTCAATCAAGCCGGTTAGTACACCAAGTCTCACGAAGAGGAAAAATATTTCGATCTTAAAATTGTAGTCATGTCAACGTTCATCATTACTGCTACTTACACTCATTGTTATGCATGACTGGTCAGTTGCTTGCAACTGCCAGGCTTTATTTCACCCGACTCAGCCATAAGATGCCCTCCAGCCCCTCTTGCGACTTTGGTCTGATACAGATTTTATTTCAAAAGACCGAACGAACAATGAACTCTTTTCCTATGCATCGAATAATTAATGCCAGTCAATAGATTCCGACTATTTTTGATCAAATATGTTGCCTGATATGATCATATAATCTTATTCTCGAAGCCGACTTTCACCTGTGAAGTCGATCCATATTTACTGTATGAAGTCTGACTATCTGGCTATGCCTAAATTCTCAATCGTTTGTTGGTCTGTTGAATTCTAAGTAAATTAGTTGAAGTCACAATATTATTTAGTTTCAAAATGAGCCACTAATGTGCCTAAATGTACTGTAGAAATAGGTTATGTCGAGCTTCAAGGGACCGGCCAAAGTTGCTCGTTATAGCCGATAGTTGTAAGCGATAGATATTTTTATGTCGCAGGAAAATCGCAATCTTAGGCAAATCGCAATCGGCTTACGATTTGCCTAGGCAAAGAGCAAGCCGCTTATTTACTATCAGAAAAAATTTAGCTCAAGCTTAAAGGTGACGCACAAAACAGTTATACCGGGTGTCCCAGACCACCCGTCTAGATACTTTTTCTCGAAAACGGCTGGGAGTTGAGATCTGAAACAAGAAAGTCAGATAGGAAATTGACCCCAAAGAATTCAATGAAAATATTTTCAAAGCCCCCCGAGGCCCCCCGGGGGGATTTTGGGGGGGTTCGAAACACATTTTTCCATTTTTGGCGGGAAAAAGCCTATAAAAGGTACCAAAATAAGGTCAGATTCTGAAAGAGCAACTCATTGTCGACATTTTTGGTCCTATAAATTTTTCCAGAAAACCCCAAATTTTGGGGTTATGGGCCCTTTTAGGGGGAAATTTTCAATCGGTCACTGTGACCACACCATTCAATATTTTTCAAAAAACTAAAAACCATCTGAAAGAAGACATGAAAACCTTTCGATTAATGTGCCACATAATACCTAAATTAAGGCCCCCACGTAGAATCCAAAATTTCTGGAAAAACCAAAAATGTCGACAATGAGTTGCTCTTTCAGAATCTGACCTTATTTTGGTACCTTTTATAGGCTTTTTCCCGCCAAAAATGGAAAAATGTGTTTCGAACCCCCCCAAAATCCCCCCGGGGGGCCTCGGGGGGCTTTGAAAATATTTTCATTGAATTCTTTGGGGTCAATTTCCTATCTGACTTTCTTGTTTCAGATCTCAACTCCCAGCCGTTTTCGAGAAAAAGTATCTAGACGGGTGGTCTGGGACACCCGGTATATCGAGATTTGATTTAGCTCATTCTAAAGCTAATAAGCTAAAAAATTTTCTGATATCCACAGCTTAGGTTTTTTATGAACATTTAAAGCGCTTGAATACAGTGTTCAAGAACACTTCATTTAAAATACCGTATAGGTCAAGAACTAATCAAAATAAACGTAATCTGAGGATATCAGAAGGATCGTTAACTTATTAGCTTTAGAATGAGCTAAATCAAATCTCGATATAATTATTTTGTTAGTCACCACTACGCCTTGATCTGAATTTTTTCTGATAGTAAATAAGCTGCTTGCTCTTTCCCTAGGCAAATCGCAAGCCGATTGCAATTTGCCTGAGACATTTATATCTCATTTGAACTTTAAGGTTGTATCCAGTAACAGTCTAGAGCCAAAAACTGTCTGCATTACCATTAACTGTCATCTGAAGATCAGCCTTTGCCTAAATCTGGTCTTTCACTTTCCGCAATCAGTCCGCATTATAATCAACCGGAGCAGTATGGCTGCGCTTTCACCAGAAATATTTCCATAGACGATAGTGTGTAGGTCGTGAAATTTCTGAATCCATGTCTCTGAGCATTGAAAATCTGGATCTCTGAACTTTTTGTAAACAAAAAAATCATTTTTTTCTGACCAGATTGAGCGACTTCAATAAATCTTACAACTTGGCTCATTTTCACACCTATGCATGCAATAACTGAAGATGTATCCCGAAGAGACCTGAAGTCTTTAGTGAACCATTCTAGAACATGAAAGCATTATTCGTTTTCCTGGATGTCTTAATCTGCGGTTTCAAGGTGTGGAACACTGCAACAGCGTCATTATAATCATTTGGCAGACCCGACATTTGGGGAAAAATCCATCGCTATAAGTGATATATCTACAGTTACGTTTGCTCAATGGGGCCTCGCCTGCGGGCCGATCCTTGAAATTCACGACTTTTGGGTAGACTGGATAGGAATGGAAAACGGTGATTGGTGGAGACGAGTCACGTGGTTGCCCAGTCTAATCAAAATACGGAATGGATTAGATTGGTTATCGGGCAGTCTTGGAGTACCCGATAACCAATCTAATCCATTCCGTATTTTGATTAGACTTGGCAACCACGTGACTCGTCTCCACCAATCACCGTTTTCCATTTTTATCCAGTCTACCCAAAAGTCGTGAATTTCAAGGATCGGCCCGCCGGACTTTAATATTTCGTCGGTATAAACAATAGATCATTTTAGGCGCTTTTCATTTTTTATACGAAAATACATGTATACTTAAATATCAGAGTACTCAAAGGGGTAAGTATAAAGTTGGATTTGCAATAACACTTGAGAGTGTCGAGAGACTTATTCGTAATCACTTGAATCTGTAACTTTACTGTAAAGAATGGACGGAGTTCGGCGAAGAGAAACAAGCCGAGACACGGAGCATTTTAGAATCAAGCCGATGTCGGTCTGGGTCGGGCGCAAAAGGAATCGCCGGGGACAGCGCGCGCCTTGAAAGGCCTAGAGAGACCGAGGAATGGTGAAGAGATTGGAGAGCTAGGAACCGAGAGAAGAGGAGGCCGCTGGAACCGCTGGATCCTGTATTGTGGAGGAAAAAGAGAGTGTTAACTCTGACAGACGGAGCATCTTTGGATGATTCATAGCATTTCCCCGCTGCGGGGCTCAAATCTGTGACCTTTGTACCGCCCGCTGACACGTTAGTGTCCGAATTCATTTAAAATTTCAAATCGCATAACGCATAACGCACACGGCATATACCTGCTGCCCTGAATGCCCTGATGCAACAACGCATTGTTTCCGTCCTATATGCCGATATACATGATTTACGCACTCCCTATATATCCATCCACACAGGGTGACCATAAAACTCTGCAGTCGTTGCACAAACTTTGCTTGCGATTGCTATTTATTTTAAAATGCAAAGGATAGCTGAGAAACAACAGGATTTAAACTCGGTATCTATTATTTTCATTCTAAAACTGAAGGTCATACTCTTAGTCACTCCTCAAATCCTATTTTTTTGTTCGGCTCCGTGTCACACTGCTTCAACCTAGAGTCCCTATATGTAGAGAGTTAAGACAAGAGGGTAGTCAACTTCTGATTGGTCGATGAATTTTAGGCTCTACGGACGCCGCCATTGGCTGCGATTTTGCACTTTTGTTTTGTTTACCAACGGTCTTTTACAGATAAAAGAGTTAATTTGCGATGAATCTGATAATTTTAATCATGATGCACCACAAGAATGTCTATAAATCTCAAAAGAATCATTAAAAGCGTTAATACATGTCGATCAATAAAAGCAGGGAAAGATTACATCGTTACAAACTTTAGCGGAACTGTAATATTTTCAGTGTAGCAAAACACAACAGCGGCCTCAGAATGTAAACAAATGTGCAAAATCGCATCCAATGGCGGCGCCCATGATTTCACTTGTCTTAACTCTCTACATGTAGGGACTCTACTTCAACCAACATTAACTGATGAGTCCTCATTGACGGATACAAGGAGTTCGGCGTTCGGCCAAAAAAGGGGGAAAAGAGGGGAAAAGAGGGGATGGAAAGGGGAAAGGAAGAGAGGAAAAGGAAAGGGGAGTGTATCCGGGGGGCACTAATTCCAAGTTCGCCCCCCCCCCCGGTTCAAGAGGGCTGGATCCACCAATGTGAGTCCTATAGTAAACTAAAAATCATAAATGATACAGCTCATGAATAGACGTAGATTTCGGTTCGGCTGGTATGATACCAAACCTTTCAATTCGGAGATACACTCAAAGTTCAAACGTATGAGTGAGCACAATAGATTTGAAAAGGGTTTGATAAATACTTCAATGTAGAATTATAAGGAAGTAATGCACTCATAGAGCTCTTTGAACTAAAAAGTTTACAATCGTTTTACACGTCAAATTTTTCATTGAATGAGTTCAATATTCTAATTACTAGAGGGTAAGATGAGGAATGAAATCAAACTAAAATGTGTCTCAGATTTGTTGAAAGTTCAAGGCGTAATGGTGGAGCTACGCAGGTATACCATGGGAGATTCCTATCCAATTTTTTTTAGGTTTCCTTCCTCAAAAAGACAAAAAAAAACAAAAAACAAAATAGAGATGGAAAATTAGATAGGAATCTCCTATGATACCTGCATATATCCGCCATCTTTGCTCTTAAATGAGGCGGAGCTATGCAGGAGGCATGGGGGATTTCCGTCTGATTTGTCATCCTCTCAACAACAAAAAATACAAAATAAGCCTAAAATTAAAAAGGAATTTTCCACGGTATCTGCGTAGCTTCGTCATTACGCCTTGAACTTTAAAGTCATTTTGTGAGTCTCTGAGAAAACTTTGTAATTATTCAATGTGATCATCGTAATTTTTGCTGGTTTTCATGCTTGAAGTAACTATTCAATTGCTTAGATCAAAAGTTAGCAAAAACCCCACTCAAACTTTCTAGCCACCCTGTGTTTGCCCAGTTACATCATGTGAGGAAAGAAAGTCTGTATGACTACGAGAATGTGTGTGGTATCTAGAGCATGTTCATTTAAAGGGACTGCACAGATATGAATGACTTTGTAACAAGGTGGAATATAAAACCGTGAGTTCAATATCAGGTTATTTGACAAGTCTGCGGACGACAATAGGCTGTTTTAGAAGAAAAGGGTTGATTCTAACTGACCAATCATTGATAATGATTCCTAGAGCGAGGGTTGGCTGGGGAGCTAATAGGGCTACATGCTCTCCGCCCCGTAAAAAAATAGGGAAAATAATTGTATCCCCTGAATAATAAAAGGAAAGGGTAAGAAAATAAACTGTAGGGAATACAATGTACAATATACTCTTATACAAAAAAGGTCTTATGGGTTGTGCATGCGGTGACTAAGAGAGGAAAATATGTTAGCATATACATTGATTGTAGATTGTGTGTACAAACATACATCAAAATTTATCATGCCATTATTGATTAACTCCAAGTTTTAAGATTAATTTATCACTATAATTCCATTTTTTGGCTCTAGTGCCGCTCCTATTTTGATTTTTAAACGGATTTAAGCTGGTTGAATATTGTAACTAATAGTGGTTTACTTCTTAAGAGTCTATTTGTACATTTTTTTGGCTAATTTTTATCAAAATTGATAGAGCCATAGTATAGAATTATTCCAATTTTACCCATTTTATAATTGATTTTAATTTAAACTATTTTTTCCCCATACTAGCCTAAAAGTTAAAATTTAAACAAACAAAAAAAGTGCCTCTGGGGAATTTTAAAAGCAACAATTGTGCAACTTCTGGATGCATTAGGATCAATAGTTCAAAAGTTATGCCCGGGTACGGACAGACTGCGACAGACTGACGATGACAGAGAGACGCCACAGAATTTGTTTGCATAAATCTCTCTAAGTTAGAAATAAGGGTTACATAATACGAGAATATGATAGAAGTATGTTCTTTCAGATGGTATTAGACACGATGGGAGGCCAATTTTTTTTTTTTTTTTTGTATAAATCATGATTGACTTAGTCGTGAGAGACCAACTATCAAAACAAAATGCCTTGATAATCTCTGCGCCATTGCAATGCTTCCTCAATTTTTCTAATTTCATTAGAGTCAGAAAGTAAAAAAGGGGTAGATCTGCATTCCCCCCCCAAATATTCTGGATCTGCTGTCTTGCCCCCGAAAAAAGAAAAAATCTTGGCAGCGGCCATACATAAGCATAGTGTGGTCATGAACCCTTCAAACAGTGGGCAGGGTAGTATCCGATCCATACGAAATGGAATGGGCTGATACTGGCCAACATAGTTCTAGAAGGGATCATTGTTCTTGTATATTTTTCAAATGTTTCATTACGGAGGACGTTTTGCCCATGAAAATAATACGCCTCTGAATAGCTGACTATTTTTTTTTTTTTTTTTTTTTTTTTTTTTTTTTTTTTTTTTTTTTTTTTTTTACAAAATATTGAAACGTTTAATGCTTGAAGTGTGCTGAGACATGGTTTTTTACGTTTTTTTTTTTTTTTTTTTGAAGGACCTCGTTTGATTTTCAAAGCTTTAATAAAACATTGGATAGTTGAACATCACAATCATTTAAACGTGCGTGACGGCTCATTTTTAAGGGAGCGGTGCGGTGATTGATGGTTCTCAGGGAAGAGGGCGTTGATCTGACTGGCCAAATTTTGTTTGACGCTCAATAAATTTTGTAGTGCCGCGAAACATTACACCCGTTTTTGACAGTTTCATCCTCGCAGCGCAAGTATTCGTATTGCGTTCGCTGATATTCTAAGAACACCATCACATCTAACGGTTAGGTATACGCATCACCACACACACTATTAATCATTTCTCTAGTATTTATACCAATGTATAATTGATATTTTTTCCCCATTGACGTTTATTGTATTATGAAGGTGAATGAGACACGTATCAAATTTTTTCATTCCATTCTTTATTATTCTTTTTTTGTAATTCCGTTTTTAGGATAAAGATTTACGAGTTATTCGAGCAAAATCAAATCACATTTCTTTTTTGGCTTTCGGACTTTTAAAAATTATTGAAGAGATCTGAGATTCCGCGATTTAGAAGAAGTACCAAAGATCTTTCTGTCACTTATCTAAAGTTTGAAGTTCAAACTTAAGAAATTGATTGTTTATCTAACCCGATAAAATGCACATCGATAGAAATTATGACTCAAGATTTGAACTTTTGCGCATGTGCAAGGGTGCACCCTTATTAAATTGATAAATAATTTATGACCAACGATAATTAATTGGAACGATAAATCTGGCAACGTTTTTTATACCCAATTTAGGCTAAAGTAACGTATCAAACTATTGGTTTTCCGGCAAAAACCTCCCAATTCAACCTTTTGTGTGGGCTTAAATGCATGGGAGTAGGGTGTATGCGGCTTGAAGGGGCCGAAGCCCCCCTTTTTTAAGCCCCAAAAACCCCTCCACTTTTTCCAAACGCTAAAAGCCTCCCCCCCCACTTTTTGTTGCGTGAAAAACAGGTGCGGCAACGGTGACTTTAATTTATGTGGCCTTACATGGTTCCTACCAACCATAAATGTGTCATTCCTAGCCCGCAACATTAAGGAAATCAACAAAGGAAATTCAACTCAAAGTGGCTAAATTTCTTGGTTGAATTTTGAACAAGCAAAAAAAGAGAAAAAAATGTCAAGACTTTTCAAAAGCCCCCCCCCCCCCTTTTGACAACCTGGCTGCGATTATGCTTAAATGGACCGAATACAACGTTGCCACATTGCAGACATTACCATTAGCGGCAGTTGCCTTCAGTTCAGCGTGGCGTCAGAAACTCTTATTTTTGACTCAATCAGTGTTGCCAAAGGTGTATCCAAGGGGGGATCTATTTTTTTCTCCATAGGTACCATCAAAGAAAAGTCGATTTTTCGGGAACCCAATTGAACCGAGGAATTGACGTCTTTTGATGCATAGGTTTAAATAGGGTTTCAGGGTTAGCATATCGATGTTTCTCGGGCAGTTATTTTCTATAGGAACAACCGGGGAATTAAAGAATGTCAGATAACGCCTTAGACTTTGGCTAAGGTAGGCAACCAACATTGCTTACGTTCCTTTTGATAAGGTTTGCTGGTAGCTTACAAAATCTAAAAAATTGACTGGCATTTTTTTATTCGTCAACGCTGTATCCAACTACTGGTGGCTCGTGCTATTTGGCAATCAATTTTTTCTGCCATTTAAACCTAAGGAGAAGTATCGATCTGTCCAGGGATTCTGTGTGAATCCCCTACAGATCGATTGTTTTACGTAAATTTAAATGGAGACAGACCGTTGTTGCCACATTGCGCGACCCGCCATTGATCACAGGTAATAAAATAGAGAGAAAACAAAAAGCACGACATTGCAACGCCGGATTGGGCTCACTCGCGATTTATTAATTGAATTAAACTCGATTATTTTCGCGGCGCGAGCGAGACTCAAAGGACGCGCGCGCCGAGTGAACTGATTATCCAAAAGGAGGGGAAGGGGGTGGAAGAAGAGAGAGGGAAAGAGATAGGTAAGAGAGTTTGAGAGTGCGGTAGAGGGGGGGAGAGGGAGAGAGAGAAAAAAAAGGAAGGCACATTCGAACAATAGAGCCGTAAGCATTTTAATTGAATAAAATATGGAATTAAATACGCGCCAGGGTTATTTATTCAGTGGCTACTCTCGCACGCACCATGCCGCAATTGAGAGACTATTTGAGACTGCGGAGGGGCAGGAGCGCGAAACTGGATGAAAAATGAATAGGATTTTATAAGGTCATAAGTTTTAACTAATAAGCAAATAAGCGAATAAAAGCGGCGAAATGTTATACTATCCTTTAATTGGAGCTGCGGTCGGCCGGCCGGGTTCGCGAACGCCCAAGTCGACATCACAATACGCGCAGACTTTTTTTTCTTTTTTTTTTTAAATCGCCAACGCTCGCTCGTGTGTCCCGAGACGCATCGCGCGCGAGGCAAGTCTCTTTTTCACTTACGCGCCAAATGAGAAGTACTCGCACGCCTCACTTCCCTGCCCATCCATGATTTTATGTGCGCTTTGAGTTCTCACCCACTCAAATAGACTTCCCGAGGGGTATCTATTTGAGTTTCGATGACATTTTTTCGCTGAAGTTCGGAATATGTTTCATGCTCAGGGTGCAATTAAGAAACTTCAAAAAAAAAATCCTCTTTGAGTTGGCCTTAAACGCGCTCCTCAGAGCTTCCTTGACTTGAAAACGGTCAATTGAAATATAAATTTACATTAGAAACACACTGTCCTTTGAAAATGAGGATATCCGCTAAATGAAGATTCGGAGAGGGTAAGCTAATGGGGAATTGTGAAATATTGTGGAACGGAAGGAATAAATTGAAATAAGGTTTAGAAGTGGAATGGAAATTTAATGAGAAAATTAAAATTTGCGAGTGAAAAACCTCCTCAACCTTTTCACGACAGTAAGGTTGCTCAAGGAAGCCAAACTCTCGATTTTTTTATTTCAATTGAGTGCAGGGTAGTTAAATATTACTGCCCCGCAATGTTCATTTTGCCTATATCTCAATTTGAAGGCGCTTGGTGCTACATCGTTTTCAATACGGTTCTAATTTGGAGTCACTTCTACTGTCAATAAGAAATTGATTTTTTGTGTTACTGTGTTACTAGACTACCGTCCTAATAAAAATTAATCTGTCATAGACCTGCTGCATCGGCGAGGTGTGTATCGTGCAATCTGTCAACGTTGCTTGGTTCCAATAGACTGTTTTAGTAGAGCGATATATCGTATCGATTGCCGTCCGAGGGCCTCTGGTTCCAAACAAACTCTGGTTCAATGTAATTTCCCCATAAGCGGATTTTTGAACGGGAATTTAGACAATTAAATCAAACAATTTATGCGACCTTTTTGCGATTATGAATTCTCCGTCCTCGAAAATGCTTAATTTTGTCTGGTTCCACCCGTAAAACTGCCGGAATCAACAAGATATTACAGATTAAACGATGCGTTTGGAGGTTGGAACCACCCAAATGTTATTGTTGTTGTTGTGGAATTGGCGGGATTTCGGGCGATTCTAACCTACAAATGCAACATTTAATCTGTAATATCTTATTGATTTAGTCAGTTTTAGTCAAGGAACCAGGCATAATTAAGCATTTTCGAGGACGTAGAATTCATAATCGCAACAAGGTCGCATTAATTGTTTGATTTAATACCCTAAATTTCCGTTCAAAAGTTCGCTTATGGGGAAATTGCATTGAACCAGAGTTTGTTTGGAACCAGAGGCCCTCGGACAGCAATCGATACGATATATCGCTCTACTAAAACAGTCTATTTGAACCCAAGCAAAAATTCGAATTCACTGTTGTTCACTCCGTAATCGATGGTCGGAAACTTTTATTTTTGCCATATTTTTTCGATCGTGAAAAACATCAAGAATCCCTAATTAATTCAAAATTTGAACAGGACCGACTGAAACACCTCTGTAAAAAAACGAGAGAAAGAAAAAACAAAAACAAAACAAACCATGGGTGTGTTGGGGGGAGGGGGGGTGGCAAATTTGCAGGAATAAATGAAGGCGGTATCTAGAAAATTGGTGGATCCAGCCTTCGCGAATTTGGCATTCTCGTCCCTCCGTGGCTTCCTTTTCCTTCCTTCTTTCTTTCTTTACCCTTCCTTCCCACTCCTCGCCATTTTTTCCATCAAAGAGGGGGGGGGGGGGGAGAGATTGCCTTCTTCGTCCCCACTTATATCTGCAAATGATCTAGAATAACGGCCAGTGAATCAAAATGTGTGTTCTTCACTAGGAATCAGCATCAATATATTATTAAATCATTTCATAACGAGCGTACTTCATGTATTATAAGTCCTTACTCAATGTACCACCTCAACGATAGATTAAAAGTTACTTATTGATAAAAAGCTTCTGGTTTTTCTCATTGTGAGGGCTCGAAACCACCGACTGCGGCGCTCCAGGTGGTATGAACATAAACCATTGGTTTGTCTCCGTGAGTTCTATATTGTATATTTTCTCGTAAATCTAATTTAAGTTGTGTTATTTCATAATAACTCTAGCGTAGCACACACTCACAAAAAAAATGGGGATGGGGGAACAGTCGGACAAGTTATGAGCAGAAAAATAAATTCAACTATATTCCGATTATGCTTCGCTCATATAATTTATTTGTTTTATTAATGCAGTGCAGATCTACGTTCCACGTGATCTGTTTTTTTGCAACAGTCGCGAGTTTGATTATGTACTAAGTGCCTTGAAAGTCTGGAAATACGGGATGGAAAATCTAAAACTATATGGAACAGAGTGATTTGATGGAGCTAAGTTCGATCCAAAACATTTTTGCTGTTTTCGCACGCTTCTTTTTTGTTTGTTCTTTAGTTTTGATGATAATCCAAAAAGCACCATGCTTTGTGTAGATCTCCGATTGTGTGTTTTTTCGGAGAAGCTAAATCTTTTGCTATGCGGAGCTTCACTAACCCTAGTCTACCAGACAAGTTCTTTGTACGAGTTTGCCAATTCTGTGTCTTTTAGACCCACAAAATACATGTGTTAACATTATTTTATGATACATTTTTAATGCTTTTAGTAAATCAGGGTATAATTGCTTTGTTAACATACAATAACTCACCAAATTTAATGAGTAATTCACCATCTATAGTCCCTCACCCTAGATGAAGCCGGAGGTCGACACAATTTTTCGTTAGTTTTCGTCAGTTTTCGTCGTTTGTAGATCGACCTATCTCGAAAATATCTCGAATGCGAAAAAAAATATATCAACCTCCGGTTTGCACCAAAATGCTCAGTTTATTGTACCCTTTCAATCGATGCATCGTGTAATAGGAACCCTCTTCCGGATTTTTTGAAATACCCCCCCCCCCCTCAGAGCGTGGAGGGGTGTGAAAACGTTAAATAAATTTGAATGGGGCCTAAAACCAAATTTTGACCGAATTTGTGTAACAGCCGTTTTTCTTAAAAGTGCTCGCTTTTTTGAGTACTTTAGGCTAGCAGTTTTTTTTTTTTTTTTTTTTTAAATTCTGACTTTGTAACAGAATATTGAAAATGGAGGAATGGATTTTTGAAATTCGAATTCCGTCCCTGATACCTCAAAATTTAAAAACGATATCAACATTTGGTTTACGCCAAAATACTCGGCTTTGTATGCCCTTTTTGATGATGTGTCATAAGATAGGGGTTGCTGTTTAAAAATGTTTAGTTGTATAGGGCTGAAACAGGGAAAACAGGGGACGGGTCTAAAAGACCCGGTAATAAAAAAATTTCCTGTGACTTGGATTTTTTTTTTTTTTTTTTTTTTTTGATAATGCAAAAATCGGGTTTCTCAAGATATTTGTAGAGCTATTTGTGAAGCACAAGTTTTTAGGATCATGCAACAGAGAAAAAATAACACAACTATTTAAGAAGCCTCGGGTCTAAATGGCCCATGTTTGGCAGACTACGGTTAAAATGATGTATGTGTAGTTCAGCTGTGCATAAACTTGTCTAAACAATGGCTCTCTAAAAAACCTTGAAAATTGGAACAAAGTTTGGCTAAATCTATACCTTGAATTTCATTGAGTGCTTAAATTTATTTTAATTAAGAAATAAGAGTTTCACACACAAAAAATTGACCTGGGCTCTTTTTGAAACCCCCTCCGGACTCACTCACATTCGGGTTATAGTATAGAGACTAAGTGGTTATAAACATTTTTTTCAAATATCTCAAAGTTTCTCGAACCTCCTCTATCTGAGTTCAGAAGTATTGAATCATCCTCGATGGATAACTGCAAGAGGCAAGATCTTGAAGAACTCGTTGTATAAAATTACGCAGAAATGCGCAGAACTGAAAAGTCCTATCTATTTAGATACACACGTTGTTTGAATTTAGAAGATAAATTACTTCACGGATGAATTTATGAGGTGCTTGGATTTTCAAGAACTATTTATGGAACTCATTTCATACATTATGAAAAAAATAGTTCTCCAGAGCATTAGAATCTTCACAGCAGCCCTCAAAGAGTGCAGCTGGCTTATTACAGTATGTTGCATTAGATTTCACACTATCCTGAACTCCAAGTGCCATTTAAAGAAAATAAAAAAAAATGTACCTGAGCAGTAGCGTACGCAGGAGTTTATCTTTCTCTCTCTTTCCCTATTTGAACGCGTTTGAAGGAAAGGGACAGAAATAGGGGCTAGAACGTGACTTCAGCCCCTATCTCTTTCCTTTTCTAGTACATACACTCAAACGGGAAAAGAGCGAGAGAGACTAATTCCTGCGTACGCCATTGTACCTGAGTAAAAGAAAATGCTGTAAACCCTCCGCTGGTTCTCGACCTGCCGTTTTGTGTACCTTTAATACGGCATTTTTCAATTTACCGATGATATTTCACCGGCTGACCAAAAGATTAAACAATTTAGTTCGGTGTATGATTGTAATGAACGAAAGCACTCTGAACCGTAAATTATTTTCTCATTATTATTCCAGTATAGTGAAACGGTGAGACAATTTAGGTGATAATATACAGGGTGTAACAAAACTATATACCATAAATTTCAGGGCGTATTCTAGAGGTAAAAATAAGACTTTTTTTCCGTTTTTAGGAAAATCTCCCTTCTCCCTCTATTTATAAAAACAATTAATTCAATCTCAGTGGCGGCTTGTCCAATTTGGCAACCATCCTTATTTGCAATTTAAACGTATGCACAAGTATTGATATCTCGGGGGCGCATGCAATGGAGCTGTTGCAAACTTTTGCAACAGGCTTATTAATAGTTGATAATAGGGTAAAACCCTGCAAAAATAACGATTAGCGCACTAAAAAATCACGAAATCCACTCACAAATGCAAACAATGCTTTCAAACACGAGACCGTAATGGCGCGGCCGTAGCCACCCAAATCTTGTAGCAAGTAAGTATATGATTTTTCTTCTTCTTGTGTGGTGTTGCGAGAACACCTCGTGTAGATGGAGCTGATTGAAGATTGGGAAACCCATATGTAATCCGTGGCAACGTGGCTGCCATTATACGGCCTGTCTCTCGTTTGAAAGCATTTTATGAATTCGGGAGTGGATTTCGTGATTTTTTAGTGCGTTAATCGTTATTTTCACAAGGTTTTACCCCCTAAGCAACTATTAATAAGCCTGTAGCAAAAGTTTGCAACAGCTCCATTACACCTCATGAAGATCGCTTATTTCACATAGGCTTACATTGAGGGAAAACGTTGTTGCCGCATTGCACGAGCCGTCATTGCTTATTCCAGAATTTATTCGTATCCGTAATCAATTTGCAACAGTTTGTAAGCTATTTTTTTGCGTGTGAGGAGGCCTCATAAGAAGCGTGAAAATGCGAGCAACGTGTATAACATTTAATTAAACCTTAAAAAACGTCTCGCGTGCTTAGCCGCAAGAATGTTTTTTTTCTCCTTCTCTCTTTTATCGCAACATACAATAAATATTCAATAAATGAAGTAATTTCAGTTCTCAGAGGAAAAAGACTCAAAAAACTCCTTTAAAGAGCAAGCAATTAATTTTTCAATGGGGGTCAGAGGTTGCTAGAGAGAGGGTAGAGAAGAGGGACGTAGCGAGGAGAGAGAGTTGAAAGAGAGAGAGAGAGAAAAAAAAATGGAATGAGAGGGAGGGGGAAAAAGTTTAAGACGTTACGGGGGGTGTAGGTGTTGGTAACTGTGGGGGGCTCCACTTTCCAGGATTTATGTTCGAATAGGTATGTACGCGTGTATTTATGATGTTACTCCGGCGTAATGCTTCAAACCGCACGGCATGTCGCGGTAGGGCCTCGCAGCTCACGTAAACCGCACCAAACAGTGGCCTGGCGTGCGATTTGGCAACGCTGCATTTTTCCATTTCAATTAATGAAAAAGATCAACGATCTTGCTAACTTTGGCCACATGTATGCAATTGAATAGTTCATTCTTGCGTAAAAAACAGTGAAAATGACAATGAGAATACTAAAAATTACGAAATTCACTCACAGACTCACAAAAATTCCTTTGAAGTTTAATGCGTAGTGGTGAAACGAAGCAAGTATCATTGGAGATTCCTATCTAATTTGTCACTCTCTCTACAGAAACAGACAGAGGAAAGCCTCAAATCAGATGGGGGTTTTACCTGCGCATTTACCTCTTGATCGCACGTGATTAAATGATTAAATGATCGCATTAAACTTTAAAGTTATTTTGTGGGTCTATGTGATTTTGTAACTTTTTGGTATACACTTATCGTAATTTTACTGTCGCTGGATTTTACTCAAGAACAATAGCCAATCTCTCATAGCAAAAGTTAGAGGAGTCCGATGGAAAGATGCTCACTGAACAACCTACCATACATAATGCCATTGGATTCTAAAATTGGCTGTATTATTTATACATTTTGTTGTGTGTATGAATAATATGTTACTTTTGGAGGTTTCTAAAAATGTATACTGTTTAAAGTTTCTGCACTTTCTCCCATACTTGGAGAGGAAAAAAAAAGACGCTTTTGTCGAATTAACTACAAAACATGTTAAAAGTATTATTGCACGATGAACAGCAGCATCAGTTTTTGTCGTGAAAACAGGTCTTTGAATTACAGCTATAGTATAGTTGAAATTATTTGGTACTATAATATATGCAACAGAGTCAGAATTAGCTTTAGAAAACTCCTGCAAAGTGGGAAAAATAGCGCTTGTGATGTTTTTCCTAATGAGGCTCTTGCAAACTTTTGCTATAAGCAAATAAATAATAATTCAATCTGATGTAGAGACCAGCGTAAAATTGCGAAAATCATACTAAGAAAGTCTAAAATTCAGTAATAAATCTCACATCACTGCTATAAAACGTGAAGATCGTAATGGCGGTTCAACGCAGGTATCATGGGAAATCCCTGGCTATTATGTCACTTTCTCTACGGCAACACAGAGATATGTTTCAATTTAGATAGGAATCTCCCATGATACCTGCGTCTCTCCACCATCAAGCCCGATTTTGAGAGTGAATTTTGTGATTTTTTAGTGTACGCATCGTCATTTTTACAGGTATTTATGCAAGAACCAACTCTTCAATCCCCTATAGCAAAAGTTTGCAAGAGCCCTATTGCGAACGATGCGTATAAAATATGGAGAATTCACAATTATTGAGTAAATTGAAAATTGATCATCTATAATCAATAAAAGTATACGTACACTTTGCATTTTCAGGATCTGACTAAAGTTTTCTAATAATTTTTTGGAAGTTTACTTACTTAACATAAAATAAAACGCTGGCGGCCAAAGGTTTTTTACCGTTGACATAAAAGTTGTTAAGAAATTGGCTCATGAAATATTACACGGATTTTAAATGCATGACGGCAATATTAAATCTCAGCCGTGTTTTGATATTGCCTATACCAAAAATTGAAGGAGTTTTTCAGAAGAACTGTTTCTACAAGTCTCTGTAGCAAACTTTTATTCTCATCTTATTACGATCCAATAAACTGATTGCGTATGGATTTTTACAAGTTTTACTCGCTTGAAAAATTGTTCAATACCAAGCATGCTGATTTTTTTCCTGGTCAAATTGCATATAAAATAAATTTATTATTTTTTTCTCTAATAATATATTTTTGAGCAATTTAGTAATTATTATTGCCCATGCACAGGAAATTCGAAGGTTGGTTTTTTAATGGTTTTTCGTTATTTCAAATTCCTTAATTTTCTTTTTTTCCCATCTGAGTCTTGTAAGATTCTGAACCATCCATACCAGGAATATTGTAACATAGTTGAACTATATTATGTATTCCATGGAGTATAGTGTTTAAGTTTCTTTCTAACACTTCACCGTGATTTATTAAGCCAAGGTAAAATGTTGCTATTGTTGCTACGGATTCAGTCAAAATCATAAGAGCCATCAGCATACTATAGTCATTATGACTCCTCAATCAAAAATTACAGGCGATTCAACATCGGGTTTGTTTATAATTTCCCACGCATCTGTTAGGTTTGACCAGTATTTGAACCAGGCAGACGTTCGCACAGTTTCGTGAAAAAGGCAAAGCGCGACTTAGCCCCCAAATCGTGGAGAATGTAGCAAATTATCCATTTCATGAAATATCTAAGTGAAGTTTTTGAGCTTACTAATGACATTGCAGGTCAATAGTTTGAATTTAAATAAATTAACAACTAAGGAAATGTCCATAAATAATTAGAAATAATTAAAGCAAAGGAAGTGAGACTCAAGTTTGAAAACACTGACTTTAACTTAGGTCGCGCAAATTGTCAAAGTGTCATTTTTAACGCCCCATTGTGCATGCATGCTCATAGATAAGCCAATAAAGATTACAGAAGAACAAAACACGTCACCGAGAGTTACAATTATTATTTTTTTTGTACTTTAAGAAAAAATGTTTAAGATACTTTCTCTGCAAGAAAAATTGTTATTGAAACTTTTCCTCAATTTTCCATGTTTCATAAGACCTGTTAAAGCCAAATTCACCTGTCAATTTTCCCATTCTTTTTTATGCTTTCTCGCATATTTTCATACTATCTGATGATGTCTTGACAGTTCAGTTATTTATGAATCGATTCAAATTTTTACGATTGATGTAAAAATTATTCGTGTATACAAATAGGTTCCGAGGCTTCTCTTGCCCATTTTGAGAAACAGGCGAACTTTTGCTATTGTATTTCATGAGGTTGAAATGTTTTAATTATTATCCATGATGAGATTAGCAACGCTGCTGTTGTTATCACAAACTCTGCGAAGAAGATTCTAAAATTATTTTCCTCCCACATTTTTTGACCCCCCCCCCCCGTTTTAGTTAACAGGGAATGTGTTTTTGTTCAACTCGCATTTATGGACACTTCGTGAGAAACGAGTGCAAAATTAATAAGGGCCTTGATGCGAGTGAAAAACTAACAAAATCAAAAATAAAGAAGAAAAAGGAATGAAAATAAAATTGAAATAAAAAAATACAGAGTGCTTGCAACCAGACCCTTTCCTTTTAGACATGCCGGGGCCGGCCACTGCGTTGCTATGCCTGCAGTCCTCTGTCGGCTCCAGGTCAGAAATTGCGTGATGCTTCGGCATCAAAGTGCAAGTGCAACAAACAACGAGCAGCAACAGAAATCGCAAACGTCATCAACCGCTGCGCCCGCCGCCCGCCGCCCGCGCCCGCTGCATGCCTACTCAGATGGTTCGTGGTACTTCGGTGCTCAACAGCCAACCAACGGTCTACATCCAGCTCGACTTTCCCTCCCCCCACCCTTCTTCTTCACCCCCTCCTAACTTCCTAAAAAGAAAAAGAAGTGACGGGAAGGGAGTAGGGGTAGAAAAAAAGAAGAACCAAAGCGCTCGAGTATTGTCACGGAGAGTGTAATTGTATGATGGATGTTGTCAGCCGGTCTCGAGTGTCGGAAACACGGCAAGCCTTCGTGTTTTACATGAGTTACGACGTGTTTCCCTTTGAAGCGAACTGAATACCTTTGAGCCGATCGGATCAGCTCTGACCATTGCCACTGTGAGCTCTCCGCCGCACGACTCCCCCTCCCCTCTCCCCATACCTCATCATTCCGCAACTCGATTATTATTGTTCTACATGTGAGTGAAAAATAAAAAGGAGCAAGAGCGATAGAGGGAGAAAAAAATTGGAACCGGATCGACACACATCACATATCGAAGTGCAAAATAATCTAGACATAAAAATCTTCATCGATCGCTAACAATGTTGCCAATTTTTATGAGCTGTGCTCAGAATTTGACTCGTTGGCCAGAATCTTCAATTGAAGAGTTTTCTTTTATTCTTTCTGAAAAACTTGAACAAACACGAGTTTTTTTTTTTTTTTTTTTTTTTTGGAAAACAAGTGTGAAACAGAGGGTCTGCTCGTCCTCAAAAATTCATATTTTCTGAGTGCACGGGAAAAAATAACTACGTTGAAAATAACCATACGGATACCTGATTTTGGCACCTGCTAGCTGTTATGGTAATGTTAACCAGAAGTATGCTATGTTTTGACTAGGTACTAGGTGATGTTACCTGATTGTACGTCAAATTTACTCAAAGTATCGGTAAATGTACCATACTTTTGGTCAAGTTTACCGTAACATCTAGCAGGTGCCAAAATCAGGTTTCCGTATGGTTATTTTCACTAATCTTTTTTTTCCGTGTGATATTGTGTGTATTTCAGTAGAATCAAAGTTGAGTGTAGTGTTTTACCCGCGGACAAACAATTGATGCTAAGTGGATTTGTCAGATGAAAAGAACAACCGTTTTAACGCATCAGAAACACGCAAAACGCTGTGAAATGTATATTTTTTTAGGACGAGCATACCCTGTGTTTTAAACGTGCATTTCCCTGAGAGCTCCTGATTTTAAAGATTGACAGAGTGACCTTTGAATGGATGATGAATAATGTGAGGAGTGATAGGGGTTCTCGTGATAATTTCAGAGAAGACTAAACTTTTTAATTGACTATAAGTGTTTTCCCCTTTTCTATACAGACATTATGAAACTAAATATCAACCTGCTGATTTAGGAGAGGAAATCTGTACAAACTTTTTTAAAAACGATTAATGGAAATTGGCAGACTGGCCCTTTATTAGTACTGCATCAAGGGATGTAAATGTTTATACGCATTAATGTTAAAAGAAATGAAGTATTCAAAACTGGCTTTCATGCTATCTTGTAATCTGTAAGAATGAGAAGACTTCTTTGAGATCCGAAGCATTGCGATCTACATGCATGAATGAAATAGTCTCATGCAGTCATACCCCCAAGGGAGTGTCACTTGTAAATCAAGCTCCTATGATTTCAGATGAAAACAAATAAGTTCAACTTTAGTGTTGAAGCAACTTAACTAAACCTAATAGCAACAATGTCAAAATTTATCCAAATTCCTATTTTGTACTCTCTCGTTTTATCAGAAACACACGTTACACTCAAAGTAGGTCTCGTCGTCACTCAGCAGAGTGACCTTTTAGGCCCTTAAACCCATGATAGAACTACTTATTAGTACTACTCATTAGTACTTAAGAGTCTTCAGTTCAACATTCGCTGTTTGACTTTTAAGAATTCGCAATTCTGGGCTGAAAAATGTCATCAGTCCATGCCAAATTGTAACGTTGTATCAAAGGGAAATTTGACACGGTCAGTGAAAATCCTATTACCGTAGAATTACCCCTCATATTTTGGTCAAACGGTGGAATCATCGGTGAGTAGAAAAATACCACTAAATCTACGCATGCAAAGCAGCTGATTTAAGCGACATTGACATGACCTCCCCCGAGCTGCTTTGTCCTTTTCTTACACCCGCACTTAAATAAGAAATACGCTTTGGTATCTCTAGCAAAACCATTCGTAGAAAAATTACCCAACAAAAGAGTTTAGTAATGGGGCTAGTATGAGTTCTGAAGACATACAGAGTATGTCTTTTAAGCACATACGTATGTCGTTCAAAAACATAGAGTACGTCGTTCAAGCACATAAAATATGCTGTTAGAAGACATACTCAGCCCAGTAGCTGCAAATTCACCATACCCTATGCACTTCATCGACATACCTTTTTCTCAGTGAAGGATCTGTACGCCTAAACAAAAATGTTTCGCTGGGTGAACCAAAGATTTGGTTGACTCAACTAAAGTCTTTTGGTATAGTCATTTTTCTAATAAATGTTTTGTCAGCGCTACCAAAGTTTATTTATTTATTTTTTTTTATTTTTTATTTATTTATTTATTTTTTTTTTTTCTGTGCGACCTCAAAATGGCATACAGAGAGGAGGACTTTGTAGACCTACCACTGGATTAAAATGTGCACAATCTGACAACGGGGCCCCTTTGGAGTTCTCTATCTTTGCTCTCTTTTATACTCTCATTTATTTATTATTTTGTTTATTCGCGGTTCATCGTCCAAGCTGCCCCCCTTCTCTTCACTCTCCTTCAACCTCAGTCCCTCCTTTGATCTTGAGAAGTAAAATGTTATTGACATAAGAACCCGAAGAAATTAACTCACACCTGTCCCCTACTCACGAGATGCCACTACATTATTACCCATGTATTTGACCACTACAGGTTGCGCGCTCTGGTGACTTGATTTATATTCTCAACCCGTGCTTTCCATCATCCGTCAACATGCTCCGAGTTTCAGGGGAGGCAAAGTCGGACAAGAACCAGACTAAGCTAAGCGTGCCTAATTGCCCGTCATAGAAAGAAAAAGAGAGAGAGAGAGAGGGAAAAGACTTGGAAACTGCAGTGGATCCGATAAAATTGCGAGCAGAAAAAAGAGGACACAAAATCCTTTCTGATCAGCTATAGTTCTTCGTTCTGTATTGATCCGATGTTTTTTTTTGTTTCGTTTTTTTTTTTTTTTTTTTTTTTCTTCTCATTTTTTTTCCTCCCCTCTATTGACGACTAGAAACGCCTCTCCTGTTTTGTCATAGTTATAAGAAGACTGTATACCAATGAAATGCGAATTTTCCAGGAATCGGTATGACCACATAAGGTGGTACGAGCCTTTTTTGAGATCAGCGAGTCTCACTTCAGGTGCGAAAGGCGGAGAAAAAACGAGCCATTTGATTGTTTGCGCCGCGAGTTTTTCCACTTTTGCTTTTTCTCCTCTAGAATAATAACGAAAGTGAGAAATATGAGATCGGTTGTGGATTGTGGGGCCGATTTCTAGATTATTGTTGAGTCTGAAGAAACTCGGAGAATAATCCCTAAGCATCCTAGCGTTACAATATGGATACGAAAAATTCGTGTACGACTGAAAACAAACTGTCATCCCAAATAAAAACATAGTTTGTAGAACTTTGAAAAAAAACATTTAGGCGGTTTGAGTTTGATGTTTTCTCAAAAAAACTGCGTTTGTGATTCTTATTTCAACCAACCTATTCACAAATCACGGGGGGGGGGGGGGGCAGATAAAACACTTTGGTAGAACTGACAAAACCCTTGTTAGATCAATGACCCAAAAAATACTTTTTTAGGATGGCCCAAGTATACTTTCTTTACCAGTGGCGTGGCCAAGGGGGGGGGGGGGTGCAGGGGGTCTGGACCCCCCCCCCCTTGACACCAACATTTGTCCTAAAAAAGGTAATTTTTTGCGTTTTCAGACAAATTTGACCAAATTAGTATCTTTGGATCCCCCCTTGACAATTTTCGAACCTCAGACCCCCCCCCCCCCCCCTAGAAAAATTCCTGGCTACGCCACTGTTCTTTACTCAGTAATAATCACACTTAGTTTCAATTTCATATGGGCACTAAAAATAAATTCAAACTGTAGATATTCGCAAAGATTCGGTTTAGCGCCTTCAATTCGTGGTATATGCAAAACCAACACCGCGGTGTAGGAGCATTTAACTACCCACTCAAATAAAGCAAGTAAATGTCAAATCGACGAAATACACTGTTCCTGAAACGAAAGCTTTGTTAAAGCTACAAAATTGTTTTTTTTTTTTTTTTTTTTTTTTTTTTTTTTTTTTTTTTTTTTCCCCCACGCGTGTTAGGGCAGTCTCCAAAATGTTTAAGATCTCCAGAAGGAGGTTGGTGAAAATGTCCAACCCAGTAAATTTCCAAGGAAAACAATGTCGACAGTCAAAATATTTCCCTTTGTCTCAGAGCAAGACCATTTTGAGTATCGGGTTCTGACAAGTAGCGGTGCCTGCTTCCAAACTGTATCAAATCATTCAATGCGGATCGGTGAGCGGTTGATTAGCTATTAACGAGTTGAAATTTTGCGCTAACCAACCGCTCACCAATGCAAGTTGATGCAATTCGGAAACAGGCACTGCTATTTGTCAGAACCCGATACTCATAATGGTCCAGCTCTAATAAAATATTACCACCAGAACTGCCCGCGCCATTGCCACTGCTTTATAATATTTCTTTTTGAAGGAATTTCCTGCACAATTTGTCAATACCGCGACCGGTTTAGCTCATAACCAGTAGCATGAGAGCGGGTGGCCGAGACTACTGGCTCGTTCAGTCAGTTTATTCATTGTAACTGGATGGATGAAAAGGCTAAATTAAAATGGGTGAAATGGTTGACTCCACTTCCACGTCCGTCCAGCCATAGACCAGACGAAGAGGCCAGGGCCAGTGGAAGAGAAAATAAATAATAAATAAGTACACAAGTTTCAGATTAGACTCTCCAGCTCCAGCGAGGTTTGCACACCGAGGGAACTTGATTGCGGATAACAAGTGATTAATATGAATATGGTACAAAAGAAAGCGGGCGAGATGGGTATATGTATAATATGTAGTAGGAGTCAGTGCCGCGGAGAAGGGACAGAACTCCCGGTCTTACACTGTAATAGTGGATGGATACTCAACTCATATTCTGCCATATACCGCCCCATTGAGGAGTTGAGGACCCCTCCTAAGCCTCTAGTCTTGAATCACCGACTAAATACTAATCCCGGGGTATATAAAACCTACTCCAAGTTTCCCGCGCGTCCTATAGATGACCATTCGTACCAGCAACCGTATATGTTTGTTACACAGGGTGTGTTAGAAATGAGTTTAAACTTTTTCCTTAGTATTTTTTTTTTTTTTTAACGTCGAAGCTATAGCGTCACTGTATAGTGTATATAAATGAGTCTTGCCATATGAGGCTCCACTTTTGATTGGCTGCTGAAAAGTGAAGAAGAAAAAGAAGAGGGGGTTTATGGAGCCTGGAATCGAGCCTCTTGTTTGCATTTTCATCGAACGATCTTCTTCCCGCTGTGTCACACAGTTGCCCAGCTTTAAAGAAACTTTCGACATTTTAATGGAATGCTTTAGCTGATGAAAATTCTTAAAAGAGACTTCTATAAGAATGTTCAGAACGGCATAACTCATGCATCATTTTCCTCTGTGGAGTAAACAAACAGTGAAGCCAACGAAAATTGAAGTTTAAGTCTGGACCAAAAAAACACACAAAAAAAACAAAAGAACAGTTTCTTTATAACTTCAAAACGTGCAGTAATGATTAATGAAAAGAAAACTCCAAAGAGTCGTCGAAAAAATCTGCAAATCCAATTTTGAAATCCAAAACACTAATTAAAGTAGAGGAATTTGAACGATTGGCTTTAGCTCCATATGAAAGCAATGATGAAGCGGGAAGATCGTTAGATGAAAACGTAAACAAGATGCGAGCCTCCTGGGTCCACTGACCGCTTCTTCTTCACTTTCGTTCAACGTCTTAACTCATGGAACTCTATTCGAGGCACTTGAAAAGATAAAGATTTAAAATTTTTGAGATTTATCGAAGTCTTTGAGTGATCATAGAACGGCTCCGAATTCTCTTCAAAAGTGGGGTGGGAGATCGATGAGGGTTGGCAACATTTTCCTCCGAAGTTTACTCTGGAATTTAAAAACTTTCTAAAATCAACATATTTTCTTCAAAAGAGCAAGACTATTTCTGGGACACCCTGTGTGAGTTCTCACATTGGCTCAGCAATCTTAGATCGGGGATTTCGAACGGAACGTCATCTGAAGAGCGTTTTTGCAAGTTTCTTCCTTTTCTGTGACCCTACCCCCCTTCAATGGCCACTACCGTCCTGAGCTGTCTAGTTTTCAATCAACCATATATGTATAGCTATATACATGGTGGACTCTTTTTGGAGCGTGTTATGATGCAGTCTTTTTTTTGCGCGTGCCTGAGCTCGCGCTGTGGTTAACGAAGTCGTTCCCGTCGCGCAGTGAGCACGAATGGCCTTATTGGTCCCTAAAAATCTTCTTGTTGAAATTAGGGGTGATAAATGCAACAACGACACGCATCTTCCACCATTTAAAATTCAGCGTAGAAGTGTCCTTTTTTCGCACTTATCACCACAGTAATTACACTCAATTAACTGCAGTTTATACAAAGTTAGCAAGTTTGATAGAATCAAAACATTCAGCGCTGTTGCCACATTGCTTTGAATAATTTGATCCAACCAATGTTTAGTTCGTGCTGATTTATTATGAATTAAAACCGTATGACACAGACTTGGTATAACTAAAGGGTTCATTTCGATACCTCTGGCCCTTTTTAAACTCAGTCTTTCAATATCAAATGATTTTTTACAGCGTTTTATAGCCGGCGAATCCGTCGATTCTGCTCTAGAGGTAGTTTCAGAAAAGAAGGCGCACCTAGACCGATAATCTTTGGAATTTGTCAACATTATTTCTGATATTACTCAATGGAAATGAATAAAAATGAATTCAAGTATTCACTTTTTAACAAGGAACAATTTAAAAGCAAAAGAAGAAAGTCAGAGGCAAGTTCGGTTTTCATTTCAAGTAACTAAATAAGTTGAAAATTCGACAAAGATTATAGTTTAGGTGCGCCTGCGCCTACACTTCTGAAACGAGCTCTATGTGCGTCGATCCGTGTGTGCGGTTCACGATGAGCATTTGCGCACAGTTCTTATATACCGCTCGTTAACTGGGTAATCTTTGGCGCACGCTAATACCCTAAACTGTTGCTCATAGCTCTGTAACCACATCCTGATTTATAGCCTTAATGCTATATCACGCTCGCTGTTTTTCCTTTTCCATTCAATATGGTGTGTAGCAGGGCTGCCGTTTTGCAAATAATTAAACACAATTTTTTTATTGAATTCGAAGCATTTGTTTTTAATTTCCTCTAAATTGGCAACACTAAGGCGTGTCGAGTCATGCACTGGTTTGAATTCAGGGTGATTATCTTGGTACTCTGGTTTCGTAATTTTCTTCGCTTCTTGATCGGATTCGCGTTAGACTAGAAGATGATAATAGGACAAAGGTTAAACTCTGAATAGGTTCTTAGAATATTTTACTTCCTCTGCGCAGTGACGTGGTTTGAATAGCCTTGAACGCTCGAGTGCGAAACGGCTTGACGAAACGTAAAGATAGTTCATTTGATGATATTTTCCTTTGGAGTTTGGGTTTTATTTCTAATCCTTTTCTTTTAAATCTGAAGAATTTCGTCATTTTCCTCTTAATATGAGGCTACGCATGATGTTTTCAAGTAACGTCATTTAACAGTTTAGAATATATCGGATTTTGAGGATTAGTATATTGTATAGAGCTTCTTAAAAACCAATTCGTAACACCGAGCATCACTCTCCAGGGGAGGGGGTGGAAAAATCAAGGTGAACGAGCAAAATATAATAAGAAATAAATAAATTAAATAATAGTTATCAAATTTAAAAATTTAGGTATCTCCAAAGGCGGCGAAATCTAGGTAAACAATAAAAAAGTAAGCAATTTAAATAATATGTTGATGGTCGGCGATTTGTGGATGGTGGCAAAATTGAAATCCCTCCTCACTTGAACACTCCTGAAACCTCGGTACGCCTCTGGTTCAAGGTCGAAAAGTCCTCATTTCCTGAAAAACTAGAAAAAAAAAAAAAACAAAAAACAAAAAAACAAAACAAAAAAAACAAACCAAAAAAAACAAAACAAAAAAAAAAAAAACAAAAAATACAATTTTTTAAGGAAAATTTCAATGATAAATGGGGTTTAAGACTGCTTGCCCCGCATGCCCCTCCCTCGATTACGCCACTGGTCGAGACTTCAAAAATAGACATTTACAATTAAAATCATTGGTGAAGGCTTGAATATGGGAGGCTTCAATAATATCGGTAGGATATTGGAGAGAGAGAATTTTCACGTCAACGTTCGAGGGAAGGGCTGTGGACTGGTGGCGAACCCGAGAGAGAGAGAGAGAGAGAGAGAGAGAGAGAGAGAGAGAGAGAGAGAGAGAGAGAGAGAGAGAGAGAGAGAGAGAGAGAGAGAGAGAGAGAGAGAGAGAGAGAGAGAGAGAGAGAGGAGAGAGAGAGAGAGAGAGAGAGAGAGAGAGAGAGAGCGGGAGAGAGATCAAGTTAGATGAAAGCAGGTAGATGCATAAGCCTGCGTATTTGGATCGTTGTGCAAGATGTGCTTCCTTCGGGAGCTTATAGCTTAGGTACAAGCAGAGCCATAAGTCCTGCGTTGACGATTCGACGCAACCAGCATTACACGTAAAATCTTCTCTCTCTAGTCTTTCTTCTCTTTTGTTCTCTCAAGACGGAGAGAGGTTCAGGCTACGCGTAGTGAGGGTTGCATCAAATCGTCAACGCAGGACTAACGGCTCTGCTTGTACGTCAGTCGGTTCGCTAGAAAACACTATAGCTGGTTCACCGGATCAGCGATCATAAACCAACCAACGTCATCTATTACATGATGTACCCTCAAACATCTACTTCTTAAAGTGACCAAAAAGACAGCTCACTTCTGGACGCAAGTCGGTTCATTGCGTTCACCTGCATTCATCCACAACATCCTTTCGTGTACGCCAGTATTAATCGATAACCATGAAGAGACGTATGTGGGTTATTTTAGCAGTTGATCCTTAGATTGACCGTATTCAACTGAAAATTTTCGATTCGGCCCGCCTCTCCCCTTCCCATCCAAAGCTTAAGAGAAGCCGGGATCGGTAGATGACCTGTGGCTCGGACGGGAAAGCTAATATCCGGAGCAAAGGCGGGGGGCAAGGAGGGGCGCGGTCGTGTCCACGGGAAGAGGGGGGGGACGATCGGAACACCACGCTCAGAAGTCGCCGACACGCGTCAAACGACGAACGCGCGGCGCGCGTGAGGGAAGACGAGTCCACGGGTGAGTCTGACCTAGCGCGCGGGCCTCCCAAAGGCCGACCGCGGTCGATCCTCCGTTGAGCGGTGCGCGCGTGAATTGCGGCGGAGCAGATTTAAAAAAAGATTCACGGTGATAGTCAGTGCGAGGAGTGATACACTGCGCGAACAATGACAAAAACGATTATCGAAGTGATCGATTCTAGGAAATGCGATCATCGGCGAGCTACGATGCTCAATGCTCATTGCCTTCAGGACCAGGCAGGGGCACACTCTTATCTACCCCCACTGCAAACTCCAAGCAGCATGCAGCACGCGGCAACCAAAGCACCAACCGACGATCCATCGCAGATGATATTCATAGCACACTGGGTCGAAACGTAGATTTTTCAGGACATCTAAAACTTTTGTTTTCTCGTTTTAAAAAACATGTTAGAGTTAATAATTTCTTTTAGAATATACGTTATTTGACTCGTTGTAAACTGTATCACAAATTATTGTACACGCGTGTTTAAGTTACCATCCCATTTATTGTCATTTGCGGATCCAGCAATCTGACAACAGTGTATTCTCCCCCATTTGTTTGCATGAGAAATAATCGATTCGTCATGGGGCTGCAGCCCCTCCAAGAATCGATTGTTAATTATACATTCAAATGAGAGGAATGCGCAGTTGCCAGATTGCTGCATCCGTCTATGTTTATTGTTCATAATCTTGATTTTTTTTTCGTAAAATGATGTCCAGAAAATGTCATGTTCTGATCCACTGTGCGTACAGGCAGAGGTCTCAGCCCGCACCGCATCTCTCGCAGAACTCGAACGTGAATTCGCGATGCTCCGAACTCGCATCCTCCGTTCTGGTTTTCTGGCTCTACAGTCTGCTCCCGGTTTGACCCTCGCAAGATTGGAGGGAAGGGGGGCTCAAGGCACAAGGCACAATCCTAACCCTTACATTTTACACCGGGAGGGAGGGGGTGGGGGTGGGGGACAGTGTACGGGATACGCGCGGCAGAGCTGCAATAGTTGGTTTGTTGTATACGTCTTCTATTTTATTTCATCCTCTGATTTTCTATGCGCGTGGAGAAGCGATGGAACGTGTTTTGACCTATTTAATGTCTGTTAGATTCCTCTCCCATTGGTTTCGCTAATGGATACCTGAGCATCTTTGGAGTCGGAACCCCGTGCCGTAGATGTCCCGCGCTCGGAAATTTTCACTCCACA
>VMOF01000220.1:24311171-24332180 GCA_011764245.1 Trialeurodes vaporariorum
AAAAATTGTTGTTAATCTGACAAAATAGATTATAAAATCAAAAAACATTTTTTTGGTCTAATAATATGTTTTGTCATTTTAAAAAATATCTAATTTTTTATTATTATGTTATGTTTATATTTGATTTTAAAGTCCGTCACAGTAGAGCATGCTGAAAGAAACGCATTTAACATCGGAGATACCAAATCTAGGATTTGAAAGCTTTCTAAAGCGGCTTTAGATTTTTTTATAATAATCTTATTATTCGGCGTTTGCATAAAGTCCTGGTACAGTAGAGTTACCAAAAAAGAGACAAGCAACACTTTTGGTGCACTTGAATTTTTTTATTTTTTAAAATTTTTATTTAAATAATACACTAAATTTAAAAATTTTTTTAGAGGAAATATGCAAAAAAAAAGGGAAATGAACGCAGTTAAAAGTATGCAGGTAAATGCATGAAGTTAAAAGTATGCAAAACAAAGTATACGGTTGAAAGCTTGCAGTTAAAAGTATGCAGTTACAAACATGCGCATAGTAAAATTTGAAGTTAAATGAAAGAGGAATTCAGTTTTAACCTCCTTCTGTAAAATTTGTAACGAACACGTCATATGCCGCACCGTCGTGTTTTTGCGTCGCAGTTTAGTTTTCTCATACTTTGTAATGCCGTACTAAGAAAGAACGCTGTCGCTCCATTTTTTAGTTGTGATGTTTTTGATGTTAAGTCAAACCTCCATACCTGGAGCATGAATGGAAACGAAGCCCATTGTTTCAACGCAAAAACATAGCATTTTGCAAATGATGGAGTTAAGGCGTTCTCGATGAGTGCGGAAGCACAAATCGCTGCTTTCGCAGTATAAGTTTCCTAATTTAAATCACCTATAGTGAATATTAAACTGGTCGATAAATATTACGATTTTGGTGGACTTTTTTTTTGCCTACATCATTATCTGAAGGCGCCCAACGAAGTAATTTTCGAAAATGGCCACAGTTTGGCTAGTTTTAAACCGTCCATGAAATGCAATTAGGGAATCAGAAACGCACCAAAGAGGCGGGGAGGGGGGCTAATGTGCTAACCCCCCCCCCCCCCCCCAATACTGCAGGGTGCTTCACTGGTGTAAATTATATTAAAAAAACGAATATGCTCGGGAGTTTTAAAATTATGTATCTACATATCAGTATTTAATAAAAAAACCAACCGTGAAAAGTGAAATCTTTTGACATGGTGAAAATATGGCCTTTATGATTGATAGCGATCTCTCAACTTTATGGCGAACTTTTTGTTTGAAACCAAGCTGTAAACTAACCAATCGTGTTGTTACCTGTCACGTTGACCCAGTCCGGGAGAAAGTTTACAAATACTAGCAGGCTGATTCCGTTCTTTTAGACTGGGCGACATAGCAGGAATCGGGGATTGGAATCCGGAGCCGTAGTCAGATTTTAAATTTTATGTTCTCTACAGTAGACATATTAAAATGAGTTACAATTTATCATTCAAATACTGAATCCGAAGGCTTTTGCACCAACACACTTGATTTCAAAGTTTCGGTTTCAAGTTATTGCGTTTGGAGCTCTTCAGGGAGTACTTTTTGGGAGCCGTTCTCATAGAACTCCCAACGCTATAACTTTGAAACCGAATCTTTGAAATCAAGTTCTGTTGGTGCAAGAGCCTTAGGATTCAGTATTTTAATGAAAAAGTGTAACTCATTTCAGTATTCCCACAGTTTTCCCAGAGGAGAACATAAAATTTAGATCTGACCACAGCTCCGGCTCCCGATCCCTGGCAGGAATCGATTAATCCCATTGGTTTAAACGACGCAACGTCAAGTGACGGGAGTGAAGTCGTTCTAGAGTCGTACGAAAAAGACTTGGAGTCTTCAATTAGAATAAAAACGAATATAAGCTCCAAATCTGTCGTTTAAACCGATGAAATTAACAGATTCCCGCAATCTCTCTCGTCTTGTCTAAGAGAGCGGAATCATCCTGCACAGAAAAAAATGGTCAGACACGAACTTTCCGTGTTCTAGACACGAAATGTACACACCAGTATCAGGACGAGTTCTGAGCGCGATTTATTTAGGTTGAGTTTGTATCTGAAACGCATTCCGTCGTGTCCAGAACCTGAAAAGTTTGTGCTCTGAGCACGTACCGTACTGGTGTGTATATAGAGCGTGTCTGGAGCACGTGCTTTTTTTCTGTGTGTAGGGCTTTTTAACAAGGAAAGTTTAAAGATGCAACGGGATGGAAAAAGGGGCAATATGGCGGCTCGTGCTATCCAGCAACACTGTTTTTCTTCCATTTGGATTCATGAACATCAGTAAACGATTTTTTGGGGCAAAACTGCTTTACTATTGGATCAATTGTTTTACAAAAATGAAAAAGAAGAAAAAACTGTTGTCAAATTGCAGGGTCTGTCACTAGGAAGGAATTGAAAACTTAATGAGAAAGGGATAAAGAAAGAAAAAAAGAAAAAAAAAAGAAGAAAAAAAAGAAAAAAAAAAACAGCGATAGTGCAAAATCCGAATCTTCTCAGTATACAGGGTGTTTCAGACCACCCGTCCACTATATTTTTAGCGAAAACGGCGCAAGATAATGAAATTCTGACGAAACTTTTTAATGTATATCGACCCCAAAGAATTCAGGGAAAAAATTGCCGACCCCAAAAAAAGGCCCCTAAGGGCCTATTGGGCCCCTAAAAAGGGCCAAATTGCTGTTTCTCAATGTTTTCTTATGGGCGGGTGTTTTTTTATTTCAGAAACGAATTGTACGCCTGAAAATAAGCATATTTTTTTTAGGGCATTATTTTCAAAAAATGGCCCTTTCTCAAGTTAGGGGCCGTTTTAAAAAAAAAAAGGGGGCCCTTTTGAATCGCTCGCTGTGACCTTGAAAATTTGACGGATTTCAAAAAACTAAAAATATTCTGAATCAAAGATCAAGGGCTTTCTTTTGATGTATCACAACCTTTTTTTCTGCGGAAAGATTTTTGGGGGCCCCCTCCCCCAAATTTTTGGGGTTTTGGGGGGCCGCTACGAAAAAAATTTCAAATAGCAAGGTATAGGTTGTGATACATCATTGGAAAGCTCTTGAAAAGACGAAAAAATGGTCCAAACCGGAAGTCAATCCGATCATTTTAACGAGAGTTACGGCCTGGCCTCTCCCCCTAAATTTTGGCGCTTTGGGGGGGGGCCCCCTTTTGAGAAAAATTGGAAATGGCAGGGTAAAATTTTAAAATCATTCGAAACCCCTTTAAAAATGAAAAAGAAAATAGCCCAAACCGGGTCTCAATCCGATAATTTTAACGGGAGTTACAGCCATTAAAAGTTTTGAAGTATTTTTCTCGTATTGCGGAGGATTCATCGAGGAGGCCATAGAAAACAAAAATCCCGCGAATACGAGAAAAATACTTCAAATCTTTGAATGGCTGTAACCCCCGTTAAAATTATCGGATTGAGACCCGGTTTGGACTTTTTTCTTTGTCTTTTTAAAGGGGTTTCGAATGATTTTAAAAAATTTTTACCCTGCCATTTCCAATTTTACTCAAAGGGCCCCCCCCCCAAAGCGCCAAAATTGAGGGGGGGAGGCCAGGCCGTAACTCTCGTTAAAATGATCGGATTGACTTCCGGTTTGGACCATTTTTTTCGTCTTTTTAAGAGCTTTCCAATGATGTATCACAACCTATACCTTGCTATTTGAAATTTTTTTCGTAGCGGCCCCCAAAGCCCCAAAAATTTTGGGGGGAGGGGGCCCCAAAAATCTTTCCGCAGAAAAAAAGGGTTTTGATACATCAAATGAAAGCCCTTTATCTGTTGATTCAGAATATTTTTAGTTTTTTGAAATCCGTCAATTTTCAAGGTCACAGCGAGCGATTCAAAATGGCCCCCATTTTTTTTTAAAACGGCCCCTAACTTGAGAAGGGCCATTTTTTGAAAATAATGCCCTGAACAAAATATGCTTATTTTCAGGCGTACAATTCGTTTCTGAAATAAAAAACACCCGCCCCATAAGAAAACATTGAGAAACAGCAATTTGGCCCTTTTTAGGGCCCAAATAGGCCCTTAGGGGCCGTTTTTTGGGTCGGCAATATTTTCCCTGAATTCTTTGGGTCGATATACATTGGAAAAGTTTCGTCAGAATTTCATTATCTTGCGCGTTTTCGCTAAAAATATAGTGGAGGGGTGGTCTGAAACACCCTGTATATAATTTGTTGTGAGGGTAAGGAGTAGGAATGAAAGGAAGAGAGAGGGAGAGAGAAGAGAGAGAGAGAGAGAGAGAGAGAGAGAGAGAGAGAGAGAGAGAGGAGAGAGAGAGAGGAGAGAGAGAGGAGAGAGAGAGAGGGATAATATAAAATGGATACAGAAATAAGTAAGAAAACCCATAAAGCAAAATAAGAACCATCGGATAAAAAGAGCGAAACTGATCTAAAAACGTCAAACGAGATGTCATAGATGGTTCGCGGGGTGGGTGATTTTTGACGGAAGTCATATATTTTGGTCGGAAACGAGACCGAAATTTATTTAGAATGAGCTCCGCAACCGCTCAACACTCAACAGGCGAGAACTGTTGCCGGATCGTGCCACCCGAAAAATCGTCTCATCATTTCATCATTGATGCAGCTTAGTTGCAATCTGACTAATCTATATTTATGTTACAGGCAAATCCCGACGGCTGGGCAAATCGCGATCTGCCCGGGCAAATCGCGATTCGCCCAGTTTTCTGGGCAAAAATGCTATTTTGCCCACTCTTTCTGGACAAAATAGCATTTTTGCCCAGCCGTCGGGATTTGCCCGTAACATTTACAATTCATTCCCCTTTTAAAACCAAGCAAAATATCGATTTGAAAGTATACGGTAAATTTTAAATAGTTCGACCTTTTTCACACGTTAAACCCTTTCAATACTCGAGTTGTTTGATGTAGTATCTCTATCTCTCATTGACAGTAAAATCTATACTCCAAATCGTTAACCGTTGCAAAATTATATTTCGTCGAGCGCCTTCAATTACGAGTATAGGCAAAATCAAAACCGTGAAGTACGAATATTTAACTATACACACTGAATTCGAGCGAGTCATGGCTTTGATTTCTTCTGGTATTCTTAACCTGGCAGTAAAGGGGTTAAGGCGATTCCTCATCCTGTCTGCAGTGAATTCTGGTTAAATAGATAGCTAGCTCCACTCGTCTCTTTTTGAGAATTTGACTTTGGCATATACTTTTTTTTTCTGGAAGCATTAATTGAAAGGGGCGACGGGCGTCCCCGTCCTCAAAGGGACGACGTAATTTTTTACTCGATTCATAGAAGCCAAAATTCAGCAGAATTGGTGCTATCGCTTTAAGTATTAACAATCCATACCACAACAGAATATAGGAGCCATTTAACACTAAAATTCACCCTTCCACTTTTTTCAGTGCATCGTTTCCAGATCGCACGCGACGCCATTGCATTTTTAAACTCTGTTATTTTAATGGATAGTGATAAAGATATTCTTGCACTAGCTGGCAATCATGTTAAAGAAGCGCAACCAATTTCTTCTTCTCCCAGCTCACCACAACATCCACGTTCACAAGCGTGTTGCGTCGGGAAACGCAAACGGCGTCGCGTCAAGTCGATGTCACGTTGCGCTACGTTACGTCTCGACGTCCGTCCCTCCGTTTGGCTGACGTAAAGAACTAAAAACGCGCGAAACGAACCAAGGAGTATTGAACGTCAACCCGCAGGATCGTTTTAACTCACAAAAATGGTTCCAAATGTACCAGAAAAAAAAAAAAGGGGGAAAAAAACAAATAAGGTAGATGTCCCAATTACCGCCACCTGTCCCAATTACCGCCACCCTATATTAATTTATTCTTTAAAATATGCCTTCTTTAGCAGAAAAGAAGAGTATAGGGATAAGTGTTTTTCATGAGTTGGCTGAACTGGTGAAAAAAGTTTGTAGTTGATATTTAGCAGCACTGCTGGTGCCCTTAAAAAATCACAGAAGTGGACACCTATGCCCAGCACCACCTGTTTGTGCCGATTTCTTCTAGTAGTTACTTATTAAAAATCCATTCTCTTTACTTTCTGCTTTTCAAATTATTATAATTTAATTATTTTCTGACAATAAACATGATGATTTGAATGAAAAGCCAGTGAAAATATGTACGGCGTAATTAGGACAACTGATATGACAAAATTTGGGAAGAAGCCCTTAGGCAGGGCGGTAATTGGGACATGGGCCATTTTTTCGAGTTTTAAAAAAAAAAAAAAAAAAAAAAAAAAAAAAAAATCCTGATTGATTACTCCTATTTCTTATTTGTTTAATAAAACGGGATTTTTTGAAGGGTCCTAGTGGTGACAGATCCTGATTAAACAAAATTGACATTTTTCCACGTATTTTACGGAAATTTTTTTTTAAAGGGGTGGCGGTAATTGGGACACCTATCTTACCAAAAATTTTTTTCCATTTTAACATTTTAAACGCAACGAACAGACCAGAGGCAATTACAGACGTAGCACAAAGTTTGCTACATGTGTCCTCCCCCCTTATTTTCGGTCAAAACAAATCGAAACAACAGCCAATGGCCTATTACAAACTCTTGCAACACTAAAAATGGGTCTAACCCGGGTGTTAAATCGCTTAAAACGCTTTGGGAGGAGAGTTGGGCAAATGAGAGTGTAAGCCATTGCACGGTTACTGGGTTATCGGTAATCGCCAAAATTTTGGATGGTATTAATTGTATTCTTCCCAAAAAAATAGTAAACTTTAGGTTTTTTCGATTAGATCGAATTCTTCTGCAACTAATATGATGGATGGCTTGAAAAAAAACAGCCCCGATTACAATATAATCATCCTCCGAAAAAACGACGATTACGATTACTCGGTAATTTAAATAATGGATTACCACCCCCATTTGCCCAATTCTGGGTTTGGGGGGATCAACAGACGGTTTTAAATTGACTCGTACACTCAATAGATACGTTCAAGAAAATTTCAAAATTTCGGTCAAATAATGAGCGGATCACGATAGGAATTTATTGCAACTTTCTATGTTGATTAAAATGATTCATCATAGTAAGGAAGCTGAGGTTCGATGGGACTCCTTCTTGAGACTCGTTCATTTTACCCCATCTTGGATTTTTTTTAAAACGTATTTTCCAGTGCACATAAAAAAAATCAGTGAAAATAACTATACGGATACCTGATTTTGGCACCTGCTAGATGTTATGGTAAACTTACCAGAAGTATGGTACATTTATCGATATTGGAGAAAATTCGACAAAATCAGGAAACATCCCCTAGTACCTAGTAAAAACATAGTGTTGAGTATTCAATGAATATACAACAATATTGAGGATGATTACCTTTTTTTAATAATAGTGAGAATCCCTAGAAAAATTAATAAGTAAACAGTATTAATCTCAGGATGGGAAATACACTATGTTTCTATAGTAACCTTTAACATCCTCCCCCCCTTGAGGTTTCCTCAATTGATGCTATGGGGAGGGGACTGATTTCATGATTGCTCTGACGATCTCTCCATTGCTGGTCCGAAAGTGATGACTCTGACTAGACCATCAGGACCATGGTGAAGTTTTGTTACTCGCCCAACTGCCACTTCATAGGAGGGAGATGTTCATCTTTGATAATAACCAGCGATCCTTCCTGGGGTTTGGGTTTTTTTTGAGCGATGCCATTTGACCGAGACTTGAAGGGTAGTTAAATTTCTTTTTTCCCAACGATTCCAAAAGTGATTGTATAGTTTGGCAACTTTCCGCCAGTTGGCTGTGGGATTTTGGGTCCTTGGTTGAGGCTTAGGCCAGGAAGAGAGGTCAAGGCTTTCCGATGAGAAAATGCCCTGGTGCAAGGCTTCAAGGTCGGATGGGTCTGCGGACAATGAGTAAGGGGGCGAGAATTCATGACAGCTTCGTTTTGGATTGTGAGAGTAGAAAATTCTTAAAAATTAGGAGATTCGAGCCAACAACTCGCTCAGATGTTGCTTAAAGCATCGAATGGCCGCCTCCCAGATACCTCCAAAGTGAGGGAGCGAGGAGGGTTAAACTTCCACTTTATGTTCATGTTCGAGAAGTATTTTTGGGTTTTTTCGTTGGCTAAGGCTATTTGAAACATTCGACGAATGCTACCTTCTGCTCCTTGAATGTTTTCGCATTGTCAGATGCAACTGTGTGAGGGATGCCTCTGCGAGAAATGAATCTGTTAAAGGCAGATAGAAAGGCATTGGAGGTGAGGTCCAAGACTGTTTCTAAATGTACTGCCTTAGTCACGAAACATATGAAAATACACACATAACCCTTTTGCTATAGACTTTTTTTTTTTGTACATTTTAACATTCAGGCCCAACATAATCAACTCCGATTGATGAAAGACCGAATTGGGCACGACGCGGTCGGCTGGCAGGGGGGCCATGAGTTGCTTTCCCAGTTTTGGTCTGTTTTTGGCGCATATGATGCAGTGATGAATGATTCTGTTTCGGCCTGGCGGGCGCGGAGAGGCCAAAGTTTGACGAATGCTAGCGATTAATTGTTGAGATGTAGCATGATGCAATCTTACATGTTCCTGTTTTAGAATGAGATCTGTGAAGTGGTGGTTAGACGGCAGCAACAGTGGGTGTTTTTTATTGTAATTAGCCTTACTGTTCTGCAGTCTTCCTCCGACTCTAAAAAGCCTTTGGTGTCGGGGAAAGGGGGTGAAGAGTTAATATACGACTTATTTCCTTAGTTTTTTTTGTGCAGCCAGGTCGTCTTTTTCTGCATCAAAATATTCATGCTGTACGGTTTGACACAAAGGTCCATTTCATCGTTCAGTTCTTCTTTTTTTAGGATAGTTTAAGTATACTTAACTTTGTTAGTTTTTCTCGCATTCTTGACAAATCGCAAACAAAAAGGGAAAGGGCTCGGAGAACTTTTCTCAACGATGAAAACTTTTTAATAAAATCGGATGGTACCATTAGGTGGGAGAGAGCAGGACTTTTACTGGCTTCATTTTAAAGTTGAATTTGGAAGCGCAAAAGCAGGCCTTGGCCAGAGATTTTAGCTCTGAAGTATCCAATCGGGACCGTGCCACCAAAGTTGTGAGTTAATTAAAGTATTTGCTGTAGTTCCCCGAGATAAAAGGTCAGCTGGGTTGTCTTTACTTGAAACGTGAGACCAAGTAGCGTTGAGGCCATCTGTAAGTTTGTTAATTTCAATACTTCTGGGCGACGTAAGTTTGGAGCTTGTTTGATGGACTGTTGATCCAGTGAAGAGTGATGGAAGAATCAGTCCACAGATAAACTTCAGATGGTTTGTGATTTGTAGCTTCTAAAACTTTAACTGTTAGCTTTGAGAGAAGTAGAGCCGCAGCTAGTTCTAGTCTTGGTAGCGTTTGCTGTTTTAACGGTGCTACTCGTGACTTAGCGCAAATTAATCGTGAGTTGACTTCTTTTTGATGAGTTATGAGATAAAGACATGCACCGTAGCCTTTCTGTGAAGCGTCCGAAAAACCATGTATGATTATTTTTTCTGTAATTTCTGTAATAAGTAGATGTCTCGGTATTTTTAGGGTTTTTTTTTAAATGAACGAAGTCGTGACGAAGAAGATTCCATTCCGCATTGATGACATCTCCAACAGGGCATCCCAATCTATTTTTAACTGCCATAATTTTGGAGAAGAAATTTTGCTCTGACTATTACAGGCCCTACAAACCCCAGGGGGTCGAAATTTTCCTGTTTCTGAGAGCAAGGTTCTTTTGGATAATTTGCGGAATTGGCTTCGAAGGACGAAGCAGAAGTGAAATTAAATAGATCTGTCTTGGGCTCCCAGTGAATCCCAAGAGTTTTTACTTCATCACTTGGATTAAAATAAAAAGGTTCTGAATTTTCTGCATCTTCTTCAAAAACTTAGCATCATTGCTAACCCATTTTCGTAAGGAAAGCCATGTGGAGTTAGGATTTGTTCCACTTCATTTTTAGCTGTTTTTCTTTAGCACGGTTCGGAGCGCCGCTTAGAAAGTCGTCCACATAAAAAGATTTTAAAATTTTGAAACTGTTTTAGGAAGTTTTTCTTGATTAAAGGGTGGCCGCTTCTATTAAAGACCTTATGGCAAGAAATGCTGCTGGGGCAGTGCCGTAAGTTACCGTGTTTAGCTGGTAGGTTTGAATTGGAGAAGATGGGTCCTCCCGCCAAAGAATTCGCTGAAATTGTCTTTGATCTTCTGCGATCAAGACTTGCCGATACATTTTTGTCACATCACCAGAAATAAATATTGGATATTCTCTGAACCGTATCAGTATTTAAAATAGGTCATCTTGAATTGTGGGACCAGAAAAAAGTACGTCGTTGAGACTGGTTGAGGTCGTCGTTTTGGCAGAGGCGTCGAAAACAACCCTTAATTTGGTGGTGACTCTACTCTCATCTAGGATTCCTAAAAGCGGCCCCAAATATATGCCTCAATATTGTTGTATATTCATGAATACTCAACAAAAAGGTGACCTCGACGTGATTCTGCGAAATTCTGCGTGATTTTAAGTGATTTTCAGTTATTCAAGACAAAGTTTTCAAAATTAACCTAAAATTTTTAGGTTAAAAAGTATGAAGTGAGCGTTTGCCGCCATACTCTACACTGTTTAAAAAAGTATGAAGTGAGCGTTTGCCGCCATACTCTATACTATATATAAAAATAATTGATCGGCATGAAGTGAGCGTGCGCCGCCATGTCGCATCAAACAAAATGTTACAAAATGTAACAAATTACTTAAAATCATGCTTAAATAAGCGTAAAAAAATCAAATGAAGTGTGCGTGTGCCGCCATTTGAATGCTTGATAGTAAGCAAAAATTGTAAGACCTGGGCCTAGGCAGAACAGCCAATATATGGTGATCCAAATTGGATATATAGAGAAAAACGAGTGAAGTGTGCGTGTGCCGCCACTCGGGTTCCTCAAAAATTCAAAAAATTATGAAACTTGATATAAATGAAAAAAATTGCAAAATTGCGAGTGAAGTGTGCGTGCGCCGCCACTCGTCAATAAATTAATAAATTCTAATACCTACGAGTGAAGTGTGCGTGTGCCCCCACTCGTCAAATTAAAATACAATTACGAATGAAGTGAGCGTGCGCCGCCATTTGTCATTGTAAAAAAGTTATAATAACTATTAAATATATTTCAGGTAGAAAGTAAAGGTGTGACGTCATTATGCGAAGAACGACGCGTAAAACAAACGTATCCCCCCGCGCCTCTACTTCTGCCTCATCATCGAATCCAGTGTCTCAAATAGACCCAGCCTTAGAAGCCCTCACCACTGCCAAGGACCTATTGGAAAAACAGCTGACAAATTTTCAAAGATCGGTCGACAGTGATGTTGTGCATTTAAACATTATCAAGGCAAGATTCGATGAGTCCGCCACATTGTTGCCAACTTTCTTCTCAACAATCCGCCAGATTAAAACGCTTAATCCAAACTTTAATGATGAAAATACTTATGACCAATTTGAAAACAGATTTTATGAGACCATCGGCAAAGCAAAAGCCCTCCTCGAGTCAACTACCGCGCCCCTCGCGCAACGACAAAACAACGGGGCCCATGCTATGCTCAAATTTAAAACCACCCGAGTTGCCAACCTTCTACGGCAACTACGAACAATGGCCTTCATATTATCAAATGTTCCACACTCTTGTTCATTGCAATACCAACTTAAGTGCAATCCTTAAGTTTCATTACCTTCGGTCTTCCTTGAGGGGGAAAGGGCACTCTCTCTCATTCGAAACATCGCTTTCGTTGAACAAAATTACAATGTTGCCTTTCAAACATTAATTGATGAATTCAAAAATAAAAAGCTACTCGTTCAGGCTCATTGTGAAGCCCTCGTCAATCAGGGATTGCCGTGTAACTGTAAAAAAAGGACAAATTAAGCAGCAGAGATTTGGAGAATATGCACGCCAAAGTAAACCAATCCCTCCAATCTTTGAATGCTCTCCAAGTGGACACAAGCACTTGGAGTCCACTCGTAAGCCACCTAATAATTTCCAAGTTTGACCCAGCCACACTCTCACAATGGGAAAACGTCGCTCCAGTTAAGGACAGCCCAGACATAAAGGAGCTCCTAGCCTTTCTCAAGAGACGTTCTATACTTCTCCAATCTCTGGATCGAATGAAACCCAATAAAGCACAAGAATCCTATCCGAAGAATAAACCTGCATTTGCAGAAAAAAGAAAGCCCTCCTCAACAACCGTAGGATTCTTACAAAATGAGAAAAAAGTCAAACTAGACAAAGAAATGAAAACTGCACCACAAGGTTTCGTTAGAAAGTGCCCTTATTGTGATGCACAGCATGGTCTCGCTTCCTGCATGACATTCCAAAAATTGTCATTACCAGACAAATACACGATAATACGCTCTCAAAACTTATGTCGCTGCTGCCACAAAACTTCACCATGGTCCTGATGGTCTAGTCAGAGTCATCACATTACGGACCAGCAATGGAGAGATCGTCAGAGCAATCACTGAAATCAGTCCCCTCCCCATAGCATCAATTGAGGAAACCTCAAGGGGGGGGAGGATGTTAAAGGTTACTATAGAAACATAGTGTATTCCTATCCTGAGATTAATACTGTTTACTTATTAATTGTTCTAGTGGATTCTCACTATTATTAAAACAGGTAATCATCCTCAATATTGTTGTATATTCATTGAATACTCAACACATAGTATACTTCTGGTTTACATTACCATAACATCTAGCAGGTGCCAAAATCAGGTATCCGTATGGTTATTTTCACCGTAGTTTTTTTTTCCGTGTGTATGGGGGGATTTTGAGACTTTTTGATAGTCTAGATTAGATTTAGTTTTTTGATAGGTTAGTCCAGGACATTTAGATCAATATTCACCGAATAGCGGAAAAAATTTGCAAAAAGCTGAATTTTTGCAGAGGTGTTCCTTTCGGTGTATAGAACCACCAGAAAAAAAGTCCTGACCGATATCGTGTACGCTCGACTTTTTATGACCTCAAAAAGGGCGTATAAATCATTTTTTTTCAAAATAACGCAAAAACTATCCATTTTAGCTCTAAAACACCTCAGTATCAAATAAAAGCTGACGTGATTTGCCACTGAAAAGGTTCTTACACATTTTCACGTCAGACCCTTCATTACCCCTCAAAACTTTAATTTTAAAATTCCAAATTTTCGAGATTCAGCATTTTCCCGCAATTTTTTGCATTTTGCGGAAAAATGACGCATCCTACGGCAAAATTTTACTACGGTAATTTTGAAGAACGTCAAATTTTCTTTAGGGTACAAGTAGCGTATTTACCCTTCGGGCATTTTTCCTCCCACGAAAAAGGGTTTTTTCACGGATTTTAGTGAAGAGGACCCATAAAATGAGTAAATGCCCAATAATGAATTAGCGACGACGGTCACTTCGTGGCAAGTTAACATCGAAAGGACCCCTTTTCACTCTATTTTAAACATATTGGACACCCTCCGCATCTAATCTGACCCCCCCCCCCCCCCCCCCCCCCCCCCCCGACATCCCCCCTCCACCTACCCTCAACCTCCAACCTCCCCAAACCCTTTATTTCCCACCATTGCAGCCGAGTGATTCCTTCCTCATTTACGCATTAGTGATTGATATTCAGAGTTTCTTTTGGGGGAGGCGGCGCCCCCCCCGCAAAGTCTCCAATTTGCTCTTATTTAACTGAAAGTTGGCGGTAAAATGGCCATTATATTTCTGGAATATTTGGCTGGAAATTAGTCAGATCTGTTAGTTTATGTCAGATCTTGTTGTCTATGTCAGATCTTTAAGTTTCAGATTCAGTTAATCAGATCTCTGATGCATTGTGAGACCCCCCCCCCCCCCCCGACATCCCCCCTCCGCCTACCCTCAACCTCCAACACCCCCAAAACCCCTTTTTTTCCCCACCATTGCAGCCGAGTGATTCCTTCCTCATTTACGCATTAGTGATTGATATTCAGATTTCCCTTTTTGGGGGGAAAAAAGTTTTCGGCCAAAGGCGGCGCCCCCCCCCCCCCCCCCCCCAAAGTCTCCAGTTTTCTCTTTTTTAAATTTGAAAGTTGCTGGTAAAAAGCCAGACAAACTCGCGGTATGAAGCAGAAAATCCTCGCTTAAGCGTACATTTTTTTAGGATTTTCTATCAGCTAAGTTCCTAAAACGATATGAATGGGCGAAATGAAACGATGGAGGGCTCGTGGTGGCCATGATTGCGTATAAAATTAATGTGCATTTGACCCGATAAGAACTCTTGTCACAATGTCACCTTTTAAAAATTATAAAAAAAAAAACCCAAAAAAAACACACACAAAAACCGTTAAAATAACAAAGGATCTTATTTTTTAGTTTTTGGACATCGTTTTCTTCTATGTTATAAAGCGGTATGTCATGTGTCAAATGCTGGACTAAAATTATTTTACTTTCTAATTACTTCTGCAGCTTTTTTAGAGGAGGCTTCAACGCTCTTCAACTTCATATATTTGATGTGCACTCATCGTATCAAGCCGCACTCAAAATTTTATTCCCAGCGTTCTTTAGGTACAATCTTGCCTCCTTTTTTTTGAGATTGGAATGATAATATCATCCTCGTATTTTTCGTCTGGCTTCTGAACAGTAGTTTTTTCAGCAATTACAAAACTCATGGCTTATACAATCAGTTTCGCGACGGAAAACTGACATTCGACATAATTTACCAGAAAATATAGCAGATCTTGTTTTCGTGGTCTTGGCTATTGGAGCATCGTCTGCAGTCTCCACATTATTCTCTTTTTTAATCCGCCAAAAATAGACAAACAAGATTGTTGAAACCTGGTCTCTGAAGCTACAAGATTGATTCCATTACTCACAATCAGACGAGTTGAAATTATGTTTCCCAAGTCATCATTTCGAGATTGAGCTGTTTTTAGAATTTGTTTCTTAGTTGGCAAACTTTCTACCTGATCAACTTCTGTTCGAAGATCCTTCCGTTTTCTTCCGTTCAGTCTTTAAAAAAGCAGCTCCCTTCATTTTTACCGCAAACCATACGTTTCTCCTAGGTTTGAAAGTTGCCTCTTTTTCTCTTAGTTTCGTTTTTGCTGGTTGACGGCTCACTAAGTTTGCGCTCTTTCAATTTTTTTTTTAGTACTTTCTGTGGTTTTGTCTGCAAAATGTGAAACTACACCCCCATTTGATTTTAATTGTTCTTCTAACACATTCAGTGTATCATCATTTTTACCAGCCCCTACCAGCCAGTTTCAATTCAATGTTTCATTTTCCTTTTACCCTCACAAAGACGCGCGTTTCTTATGAGCAATAGTCTCCGCACGGAACACACCTTTCTTCTGTGTCCTCATCCATTTCGAAAATTCGTAAGTCAATCAGTAACATTAACTAATAAATACTGGCAAAAAAGAACAAGATCGATGCACTATCGGACAATCATTTATACAGTATATTTACACATCACGCTGTAAAAGAGACCTCATCTCTAAAGTAGTGTTAAGTATATTTAAATGTCGAGAACAAAGTCATCCCAATAAAATTCACAAAAAATTAAACCTGTCTAAAATATTTTCTGTTTAAGATAAAAATTGGGACTCACAATGCATCAGAGATCTGATTAACTGAATCTGAAACTTAAAGATCTGACATAAACTAACAGATCTGACTAATTTTCAGCCAAATATTCCAGAAATATAATGGCCATTTTACCGCCAACTTTCAGTTAAATAAGAGAAAATTGGAGACTTTGCGGGGCGGGGGGGGGGTGGGGGGCCGCCTCTGGCCGAAAACTTTTCCCCCCAAAAAAAACTCTGAATATCAATCACTAATGCGTAAATGAGGAAGGAATCACTCGGCTGCAATGGTGGGAAATAAAGGGTTTGGGGAGGTTGGAGGTTGAGGGTAGGTGGAGGGGGGATGTCGGGGGGGGGGGGGGGTCAGATTAGATGCGGAGGGTGTCCAATATGTTTAAAATAGAGTGAAAAAGGGTCCTTTCGATGTTAACTTGCCACGAAGTGACCGTCGTCGCTAATTCATTATTGGGCATTTACTCATTTTATGGGTCCTCTTTACTAAAATCCGAGAAAACCATTTTTCGTGGGAGGAAAAATGCCCGAAGGGTAAATACGCTACTTGTACCCTATAGAAAATTTGACGTTCTTCAAAATTACCGTAGTAAAATTTTGCCGTAGGATGCGTCATTTTCCGCAAAATGCAAAAATTGCGGGAAAATGCTGAATCTCGAAAATTTGGAATTTTAAAATTAAAGTTTTGAGGGGTAGTGAAGGGTCTGACGTGAAAATGTGTAAGAACCTTTTCAGTGGCAAATCACGTCAGCTTTTATTTGATACTGAGGTGTTTTAGAGCTAAAATGGATAGTTTTTGCGTTATTTTTAAAAAAACTGATTTATACGCCCTTTTTGAGGTCATAAAAAATCGAGCGTACACGATATCGGTCAGGGCTTTTTTCTGGTGGTTCTACACACCGAAAGGAACACCTCTGCAAAAATTCAGCTTTTTGCAAATTTTTTCCGCTATTTTTCCTAAATGTCCTGGACTAGGTCATAGTTCACAGTAATACTCCTGAACTATAGACTTTGTAATATTTTTCTTAACCCTTATTGGAATCATCGGTGAATTGAAAAGTTCCTTATAAGATCCGCACAGCGGAAGCCCCGAAAGAAACTGAATTGTGGTGTGCGACACAGAAAACCGCAGCAACTCGAGATTGTTCGAAAATATAGTTATAGTAAGGACGTGCGCATGTTTCAGCCGCTCGACGCTCCTGCAGAGCCGCAGCCGTATGCTCTCTCTCTCGCTCTTTCCCTATTCTAGCAGATGTTAAAAAAAAGGGTAAAGGGAAATACTATCGACTGAAGTCACTCGATAGTCGAGTGACTTCAGCCTCTATATCTATCTTATCTTTCTCTAACACACGTGATCAATTGGGCGAAGAGAAAAAGAACGAACTCCTAGCCAAGGCACTGATTTGCACCTACGTAACTAGCTCGAATGAAGGATAACTATAATAATATCAATGTTTGCTACGAGGAAGCACCGCATGAAAGCATGCCCATCTACATTTGTACCAATGCAATGGTTTTCAGTGCTCGTTTTTTTTGCTATTCTGAAAAAAATGTGTTGAGTTGCTCGGTTTTCCTTGTCGCAGGTGATGACTAAACCCCTATTTTATTTGCAAAACCCTGCTGTAGATACAAGGTAGATGCAATGAGCTATTTTAGAGTGGCTGCGGGCTGGTCCACCTTGTGCCACAAAAGGGGAGAAGGAATCCCGGAAAAAGCGGAATTTGGACGGCAGATTCCAAGGTTTGAGGTTAAATTTTGTAGGTCGTTTCCGGCGATGCCCGAGTTTGTTTTCGGAACGACCGGAAACGACCTACAAAATTTAACCTCAAAATCGATTTTTACAGCAAGATGGCGGCCCCTGGGGACAACAAAAAACCAGCGGAACTTTCTTGATGTGCCACTTTAAATTTACAGCTCATTGGGTAGATGCAGAGGGAGGGATATACAGGGAGATAGTGAACCGACTTGTTGCGTCACGAAGTATTTCATTCCGGTCAATTTACAAAATCAATTTATGCGGGAAATTCCATTCGATGGATGATTCATCGTTCACGATTGCTGATTGGGTGAGCCGACTAAACAGTAACGCGCTCAGATTTTATTTCTTTGGGGGTTAATTGGGGGCTCAAAAACAATACGAAAATGGCTTACTATGATAATTGATGTGTGACTTTTATTGGGGGATGGTACGCACCGATCCCTTGATGCCTACTTAGTAAGTAAGTAAGTAAGTAAGTAAATAAGTAAGTTAGTGTAAGTATACTTACACTGAGAGAAATAACTTTTTTTAAAAAACAAGGAAACCGATTACACGTGACTGTTTTCTTTGCGTGAAATAAAGTTCTGATTGCATGAAGGAGAATCACTGTCACAACAAGGAAACTTTTACTTTAGCAGCAGACATTTTCCTTCGGTTCAAGGAATTCCCCTTTTCCCGTCAATATTTTACTGTGCATTTTTTTAACACAAAGGGAAAACACCTTGGATTAAAAAAATTTAAATTTGCTCAGTGTAACTTTGGAGCTACTTTGAAGCCACAGTTTGAGCGCATCTGAAAACGCATTTTTCTGCACCCCACCCTCACGGTCCCGGGGTTTCTCCTTTTACTTTGGACTGAGTTTCAGAGAAGAAAAAAAACCACCTTTAATATGAACAGAAACAAAGAAAATAGAGGAAGGAGGATCACGAAAGAGAGCACAAAAGGGGAAAAATTAATGTCCTGCTTCCGCGGTGACAAGATCTGAGAACATCAAAGATTGGCGCCGCGACCAGGATTCGAACCTAAGACATATAGGTTAGATGACATTTAGGATCACTATAAATGTTTTTTATGAGTAAAATTGGTTTCAATAAGAAAAAAAAGAGACGGAGCACATCCTATGCTTACCGTGTTATGAAAGTGATGCAATTGAAATTGGGTTTATCTTTGTTCGGAGGCTCAAATAAACAACTGCCAATTGTCGCTTACTGTTGAGTGATGAAAATTGCTTCAATCAAAATCCCCCCAAAAATTTTTTTTTTGAAGTCAAAAATTTTAGATATTTTAAAACAAATAATTTAGAAATAATCACCGAAAATCTTATTTCGTATAGAAATAAAAAACGGAATACATAACTAAAAAACAAAAAACGCCAATTCAAACCATGAAAAAACCTAATTTATGGGCCAAATTTTTCTTCACTTAACAGTATAGATAACTATTGTCTGTTTTTCGATAAGCCCTAACTATAAAATTTAGCAGGAAATTGGGCACCTGTCGAAAGCTTTGCGCTTTCTATTTGTGTTTCCAATTTCATCGTGTGTAGCAGACTAATGCCGCACGAGAGACGCCTACTTGACGTGTGGCGTGTGGCGTACGCGTTCGGCTGTTCGCGGGTTGCATTCGTTCCCGGCCCCGGCGCACAGCAACAGGAATGACCGATTTGGCGGTCGAAATTCATTTAATCCTTCAAATTGTCCATACTTAGGTTTAAAAGCTTCCAGGACTAAATTTTAATCCCTTTAGCCACTTTTAACGAATGTCGATAGCTGGAAATGTAATAAAATCAGTTCTGCTTCAAAAAGACAAATCATTTTTAAAGTGATTTTAAAGCACGAGTTTTTTGCCACCAAATTGAAAAGTCTGGTCCTTGTGCGGCAGAGCAGGCTCGACCAACTGAAGGGCTCATGTAGGGTTAAGAATGGGAAAAAGTGGAGGAGAGATTGGTGGTATAGGGCTGTGAGGAGAGGAGAGGTCTTGAGGGTCGGTCGTCAACTGTTGACGCCGGTGCCGCCATGCTTGCTGCTTGTCGGTCGTCGTCGTTGTCGGGGAATGGTGACTTTCTGACTTGTCATCCGAACAGCGGTTCGGAGGAGTCACCCGGGTGAGGACCTTCTAAGGACTATAATCTGACTCGGCACAAGGCGCGATGGTTTTTATGACGTTCGTTCCTCCCCCCTTCCTACATCGTCTTTGACACTTACGGCCGACTATAAATTGGTTATTTCACGCTATGTTTTTCCTCCTTTTTCGACTCCTCCACTCGCTCCAGTCCCAGTTCTTTTGCTTTGACATTTTTTGAAGGCAAAAGTAAAAATGAAAAAAAAAAAAATTAACTACAGTAATGATCTTACGTTATTCGCGACGATTCTGTCCTCATCAAGACCCATAACCGAAGACGGGAATTTCTCTCTCTCTCTCCTCTCTCCTTTCCCTCCTCTCTCTTCTCCTCTCTCTCTCTCTCTCTCTCTCTCTCTCTCTCGCTCTCTTTTCCCCTCCCCCTCTCTCTCTCCCCCCCCTTTTTTTTGCCCTTTGAGCGCATGCGCTAAAAAGGATAGATTCAGGGGCTGAAGTCAAAAGTCCTGTGACAGCACCTCTCACCTCTCTCCATCGCTGCACCGCAAAGAGCGAAAAAGAAAAATTCTTAACTACGGCTAGTTCAAGACCCCTCGTGAATTATGAAGGGGCTTTTTAAAGCAGGAAAGGGGAATAAAATAATTAAATGGCAACATAAGGGACGGTGCAGCCTCGGTGTTGGAGAGCGTAGCTGTAAATGAAGCCACGATACACGAAAAAAGCCGATAGAATCAGGGTGCTGTTACTGGGGTCCTTGCAAACTTTGCTCTGGGCAAATGAATAGCCGATCTGGTGTAAAAACCAGCGAAAATCACGAAAATCGCATAAAAAATTCTAAAATTCAGCAATAAACTCACATAAGCTAAAAAGTTAAGTTCGTAATGGCGGTTCAACGCAGGTATCATCGGAGATTCCTGTCTAATTTGTCACATTCTCTAAGGAAACACAAAGATAGGTCTCAATTTAGATAGGAATCTCCCATGATACCTGCGTCTTTTTCCCCCATTAATCCCGATTTTAGAGTGAAATTTTGGATTTTTGAGTGTACTCATCGTCATTTTTACAGGTTTTTATGCACGAATCAACTCGTCAATGCCCCTGAGGCAAAAATTTTTCAAAAGCCCCAAAATGTTCTTCGGAATGCTGATTTTTCGTGCTCAGCACACCCAACGTTCGTATGCTCTACTTTTCGGATACTCATTTTCGCCTTTCATCAAAACTTATAGGCCTCTTCAGACGTCAAATTGGATCCACAAAGTAGCCACCAAGTGGGCATTCGATGACCGGTGTGCAGCAAACGTCTTTTTAATATTCGTAAAAGTAAAATCGCAGAACTTTGAAAATGGTATCTTGACTTTCCATAGGTCTTAAAAGGGAGGAGGGGGCTATGAATATCCACTCCTTTTTTCAGCATGATGCACGGATTGGATGGTTAAATAAATAGGAAATTTTTGGGCCCCCGAAAATTGGACATAGAGACTTCGCGCATATTTTCTTGGAAGCGGGGGGGGGTAAACTATTCACGGGATGGCTATACAAGTGCTTGTCTTCACTTCAAAGTTGAACGTCATAAATCGGAACTAGTTAGCATACACAACGCATAAGGAAGAACTCACAAACTGTATGTGTGTTGCGTATTGCATATAATCT
>VMOF01000220.1:24332680-24347680 GCA_011764245.1 Trialeurodes vaporariorum
TTTTCATAGCGATAGATATTTTAAATATCAATATGCGGTCTGCGTAACGCTGATTTCCTTGTAAATACCGATAAAACAAGACTATTTTGAGCTCCAAATGTTAAAAATTGACTGAGTGACAGAGTTTTGAAAATGGCATGTCGACCAGACACCTCTCTAATATTTTCAGTAGTTTTTTTCGAGGGGAAAAAAACGAGAATCAGTTGGTTTTCCGAAACAAATTCTCAAATTTTGTTTTTACACATTAGTAAACAGAATGTTACAAAGGTTATTCTTATGATTTATTTTTCATCACTGGACGCCTCGACACGTTTTTCGCCCTTTGCTTTGAACGCAGCGCTTTAACTGTTCCTCTCTTTTTTGCAGAATTGTTTTTTGAATTAAACATTTTCTTTCTTAAAAATGTAGAAGAGGATTCCCCCTACAGCCCGGACCTCGCACCTTGCGATTTTTGGTTGTTTCTTGGGTTGACCCTATAGTCTGCCAGACAAGTTTTTTATACGAGTTTGCCAATACCGGGTTTTTTAGACCCATATTTAAAATGCATGTGTTTACCATATTTATGATCATTTTTAATGTTATTAACACTAGAACGCCCAACGTCCCATTTTTGGGACGGATCAAAATTAAAACTTGTCTCACGAGCCTCCAGCTTGACGTAGGACCCTGAAATTTTATGACTTTTCATCATTTTAGTAGTACCCCCTGACCACCAAGTTTCATCGAAATCCGCCTCTTCCTTCAAGAGAAAAAAACGGTTCTACCTTTAACGCCCACGTCCCATTTTTGGGACAAACTGTTGTCTTTGCGGTTTCAAGCCAGTGAAAAGGATTAAACTTCTTGTAAATGTCTCAATAACATAAATGGCTGAAACAAACAGTTTTTGAACATCAAGGGAGGGCTCCCTCCGGATCACCTTCTCCTCCCCTCCCCCTCAAACTAGCATACTTTCCCCTTCTCCCCTCATCAGAAACAGTAACTTCATCCGAGAACAGTGCCGGGAGTCGCATGCGAGAGGAGTCGATTCCTCTCCAACAGATCAGGAATGAGCCACTGTTCTCTTATCTAATTTTATGTAGATACCTTGCTCCCTTGAGCCAGAATATTTTTTGCTGGCACTATTACCTCTGAGATGTTAGCGTTCAGAAACCAGGAATGATATAATATGAACTTCTTTGAGAGTACCGCCCCGAAGAAATTCCTAGTTACCCTCATTAGTTCCGGCGCCTTCAATTCCTCCTATTTTCTGTTAGAAAAAAGTCTGCTCATTTCCCTTTCTATTATTTATTCTTAGACATAATGGGGCTCTTGCAAACTTTTGCTATACAGGAGATTGAAGAGTTGATTTTTGCATAAAAACCTGTAAAAATGATGATGAGTACACTAAAAAATCACGAAATTCACTCTCAGAATCGGGCTGAATGGCGGAGCGACGCAGGTATCATGGGAGAGTCCTATATCTAAACTGAAATACAACTCTGTGTTTCCGCAGAGAAAGTGACATTGTAGACAGGAGTCTCCCATGATACCTGCGTTGAGCCGCCATTACAAACTTGCCTTTATCGCAGTTCTGTGAAATTATTACTAAATTTTATACTTTTTCAATGTGGCTTCCGTGATTTTTGCTGCTTTTTACATCATAATAGACTATCAATTTGCTCACAGCAAAAGTTTGCAAGCGATTTTCATTGTTTCTAACACTGGTAGACCAAAATCTTGTGAAAACAAAGCAAATAAAAAACAAACGAAAAAGAAAACAAAAAACAAAAAACAATCGCAAGAAGGTCAGCTTTGTATTTTCCCCCATCTTGCTTCCCTCTCTTCTAATTCTCCCTCGCAATTGCGAGAATTATTTTTCATTATAAATAGAAAGGTTGAGAATGGAAAGTGAACCTTAGAGGACAAATAGGACTCTTGCAAACTTTTGCCATACGGAATTGAAGAATTGATTCTTGCACATAAACCTGTAAAAATGACGATGTGTACACTACAAATCGCAAACTCCACTCTCAGAATCGGGCTTAATGGCGGAGAGACGCAGGTATCATGGGAGATCCCTATCTAAATTGAGACATATCTCTGTGTTTCCATAGAGAAAGTGACTGATTAGACAGGGATCTGCCATGATATCTGCGTTGAGCCGCCGCGCCATTACGAACTTGCCGTTATAGCAGTTATGTGAGTTTATTACTGAATTTTAGACCATCTGGGTGTGATTTTTGTGATTTCTGCTGGTTTATACATCAGAACGGACTATTCATTTGCTCACAGCAATGGGGCAAGAGCCCCATTTGTGTCATTTTAGGTTGTGTGTAAAATTACCGTGGGATGTTCTTCATGCATTTTTTGCGATAAGATATCGTGAAAGGGGAAGCTGAAATGAGGGGGAGGGGATGGGTGAAGGGGGGGTATTTATCATAACATACATACAGTAGGGCCATAGATATAAGTGCACGGTTTCATGTTTTACGTATACTTTTATTAGGGATCGAAAGAGCAAAATTATAGCAAAAAAGTAAACTAATGCCCCTTCATTTGCCTGAATAGGCAACAAAAATGCTTAAAACGAAGGAGAAATTTCGTACAATTAGTCTCACAAAGTATATAAGTCCAAATAACACTTTGATCGATATCATATAAAATATCATTCTGCACTTTACAGCATTGTCCCAATTTTGGGACGCTGGGCGTTTTAGGTAGGAGCATAAGTCCGGGCGTTCTAGTGTTAATGGTAATTTAGGGTAAATTTTTTTTGGCACATGGTAACCCAACATCTATAGTCCTTCAGCGCCAAGTCACAAAAAATGTCTTAAGAGCAGTTGCCTATGCTCTAAAGACATTTTTCGAGAAAAACGTCCATTCTTAATTTCGGAAGAATTCTGAGTTTCTCAAATCTTACTCAAGCTGTTATTTTTATGAGGAGATTACATGGTCACGAAGCCACGTTAAATTCTTCCTGCTGAGATGCCCTTACTATTTGAAAAAAAATAAAATAAAAAATAAAAAAATTAAAAAAAAATTCAAACGACCACATGCGTTTTATAGAGGATTTTTGCGAATTATTTAAAATTCAAACCTGAGGTTAATGATTGACCAAAGAGTTGCTGTCAAAACGAGAATAGTGACAAGAAAAGCAAACCACAAATTACTACTCCAAGTCGTCAAATAAGACAGTGAGGTAGCCCCATCATCACTTGATTTCATGAAAAGCTCGTACCTGCCATTAACAAGAAATTTCATATTTAAGACGTGAATATATCGGAGTGTAGCCGTGCATGTATTCTGTAGTTCTGATTTATGATGTGTAAAAAATTAAAATGTGAACAAAGTATAATATTCTGTTGGTTAAACAATTTCTTGTTTTATATCCTTGAGCCGATTTTAATTCGATATTGCCGTTTTCTAATAAAACACTACTGCAAAACGGGACAGGGACTGGGGGTAACTTGGGAAAGCCCGCAGGTCACTGGAAGCACTAGCAGGCGCAGGCTGTGCCCTGTTCCCCCCCCCCGTCACAAGCTACCCCGTTTTACAGTATTTTTTTATCCAAGCATTGTGACTTTTGTAGTTTTTGTTGCTTCTTGACAGTTTAGTCACGTGCATTGTGCAATCTGTCAACACTGTTTTTGCTCATGCAAACGCTTGAAAAAGATTGAACTATTTGTCTCTTAGGTGCAAACAACTCCGTCATTCTCCCTCTAGTTGCTTATTTGCAAGATCAGCCGAAACATCTATCGGCAAACTTTTAGAGACACAGATGAAAAGCTGACGTAATGAGAATCAAAAAGCGCGCGATTTATTTTCAGTCTCATCTTGCAATTTCATGGACCAATCATTGAGAAATACTTACCAGTTTTTGACGATCGGAATAGAGAAATCGATTTCATCGATATCAGTCGTTGTTATAATGACTGGCGTTAAAACTATATCAACTGTCCCATTTTTTGCCAGAGTCTTGCCCACGGCGAAATTGTATCTTCGAATCTCGGCTCTGCAAGGAGAGATTGAGATCACCGAATAAACTGTCTTATCTTGTACTCTTGAAAAATGTCAAGCGAATAGTACCATCTTAGTACGCCTAAAATACACATGCATTGAGCGCTCTCCAAGAAAGTAAATATAAGAGTTATTTTAGGAATATAATTTCTTGTAGGGTCAAACATAAATCATGGCATCATTTTAAGTCACCTAATTAAGCGTAAAGTAACGACTATTTTTTTGGGCGGCGAACAGGGATGAGATCGAGGAACCATAAAATTGGCAATGTTTTGCGCTATGAATTAATTTATCATTTATGCAGACGCTTTAACGGACTGAGAGGGGGGGACAATAATTAGACATACCTATAGATAAATAGAAAGATAAATAGCGATGGATAAATAAATAAATAAATGTTCAAATAATAAAATAAACCAAGACTAATTAATTGCAATGCAAAGCTATTGATTTTTTCAATTCAACTGATGGAGACATCACTGGTGGCTCGTGGAGGTGAGGGGACGAAAATGAGAGGTGCACATCAGGATTTTTTTTTTTTTTAAACGCTCTTTACCTGAACTTTTTTGAAAATTCTGTTTCATTCACACTTCTTGACCACTGTTGAAACAAAAACAGATGAAATAATAACCATTTTAACACCTTTTTACGGTACGTTTTTAATTTGTTCTCTCTCTCGATCCTCCAACGAAAGATGTTAGACGATAGCTCCCGGTCGCCTTACTTGCCTCACTGTTTATCAATAAAACAATGCCTGCCAGCCTGCCTATTTAGCACTTTCAAGAGCATTTTTTTTAATCATTATTATTCATTCATTCAAAAGGTTTATTGGATATTGTTCTTTACAGAAATAGGATACTTACATTTATAAATGGAATATATTAGGTATACAGCAATGAAATAAAATGGATTGCTCTGATAATGGATATTTGGTTTGATGTTTCGTCTTAATTTACTAGAAGTAAATTTGGGAAAAAAGATAAATAGACTCATACAAAGGTAAATAACAAAGTAAAGCCACAGAGAAAGTGCAAAATAGAAGGCATTCTTTTATTACATTTACATTACATTGCCGAAATGCTCTACAATTGTAGAAATGGGGTATAACTGTCTTACGCTGAGAAAAAATCAACAAAAGACTCCATGGACAACGTTTTAGGGAAGTATACACCTTTTTTTAAGCTTAATTCCCTGGTAAAATGACGACTATACGCGATTCCAAAACGACTACAAACATAGTTGCGCTATAACATAGTTTGGCCAACTATAATCCAGATGTTGGCCACTATGTTTGATGTCGTTTTGGAACGGTTATAGTCGTCATTTTTACCAGGGATCAGAAGTGGCGGTAGCCGCCCAGGCCAAGTCAGAAAACGCAACCTGGGAGAGCACCGTGAACACTTATTATACACGCATCAGCTCATTTCATGGCATTTCATGGAAATTCGGCCGGTCTGTCACGGTTTCCGAGTAAACCGTAGAACAAAACCCTCAAGTGTTGTATATATTCGGAATCCGCATGTCATGAAGCAGTGCGTGTACGAAGGAATTTTCTTATTAGTTAGATTTGGAAGAGAAATCGTCCAAAAACCTTATTTATTAGGGTAAATCGCTCCAGAATGGCATCTCGCGGTACTCCACATTCTGACATCAATATCCAGGCAACTACTGCACGAAACATTAAATGCTTGGTACCAAAAGAACCGGCTTGTCGTCAGGATGCTCGCTTTTGAAGGAAAATCTATTTCGATAAGTATTAAGGGAGATAAAACGAAATAACCGTCGAAATTTGCTGTTTTTAAGACCATTCTTTAGCCAAGGCTACAGCAATGACCATGGCTTGTAATTAAGAATCGTTGGTACGGATGCAATCCTTGAAATTCAAGGAACGTGCTTTTGCCAAGTAGGCTCGATTTCATTGCCAAATAAGAAAGTTATCGGTAAAAACGGATGTCAGGTTGAGAAAAGCCAGATCGCAAATTTCAAAGATGGCGGGTAGGACTTGGTTTGTTGTTTGCAAGTTGCAACGATTGTTAGGTAAAGTTAGGTTATGTACTTTCTTATTGCAGCTTGCAGCTCTCATCCTCTCAAACTCGCAATCATCATTTATGTCGGGCATGTCTCACAGATGTTAAGTCTATTTCTGTTCTTCCATTCTTTCGAAGCAAATAAACGTTCAATTTCACTCTTGTTTTGATTCGCCGAAACATTGCTGAAGTCTATTGACTGAGTGTATGTTTTTGATCTTCTGACTAGTCACCCTCTCTTCGAACGAAACCTGTCGGTTAGCGGAGACCAAATTTTCCTTTTCAGAGTTATACTCCTCTCTGGGTAACTTCAATCCATCCTCGTTTTGCCTTGTGAGAGTTAGAAACAGATTGTTCCAGAAAATAAATGTCTGATTGATCGTTTACATTTTCCGCTCACTCCGGCTACGACAATTAATACTTAGGTATTATTATTATTGATTGACAGTCTCACCTCTTGCCTTATGAATTATAGGGTACCCATTGCAGTTTTATCACTCATGAAAGTGTCGAAGGAGTCATTAAACTTAAAGCACAGCGAGACATAGGTACCAAGGTAGTTGACGGGTCATAACTACGTAGGCCAAGTGTGCAGTGCTTTCAACGTGTTATTCTTTGAATGACATCCTGCTAGATACTGTTTGGATACTGTTTGGGGACTGTTTATTATTTATTGTGTCTTTCTAGTCCAAGCGCTTATCAATTTTAAACTATTCATTGTATTACATCCGTGAGCAATTTGCTTCAAGCTTATGCTACTTCAGAGAAAACGCAAGTAAGTTAAGAAATTTCATTCGCCGTGACATAATCCCTCAGCAGGCTGATTATAAATGCTTGTATCGTAACGCCATTGAGTCGATGATCAATCAAGTACGTGTTATCTCATGGGTGGTATCATTCCGATAGGTTTAATCCGTATAGAAACCATCCCACCTCTGCGGAAATTCTCGGATAGCTCAGGAGTCATTGGTGAATTTCTGCAGAGATGGAAGGGTTTCAATCGAGATGGAAGGGTTTCTATCGGAATGAAACCTAACGCAATAACACCACCCAGAAGATTAACATGTATGTGATCATTGACTGAATAGCATTACTATACAATTGTTTATAATCAGCCCGCTGAAAAGTAATCAGACCCCAGAGACGGTAAACAAAGTTTGTCGCAAGTAAGTTTTCTTAAAAAATAACACGTGTTAATTTGATAGTTACCAGGAAACCTGCTTTTCAGTTCATCAGTTAGTTTGTAAATTGATAATCACTTGTAATCAATTGTAAGATTCCTCTAAAGTCTCACTCAGTGGAATCATTTGATGCTGAAAGCTCTGGAGCCTTAGCCACCGCTGTAAGAACTAGGGAAAACAACTCCACAGGCAATCTGCAGGCAGCAAGTATTTCTAGCATCCTCTGTGGCTCTCACCCTAGGTTAACTTTTAAGTATTTAAGTGCAACTCGCACATAAGTATAATTTGGTCTGCCTAAGTAAGTCCCAGAGACTGAGTTCATTTGTGTGCATATTACCAGACACAAAAGTTTTAACTTTGGAGATATGTTGGAAATTCTCAGGGAGTCAAAGCAACATTATGCGCTTCGTTTGTATTCTTAGAGGTCAAAATATTTGCGTTAGCTAGTACGCCTTGTCAATCACCCTACTTACCAAAGATTGGTATTTGAAACAGAAACTTTTGTTACATCTGAGGCATTTTCCTCAAACTGCAAGTTAATTAACTTATGAGTTTATTTTATTTAATTGCAAGTGGTGATTTCCACCCTTAAATAAGTAGAGGCAGTGTGGTTGTCTGCAATCTGGCAACGTTGCGTTTTATCCATTCAGATGTATTGAAGAGGTTGAACTATAGGACTTGCATGGTGCACTCTCTCTAAGTGATATTTTGCATGGATTTAAATGAATGAAATGCAGCATTGCTAGATACCTACCACGCGACGCCCACTGAGTAGAGGTATTTTCAAATTGTTTGGCGTTTGACAACTCTTAGGCGTTATGCGCAGACATTTGCTTACACTCGGAGAAATGTTCAACGCAAAGTAATTTATATGTCCACAAACAATAATATTTACCTATACCTAGATTATAAGACTGTTTGCCAGGCACTCTCCCCTCAGCATTTGTTTGTCAATCCTTATTGTTCTAAGAGGGTAAGACAAATGACCAAGCTATTTATTGGTCGTCTTATTCTTCCCATTGAATCAGCATAGAGAGAGGCAGAGAGGTTGAACCTTTGCTGTCCATGAAACTCAGGTAAGTAGGTACATCAAATCTTACGTCTCAAGGTTGTACATCCATAAGATTTCATTGTTAGAGTTTGGTCCACTCTACCTGGTGCTTGGGCAGAGAGTTATGAAGAGTCTCTGACCTGACTTCAAGGTCTCCACCTGTTGGGTATGTTTTAGTGCAGCTCACTCAACAATTATTGTTGGGTCTCCAAGGTACCCACATTTAAAATGTAAGAACGCCAAGTCTGGGTTTCTTTTCTACTTAAAACCAGACATAAATTATTTGCTGCATCCAAATTTGCATACCCACTCCAATGAAGGCTTCACTAAAATCCGTCCTCAACAAAACTCCTTAGAGTTATGCAATGTGAGTAACAGCAAGTTAAAAAGGAAAACCTTAGGTCAATGAAAAGAATAGTTGGAAAATAAATTTCAAAAAGAAGAAAAAAATGAAAGGGAAAGAAGACTTGGGCCCGTGACTTTTCACGGAAAAGTAGAGGAGTTCAGGAGAGTTGAATTGGTGAATCGATGCATTTGAGTGTGAAGTAACTGTGAACTGGGTTACGGGCCCAAGTCTTCTTTCCCTTTCATTTTTTTTCTCTTTTTTAAATTTCTTTCCAACTATTCTTTTCATTTACCTAAGGTTTTCCTGTGGTTTACCTAAGGTATTCCTAAAGCCAGCCTCTCCCGTAGTAATTGAGAGTTAATATTGTATGGGCGGCTGTCTCCACTGACTATGTAGATCAGAGGCAGGGCCTTAAGTTGACTCCACGATTAAACTTTGGGTTTCTGGATAATTATGTTGCCGAAAACAAACTTTGAGACCTGTGATCTCGGCTAACAAGAGGCTCGCTCAGGTGCAAATACTGTCAGGTCTCTTTTCTACATTTATGGCTATAGGGGATTCTGATCAAATCGACACTTGTCTACTTCAGGTTAAAATAGGTCAAAAATTATTTAAATTTGAACACTTATGCTAGACCTAGATACTTTAGAAGCAGTATCATGGTTCTCAAATCATTGTTGTAATCAGCATTATTACAAGTGGTGATAGCCGCCCTGGCCAAGTAAGAAAATGCAACCTAGAGGGCATTGTATGTTACGCCTTAAAATTAAAGTTATGCAATACCAGATGCAGGGTGGAAATCTTCTAGATTTTTTCATGAATTGACTTATTACTAGAGCTAAGCAAAGCTTTCTTTTCTTGCTTGAGAAAAAAACTCATTGGAAGTAGGCAAGGGAAGGAGAGAAATTACATAATTCCAAAGCAAAAATTGATGGAAAAAAAAGAAGAAAAAATGGTTTCTAAAATATTTCTACCAAAAGGGGAAAACATTGCGTTCTAATCAAACGCTCATCTAAAACAAGCAGGTATGTTACTTTAACCTTCCCATCTCTGCGGAAAATCTTCGATAGCTCAGAGTCATTGTCGAAATTCTGCAGGGATGGGAGGATTTCTATCGGAAGGAAACCTATCGTAATGACACCACCCATAAGAATAAACATAGGTATTCAATCATCGACTCGATGGAATTTCGATAAATTGTTCATAACAGCCTCCTGGAAAGTAATCAGACCCCAGAGACGGTAAACAAGGTTAATTGCAACCAAGTTTTTTTTTTTTTTTTTTAATTAACATATAGGTATTAATTTGATAGTTTCGGAAAAGTCTGCCTTTCAGTTCATTAGTTAGTTTGTAAATTGATTAATCACTTGTAATCGATTGTAAGACTCCTTTAAAGTCTCACTCAGAATCATTTGATGCTTAAAGCTCTGGAGAGCCTTAGTCGCCACCGTAACAACTTGGGAAAACAACTCCACGGGGCATCCTCAGGCAGCAAGTATTGCTCGCATCCTCTGTGACTCTCACCCTAGGCAGACTTTTAAATATTTGAGTGCAACTCGCACTTTTTGGTCTGCCTCAGTAAGTCCAGAGACTGAGTTTATGTGTGTGTGTGTACTACCAAACACAAAAGTTTTGACTTTTGAGATACATTGCGTATTCTTGTGGATCAAAGCAATGTTATGCGCTACGCGTGCATCCTTAGCAGTAGAAACATTTGCATTTGCTAGTACATCTTGTTAATCACCCTGCTTACCTAAGACTGGTAAATGAAGCAGAAACTTTCGTTATAATTAGTTTATTCTCCTCAATCTGCAAGTTAATAACTTATGAGTTAATTTCATTTAATTCCAAGTGGTGATTTCCACCCTAAAATAAATAGAGGCAGTGTGGTTGTCTGCAATCTGGCAACGCTGCATTTTGTCCATTTAGATAAGTGAAATTGTGCATGGATTTAAATGAATGAAATACAGCATTGCTAGATTTCATGCGACCATACTAAGTAGAGGTCTTTTCAAATTTTGGCGTCTGATAGCGCTCAGGTTTTATGCGCAGACACGCGCTTTACTTCTACTGCGCTTAAGCATTAAGACATGTTCAACGGTCTATCAACAAGCACAGCACAACACAAGATGGCACAAGACGCAAGACTCTCACAAGAAAAAATGAGGATGAATTTAAATCCCTGGTGAAGGTAAAAAAGGTTTAAAGGTTTAAAATGAGTGGGTATCCATTGACCAACAACTTTCATCTGAGAGGATGACATATCATAAGATATAAAACTTAGATATAAAACTTAAACTATCCATCCATGGATTTCAGCAATTCAAAACAAGAGTGAACTCAAAAGTTTGTTAGCTTAGAAGTAACGCTTTGAATGAACAGCAAAACTGAAATAAACAAAATTTTGAGCTGTCAGAGCATATGAAGTAAGTGCAAAAGCAATGAATAACTATGTAAGGAATAAAAAGCGTTTGTAATGAAACCATAGAGCTAGGTAGATAGACATCACCGGTAAAAAAGATTTTTGAATCTGTTTTGTTAGGGTTTCTTTTTCCTTTTTTCCTCCCATCCTGAAGAAATTCATTGATTTGCATAGTAAGAAGGTTTTTCACCAGCAGTTATTTTAGTTCTCGGTTATTTGCATCATTCGAGAAAGACAGAGTCATTACTCCTGAGTCCACCAATCATTCCTCTTATATCAAAGTGTAAAGTCAATTGCAATGTTCTATAAATCCTCCAGATCAATTTTAAAATAATAAAAAATCAACTGCTCGGATTTTAATGACTACCTACTTTCTTAATCCAATGAACGTTGTAATTTCCTAAACTTTTCTTGGAAGCTGTTTCTCTTAATTCCAGGGTTGAGAAAGAAAATAACTGAATGAAAAGAAAAAATTCAATGCCATATTGAAATAAAATGAAAATTAATTTGAAGAAAAATTTTTCAGTCACATTTTTAAAGAATTCTGTATTTAAGTTTAGTTGAAGTTTATTTCCATGTCAGTAATGTCAGTATGAATACCAAATGCTGTACATTAGAATTAAAAACATGTTTAAAAGCTGGTATTTTGACGGTGGAATAACATTCAATCTTTTGAGACCAAATAAATTATGAGCTTTAATGCTACCTAAGAATACAGTCAGGCAAAGGTGAAGTCAGAAACATCATTCATTCTTCTGTGTGCCTTATGAATGGATATCATATCACTGCTTTTTTAATTCACCTTATGGTTTTGGTTTTTTGTTTTTTCCCCCAAAGATAAATTTCTTGGGTGCATAATGCTGATGAAATTCGATGAAAGCTTATACCATCTAAATGAATGGAAGAAAATGCATAAGACAGATTTTCCTGATTCTCAGCCAGCTAAATATTCTTCAAACCATCCCTATGATTAAAAGCAGTTTTTATCTTCAAAACTTTTGATATTTTCTCCAAAGACTTTTCGCCCAAAAGCTCAGAGTTAGTAGTCGGCCAAGTCAGAAAACTAACGTTCTGATTTTGCTCCCAAAGAAGCTGATATCCGAACGCCAAGTCAAGATATTTCTTCCTCTCTCTCTCTCTCTCTCTCTCTCTCTCTCTCTCTCTCTCTCTCTCTCTCTCCCTCTCTCTCTCTCTCTCTCCTCTCCTCTTCTCTCTTTCTTTCTCTTTCTCTCTTTCTCCGTTACAGGAACTGTTAGAACGCTAAAAGATCTGTTTCGGCGTTCAAAGATAGTGAAATCATAGAACGCCAAGTCCGGGATTTCTTTTTTTACTTAAAACTAGCCACTTTTACTTTAATGCATCCGAAATTGCATACCCGCTCCAATGAAGGCGCCACTAACATCCGTCCTCAAAAAACTCCTTGGAGTTATGCAATGTGGGTGACGAGAAAAAATAGTTGGAAAAGAAATTTCAAAAAAAAGAAAAAATGAAAAAAAAGAAGAGGAAAAAGACTTGAGCCGTGACATTTTTTGGTTTAATAACATTAAGAGGTATTCATACAGTTGATTGATGAATCGATGCATTTGAGTGTGAAGCAATTGGTCACGGCTCAAGTCTTTTTCCTCCTCTTTCTTTTTTTTCATTTTCTTTTTTTTGAAATTTCTTTTCCAACTATTTTTTTCTCGTCACCCACATTGCATAACTCCAAGGAGTTTTGATGAGGACGGATGTTAGTGGCGCCTTCATTGGAGCGGGTATGCAATTTCGGATGCATTAAAGTAAAAGTGGCTAGTTTTAAGTAAAAAAAAGAAATCCCGGACTTGGCGTTCTATGATTTCACTATCTTTGAACGCCGAAACAGATCTTTTAGCGTTCTAACAGTTCCTGTAACGGAAGAAGAAAGAGAAAGAGAGAAAGAGAGAGAGAGAGAGAGAGAGAGAGAGAGAGAGAGAGAGAGAGAGAGAGAGAGAGAGAGAGAGGAGAGAGAGATAGAGAGAGAGAGAAGAGAGAGCGAGAGAAGAGAGAAGCTGAGGAGAAGAGAGAGAAGGAAGAAATATCTTGACTTGGCGTTCGGATATCAGCTTCTTTGGGAGCAAAATCAAACGTTTAGTTTTCTGACTTGGCCGACCCTAAAAACTAAAACTCTGAGCTTTTGGGCGAAAGTCTTTTGGAGAAATATGTCCTCGTCCGAAACTTATCGCTAAATAGAGCGTTTCCGTAGAACCCCACCATTTTGTCCGTAAAAGCCACACATACAAATTTCATCTATAGATGGTGTTGACATTTGGTCCAAAGGGTATTTGCTCCAAAAATCACATACATTGATCATAACTCATAAATTATGAGTGTCAAAATTCGTTACATTCCGATTAAGCGAGGGAAAAAGTTGTTTTAACATTTTTACGCAATGTATGAGGTGAATGCATTATATACGCTGATATCAACCCCAGTCGAAAGAAAGAGGTGCTAGTTACCAGAAGTTGGGCAATTAACTTTCCAAAGTAATCGAGGTGGATCTTAGCAGTAATCGGTTGTCCCGATTTGAGTGAACCTAATGAAATTTCATGATCGACAAATTGCCTTATCTTAAAACATTGCCTCATTTGAAAGCGATGCACCTGATTACCGCATAAGTCCACCTCTGTTACCTTTGGAAATGAAAAGTAATAAAAAATGAGTAATCAATTACAATTTTTCCAACTCTGTTAATTATACTGAAAGTATTGACAGTCAAGATTGCGCACAAAGTGCCGTAGTGGTATTTGGCAACAATGTTCTTCTTCAATTTGAATTTATGGAGAACAATCGATTGTTGGTGAAGCGCTGCCGAAGTATCAAATCGATTGTTCTACATGACATCAAATGCAGCTGGGCCATCGTTGTCATATAATGCACGAGCCGCCTCTGCGCCTGTGGAGCGCAGGAGGTTTCTTTGAATACAGGAGGATTTAACCAAGTTTATGTCGAATTCTGGACAGCAACGACTTTTGGGTTTGATAGTATATCTGACAATGGCCTGTTAGAGCCGACCAGTGGCGTCGCGTGCAATTTGGCAACAATGTATTCTATCCATTTAAACTCATGTAAAAGATCGAATCCAGGGGGTGCACAGTGCACAAGGAAAATTCGATATATATAATGAGTTTAAATGGAGCAGCTGCATTGTTGCCAGATGGCACGCGACGCCACTGGAGCCGACCAAAACTTAAAGAATCGACTGACTCGTTTTAATTTGCCGAAACTACCTAAACTACCTCGCCGCAGTATTTAAAATAAAACTTCTGTCTGTAGAGGTTTAGATCTCTCCAGATAGCACTGGTGCGGGAAAGATTATAGTATCCTGTCTTGTAGTTTAACTATTTATGTTGAAAATGATCGGTATTTATAATCTTTTCTGGGCCGATGCAACATTTCGAAGAGTTCTAGAACTTCACCAATTCGAGAGTTTGTGCAGTTGTGATACGGACAAAAATTACTGGATGGAGTGCTCTCTAGGGTGGTTCTGTCGAAACCCCTAGTTTCAAGGGACTCCGATAGGTGGCGGTAACACATTAGTTAATTTTGTCAGTTTTCAAAAATTTGACTCGAGACGTCGCGTCGCGTGTTCTCTCCCCCCCCCCCTCCCCAAGGAACCTCGAGAAGGGGTGACGGCGGGGGACGCTCCCAACGACCGCGGCGCAACGCACTGTAGCTCATGTCTGGCTTTACATCTGGCAACATTGCGCATTCGAATTCAACATTTTAAACTCATGAAAAAGATCAATTTACGCAAAGATATCATAGTCTTAAAAGCCGTTTTGTTTCATACGTTTTGATATGACCCCTTTAGCAGGATGAAATATTGAATGAATCTTCTATGCTTATAAGTAATTCACTGACCATTTATTCATTCATTTTATTTTATTTATTTTCTTACTTTTAACATGAGCTTTTCCTAGTAGGTACATACATACCAGTCATTAAACTACATAAATATA
>VMOF01000220.1:24352680-24360431 GCA_011764245.1 Trialeurodes vaporariorum
TTTTCTTTCTTTTTTTTTCTTTCTTTTTTTTTTCTTTTTTTTCCTTTCTTTTTGTTCTTTCTTTTTTTCTTTTTTTTTTTTGGTTGATCACCCTGATTTTGCCGCCCCCCGAAAGGCAAGGGTATCCAGCCCCCCCCCCTCTCGACACGCCCCTGCATTGAAGATACATACACAGAACATACACAGAAAGAGTTGACAAAGTATACCATAAGTTCCGAGATTTGAACCTGGGCCGCTGCGGTGGAAGCCAAGTACTTTACTCGATGAGCTACGCCGGCTCGCGTAGGAATGGAGCAAATTAAACATATTTAAAGGAGTGGAATCTTCATACTCGTATAATATCTGGAGAGTATCTGGACTTACAAGTTCAGAATTGAATATCTTCAGAATAACTGGAGATTACCTAGACTTACAAGTCCAGAATTGAATATCTTCAGAATATCTGGAGAGTATCTGGAATTACAAGTTCAGAATTGAATATCCTCAAAATATCTGGAGAGTATCTGGACTTACAAGTCCAGAATTGAATATCTTCAGAATATCTGGAGAGTATCTGGAATTACAAGTCCAGAATTGAATATCTTCAGAATATCTGGAGAGTATCTGGACTTACAAGTTCAGAATTGAATATCTTCAAAATATCTGCACAGTATCTTAGTTAACTTGTTAGATGTTGTATATTGAGAAAACAACTTCCGGAGCACACAGAAGCATGTGCCGTATCAAATTGTCTCCAAAAGAACTGAAAGTTATCTAAATTTTATCGTGTGTTTACCAACATCTTGCAGTTATTTTGCAGATATGTTACGGCGCGCATATTATCTTGAAGTCATCTTTGAGACATCTTTCATGCCCAGATATTCACAAGACCATCTTGAGACCGGAAATGTTTACTGGGAAGCAGAAAGAGGCGTAAATAACGCCCCCGCAGCCCCCGCGGCGCGGGGGGGCGCAACATTCCAAGGGGCGCAAAATCAAGGGAGAAAAAGAGGAGGAAAACCTTGCAAAATGCGGCTTCAAATAATATCTTCGTGTTATTATAGGGATTGGAGACAGAGAAAAGAGAGTGTGGAAAAGACGGAGGTATGGTAGAAGAGAGAGGCGAAATATTAAAAGGCAGGCAATAATTGCATTGTTTGTAATGGCAAGAGGCAAACATCTCGTTTTGAACCTCGTGTGAAAAAAAAAGAGCGGTCAGCCAGCCTACCCCAGTGGAAGAGGCAGAGGAGAGCGGGGGAAGTAAAAATAGAACATATTGGGAACTAAATAGAGTCAAGTCATAAATGAGTGCGTGACCAAACAAAACAGCCATAAAATCATGCAGTACCGAAAAAAATTAACTTAGTCTTTGTCGCATCGTATCTGCCTTTATTCAAGGGCCGACACCTTTGGCCGACACAAGGGCTGCGAATCTTCTCTCCTCAATTTTTCGTCCGATTTTTTTTTTTTTTTTTTTCTGGACTTCCAGTTTATGAATACCCAAGACCTTCGCGGGGCATATGACCTGGTGGGGGGGAGGGGGGAGGGGAGGGGATGGTGAGGAGGGGGGTAGGGGTGAAAGACTGGGGGCGGAAGGGGCGCTGTTTTTGAGATCGCGGGGGGGCGCAAAATTCTTATTTACGCCACTGAGCAGAAGCATACTACACCTAGATACTACCTGTATATTAGCAGCTAGAATGATATTTAGATGATTTTCTATCAGCCGACTCAAACCCCTTTCAATTACGTCCATTTTCCTTCGTTACTCGTAGCGTAACAAAGTATCGTAACAAAGTGTACACTCCAAATTCGCGTATTTTGCAGAATGTCAAGAAAGGCAATAAAAATGAATTAATCTATGATTGGGCATTCAAACACACTTGCCGCCTACTTTTCATCCACGATTTGCTCAAATTGAATTTTTGATTGAAATTGGGTGTTTATTGCATTTTCTTGTGTTGAGTAATTAGTGCTACACATCTAAATCTGACGCTAAAAATGACTTTATCGGCCAATATTTACAAACAAATGTTACTTACCGGTATCAGCTGGTCCTGTTGCCATCTCCTTGACCTCTTGAGGCTAGGAGGATGCAGGGAATGACAGCTAGCGCTGTCTGTGCCTGATTTACCGCCACATTTTTAATGCGTAACAAAGTGTACACAAGAGGTCGCCACCCGTTGTGATTGTGATTTCCTCCGCTCCAATACTCATCACAAGTCCAGTTTTGCCGTTAAAGTAACTATTCATTTTTACTTAAAGATAAAAATTGTTGCTGCAAAGGTATTTAATTGTTTTTCGTAGGAAAATTACCCTTTTAATCTAAGACTCACTCCCGGGGACAGTAGCAAAGTGTACGAATTCCGCCTGAAAAATGGTGATATATTCCACGGCATTGATAATTTTTTGCCCTGTTATTTTTTTTCCTCCCTCAGACAGAGAGTTTCGATGAAAAATCACTGCTATTTATCTTTTTACTCTTTACATATAGTCCATCGCCCCTGGGGACATGCAATTCCCGTTATCGTGAAACCGCCCTTAAGGGAAGAGCGCAAGATAAGACTTGTCTAGCAATCCAATATCAAAATCTAAGAGCAATACTACAGGAATCAAAGATGTAAATCAATAACGGATTTAATAATTTATACTCAGTGAACCATTCCGCACAGGAATAACTATTGGGTGTATTGAATAAACTTCTTCGACATTTTTTCTGTTCATTGAAAATAGTAAACCATTTACAGTGATTGAATCCCCAAATAATCAGGCCACCCCTTTAAGCGGTGATAGAAAACTAAAAAAGTAAGTGAGCAGTAATTTAAGTAAGAATTTTGTCAACAACTCACGTGACATTCAACACTGAGCAAATTATCTGCCATATATCTGCAATGTAACCAGTAAAGCCACCGTTTCTGAGGAAAATGTATGGCTGCATCTGTATGGAATACCGAAAAAAAAAAATTGTGAGTAAAATATGTTTTGCCTTTGTCCAAATTGCATCATCTAGGTGCAGTGGCGGATCTACAGGGGGCACATGCCCTCCTCCCATCAGAACCCTCAAATTTTGCCTTTTTTCAATAGAAAACAGCCCGAAATTGCTTCCACCGACGCTTCAAATTTCAAAATTTCACAGGCGTGCCCCCCCCCCCCCAGTAAAATTTTCTGTATCCACCACTGTCATCCAGGTGTCTAATTTGCCCGATGTACATTACACTGTCTGACCACAGAATATCTTGCTCATTCTCGAATAAAGAGAATGAACAATTTGTAAATGCCGTCCAATAATTTCCGATCTAAATCAACACTTCATCTGATCACATCATTTAATGAAAAACTAATCAAAATTCTATGTTTATTCGAGTCTATCAACTATATTATGTGGGTACTTTATAGACTTTGAGGTTTTTTTGTTTAAGTGGCAAACCAACCTGCACAGTGATGAAAAGATGAAATACAAAGACTTATTTTTATCAGATCAAGGTGATCATAATTACTAGGAATGAGGAATAGATTCCCGTAGCAACGACTGAACATTTTCCCCCGTTGTCGGACATCCTTTTTCGGCCGATTGTCGAACTAGACGAAAGTAAACCCTAAAAAATTTTTAAATACGGACTATCAATTTTTTGGGCAGGTCTATGTAGCGGACACAATATAAAGTTAGACCCAGAAAAATTTGACGTTTCATTGGACGAACTAAATTTCTGCTTCCAACGTTTTTTGGCTTAGCCTAGAGTGAGTCGGGCTGGCTCCAAAATTCGGATCAGGAAACCAATTTTGAACTAACCCATATGGAGAAAGAGGTGTGGAGAAAGCCTGGCCCAACTATTTTCTTCTTCTCTATATCTTTTATTCGTTCTTTCTACTAATTCTCACACTAACAAAGTTAGACATTGAGAAAGTATTGCGATAGCGCAGAGTCTGCCTGTATCCCGGCATAACTTTTGAACTAATGGTCCATATACATCCAAATTTTGCAGAGAAGTTGCTTTCAACTTTCCTCACATAATTTTTTTTGTTTTTTTATTCGAAATTTTAAATTTTAAGCAAGTTGTAGAAGATAAAAGGCTCCCGTTAACCCTTTTATGCACACATTTTGGGATTTGAGTTTTTTTGAGATTTATTTAGACCGTTCGAAAGAGGACATTTTCTTAAGAACTTTGATGGGTCACACAACTTTTTGAAAAATGTCCATTTAAATTCCATTGAATCACATGTTACAAAAAATGGTACACATGTGTACCACTATCCAAGAAAAGGTTTAAATCAATGAGAAAATAGGTAAACATAGGGCAAAATTGGAATATTTCAAGTATATAGCTGTTTGAATTTTTATTAAAATTTGCAAAAACATTCTGCAACTAGCCACTGAAAAATTTGGGGTTTGGGGGGTATGGGATTTTCCCCAGAAAATATAAGGGGGTCTGGGGCTCCCCAGATTAAGTTTGATGTGAGAAAGTGTTCGTGGGGTATTCCCTACAGTTTATTTTTTATTTGGCCTTGATTCGTCTTTCTTTTTCTTTTCTCCATTTTTTTATTTCTTCTTTTTTTCTCCCTCTCTATTTTTCTTTTTTCCATTTTCTTCTTTCTCTCATGACCCGAATGACCCTGCCCTCCAAGAAATTTCCCGGTGTCTCGGCGGCGTGGCGGGTCAGTCCGCGATCCGCCAATGGCGGAGCCCTTCAATTGATCCTAATCCCAGTTGAAGTATTATAATCCGAGCAAATCTTTAGAAATATACAAAAAGGTTGAGGGAAGAGAATTCTTTAGTGTAGCGAAGCGAAGCACCGTTTTTACATGACAATAAAAACGAGATGGTTCCCGGAAAAGCGTAGAGCGATGCATCATCCGCGTTTACAACGATTATTTGTCGCTGCTCGCTTTCGAACAATTCTTTCTGTTACTAACCTCATCCACAACAACGATGAACTTCCGATCTGACGAATCGTCGTCCTCTGCCAAATCATTCTGAAATTTCCCTCTCTGCCAAATTGTTCGCCTCATCTCTTCCCAAGTCTTCAAACGCTGTGTGAATTTTCCACTCGATATGTTCATTTTGAACAGCTACACTTTGCTATGATACGGTGTCAAAGAAAAATAAAAAGCGCAAAATAAATTAGGAGCAGAATAGCATCAGCAAAAGCCCTTCACGGCGCACAGTGGAGTGAGTCAATGGGAGGAGTCGGACATGGAAAAAATTACAAAAAATGCAAATTTGAATGCTTTTATCATCAAAAAACAAACTGTAAAGGGTGATTCTTGTAGGAAATTTCCCAATAAAACCAATGAAATGACTTGCAAACTTCTAAGTTGCGTATTAACAAAGATATATTCATTTAAAGTTGCAATGCTGTGTCCAGCCTTTCCCATTGACTCGTCCCACTGTGCGGCGTGGCTGCCGTCAGCAGATCTTAGAAAGAGTTTGTTGAATTCACCGATGATTCCATCGGTTGCACCGACACACTATGGTCTAAAAAGAGGAAAAAAGTGGTCAAATATCAGTCCGAAAAAAAGTCAACGATAATCATAGTGTTTTTGACATTTTAGGCTTAATTCAAAACTTTTCAGCGGCATTTTTAGGTTTCAGTTACAAGTAAAAATTGCGCTGCATGTGGTTAAAATTGGTCTTGAAAGTTTACAACTGATAATAAACTGACAAGAAATTGACTTTCTGGTTTTGGACCACTTTTTGAACAACATCAGTCTATGGTGTGCGGTGGCTCGAGGAGGTTAGGCGAAAAAAATGAGAGGTGCATAAGATTTTTTCTTTTATATTTTTTTTCGGAACACCCTGTTCATAACAATTCTAAGGATTCTAAATTTCATTTAAAATTTGTCGACTGTTAAAAAAAAATAAGATGGAAAAATAACGTTTTGAACCTCTTTACGATAGCTTTTTGTATTAACTTTTTTCTCATTCTCCTAAATCAAAAAGTGTGAGGCGGTGGCACTCTGTTGCTTCTCTTGTCTCACCTGATGAGCCGCCACTCCTGACTTATTGGTTGACAGAAAGATTACAGTGTCCAGTTCAGCACAGTATCGTTGTAAAACACGAAAATACGAAAATACTCCGACCTGTAATCTTTTTTCAACCGATGCGATGGTATCATCGGTAATTACATCAAAATACAATCAAAGTTTAAAAACAAGGGTTTTTTCATTGGTGGTCGAAAAGATTACAGATCACTGTATTTTCCTGGGTTATATTCACATGTAGAGGTAGTTTCAGAAGTGTATAGGCGGACCTAGACCAATAATCTTTGGAATTTTCAACATTATTTCTGATATTACTCGATGCAAATGAAATTGTGTGTTCACTTTTCAACGAGGAACACTTTAAACGCAAAATAATAAAGTCAGAGGAAAGTTCGGTTTTATTTTATATGAATTAAATTTGAAAATTTGCCAAAGATTATGGTTTAGGTCCGCCTACACTTCTATAACGAGCTCTGCTGGACTGTGCAATCTATTGGTCAACAGATGGAATCATCGGTGATTTAAAAACTTACAGCCGGAGCTTTGTGCTTTGTAAAACGACAGTCCGAATTCAGGAAGAAAAGGTATTTAATAACATCAATCATAGATATTGGGATTTTGAAATAAATTGCTAAAAACTTTGATCTTTCGAGGGAAGTTTTACTATATTCAAATGTGAGGTTCCAAGAACAGGCAACGCAGAAAGACAGAAGTTAAATTTATTTGAAATGATGTGCAAAGGATACAAAAAATTGGAAATATGATGGGCTGATAGAATTAAGAATATAGAGAGCTGCACTGGATACAGTTGAAGAGAGGAAAAATTAACGAAATCACAATGCTAGTTTTAATCTCATGTAATATGCGTATCCCCTTTGGCAAAGTGTCATAAATACGCGCAGATGCAACCATGCTAAACAAATGACGTCAAAATAGCAAACTTGCGGAGCGCTGCACTGTGACGCATTTTGTCACTTAATGCCCCTTCAAAATCAGCTGACGCAACTTCAACTGCATCTATTTTGGATAATGAATATTTGGATTACAAACCACTAGGCTGTGCTCATACACTAACTCTGGCGAGTCCTATCAAATTGAAGCAGCATGGAAGTATGTATGCCTCTCATTCTTTAACCTTAAATCATAAATTGCAATTAATTCAGTAGAAACTGCTCATTCAAGTGTTTTAGGGTGGCTATCTCGACACGGAATTTTCAGACAGCTGCGTTCAGGAGCACAAATTTTGCTTGTTTCTGGTATGTGTTATTTTTTTTTATTTTTTTTCTTCATAAAGTGGATCCTTCCACAAAAGAAACAATTCTATCGATGTCTGTGTCCAGATATATGTATAGCCACTCTAAAACACTTTCATCTTCATTTCAAGCCAATTTCAAATTAATCCGTCCCAACTTTTGACTTTTGGTTGAAAATAAGTGGCAAACAAACGGACCCCGCGTAACATCAACAGAGATTTCCATCTTATATGGCTACCTCCGTGGTGTTTTCAAAATTACGTCCTAGAAACGGGGCTGCCGTTTTGCGTATAATCAATGCTATTTTTCTATTCACCGATGATTCCACCGGTTGAGAAAAGATTACAGATGCGAGTATTTTAGTTTATCACAGTTATGCACTGAACTGAACTGTGTAATCTTTTCTCAACCGGTGGAACCATCGGTGAATTGGAAAATAGCATTTAGAAAGCCCCTCTAGGGTTATAGCTCGTTAAGTCTTTCAAGATATGTTTTCAGCAATCTTTTGCGGCATCAAGATATACACTAGCTTTGTACGATTGA
>VMOF01000220.1:24360931-24378899 GCA_011764245.1 Trialeurodes vaporariorum
GGAGACCGCCACGCCAGACTCCCTTAAATATTCTGGGGTAGACCTCTAGACACTCTAGACCCCCATTTAATATTCTGTGTAAGAACTATATAGACCTCCTTCAATATGATGGGGTAGATCTTAAGACCCCCTTTAATAATCCGGGAAAACCCCCGGACCCCCTTTTTTGTTTTAGGGGAAACCTCAAGACCCCCGTTATTATTCTGGACAGGACCCCCAGTCCCCTTTTAACAGTGTCCCTTCACACCATAAACGAAGAAAAATGAGACAGAAAAGAACAAGTCCTGATATTCAAAATACTAAGTTCACCTTTTGATAAAACGCCGCCTTCAATCCGAAGTGTATTCAATTATTTAATACAGCTGTAGGTATAGTTGCCTACTTTAAACTTTGAAGGTCACTTGAGATCCCTAATTTCAATGCTCAAGTTGCTTTGACATGATTTTTCTATCCTAGTATCTATCGCAATCACCACCCTCTTCATTTAGTGAATGGCATTTCAATAAATTTCAAGGGGATATCATTTCAATAAATCAGGGATTTCAATTTAAATGAAGATAAGAATCCAATGCGTAAAATGGCAGATGGAAGAAATATCCAAGTAGTGGGAAAATTCAATGATTACAATTTTAAATTCTGGTCTTCTTATATAAAGCCTACGAGGTCTACAAAATCAATTCACCTTGAAGGACGGTTTTGTAAGGCATCCTATTGCATTCTCTTCTACTCTTCCTGGTATGAGATTCATTGATATAGGCGACCAAGCCATTAATCCAACACCTACAATGAACGAAACAAAAACCATCAGATTATATTCCTCCTTGTAGAATTAGCATAAAGGAAGCAGAAATTTTAAGAAAGCTTGAGCAGATAACTTGATTATCACCTCTTGGTGAATCAACTATTTCTTTTCGTGTTTTGGAAGTTGACTGCATCAAACGTCAAACGATTCATTTGATGTATGAAAATTGATAGATACGGTCGGCATTCAGGCCATTTTCACGTTTTTTGTGTAACAATTACATGGTACTATTGGCCATTTGTTCTTTTATTAGGCTTTTTATATTTAGAAATCAATTTATAGAAACTTGTGTTCAATATGTGATCTCTTGAAAATGATATTAATGACCAACAAACTATCAAACTTTGGAAAATAATCGAATAATTTTTATCGAGCCGTCTTTAAGACGACCCGTATTGATATAAACTTTCTTGCATAAGCGTATAAAAACTGTATTCTGTTTTATTTTCCTTTGTTTATTTGTTGGTGATATTTTATTTTGGAAAAAAAGAAACAAAATCATCTGTTTTTCTTTTCAATTTGTTTCAAACATAACACGTACTTCCAAAAAAAATGAAGGAGTTGAATTAGTCTGAGGTAGTACCTATTTTATTGTAGAGTTCTGGCATATAGAGCTCAGCTTTTTCCCTCGAAAAAATATGATACTCGGCTTGTTCTATAATAGGAGTAATACAATTGAACTGTCGGCAGTTTGTGTACGCTTCCATAATTTCTACAGGACTCCATTTGGAAGTTCCCCAATACATGACCCAGCCTTGGCCGATAACATGAGACATTGCTCGCACAACCTCTGCAACAATGATAGATAAAACTTGTTAAGAAAATGCACATTTCCATACTGATAGTTAATCGTGAACTATTCAATACTATTGTATCAAGTAAGATGAATTTGAAACTTCTAGAGAGGTGAACATAAGGCAAGTTAGAAAGTTTCTTCAAGTTCTATTGGTGATAAGACCAAACACAGATTTATCGATTCTATTTTATCGATTTCTGTTTCCTGTCATAAATAAGGAAACAAATGCATACAAAAATGTCGAAAGATAAACGTATAAGAAGATACATAGATAGATAAATAAACAAATGCACAAATAAAAAATGGTCTTCCCATTTTATAACGAGTAACAGCGAAATTCAAATGTAGTGAGGAGTAAAAGCTCTGTTCAACCAGGAGAAATGAACGTGGTAGACTGATTTAGTGACAACAACAAGCTATTTCCTGATTTAATCAAATTTTATACCATCATGACCAGGAATCGAATTTGCGCCACGTTGATCATTGATCCAGCACAGATCTAATTGATCAGCTTTTATTCATGAAACATTAATTTATTTGTTTTGCTCTCTGCGTATGCACAATATTTTACCTTATCTGATGATACAAATTCTTAGGCATTTCTTTCTTTATTCATCAACGTAATTTTTTAAACTTTCAATTCCTACCGACTAATTATACATTACGTTTGAATGGTAAATTGCATGATAATGACACTGGTGCTGTTCACGGGCGCAGTAAGTTCTTCAGCAGAATGATAGACGTAATATCTGTTGCATCGCGATCAAAAATTCAAAGATAGTTCATTTCTTCCAAATTTCTCGATGGTTGTTTTGATGCAAAGCATGTTTTTTTTTCCAATGTTTTTGTGATTATTTGTTGTTTCTTTTTGTTTTATTATTGTTTTATTTTTTGTTTTTTGTTTACTTTTTTTTCATTTCCGTTTTAAGCGTGCCGTATATATACGGTGCGCTTCTTGTTTTCATTTTCATATCTAATATATAAGTCCAATGCCTTGCTTATGGCAAAACCTTGGCGGGAAAGGTTTGAAAAATTAAAAACGTGTTTTCTTAAAACTGGTTTCATTAATCGTTAATTTATTGCTGCAATCCAGGAGGTCTCGGCGTCTATTTTCTTAAAATTGTAAAAGTTTTGGTATTCCTGTTAATTTCAATAAGTTATTAAGCGTCAAAGTCGAATTCCTTCAAACGAGAATTCCATACAGGTCCAGCAACCTAAGTCATTTGTGCCAACCTATGAGTCAAATTCAAAGGCAGGGGGGGGGTGGAAACATCCCCGCGGGAAACCCTTTTTTCCCCCTCCCCTTTTGGGGCTCCACCGGTCACAAGATTTCTTCACGGTGCATTAAGCGGTCGTAAATGTGTCAAAATCTGTTTGACGAGGGTACATCGAAAAGAAGCGACGAGGTATTGATGAAGAGCGGGAGGGGTATAAAAAAGAGAGAGGCTCCATATCCTTAAGGTACCGTTCTAGAATTCATCCCTTTATTGTCTCGATGCAGAAAAGATTATGAATAGCAGCACTTTCCAATGTACATAGATATACAGTATCACAGGGTAATGTAATCTTTTTGCACGGATCAGTAAAGGGTTGAATTCTAGAACGCTACCTATGTAGACCTGTTTAGTGATGACGTCACGATCAGAATTATTTCCCAAAACAAATGCTCTATCTCGCTCACTCTCGTGGATTTACCAGATCCAAATTTTCGAACGCAAATTCATGCTAGTTAACCAACATTTTCTAAAATTTTTATTGCACCATTAGATTCCACTTGCCTTAAAGTATTTTTTCACTGTAACATAATTCCGAAAAGATCACAAGCAAATTTTACAATCACAGTTATACCGAAGACGTTCTACGTTTTGTCCTTGTCTTACTCACGGTCTTTTATGGTAGATCACCGGCATGACACTCAATCATTCTAACTTCTCTCCGTATCGAAGCTATTGTTCGAGGTACAAACATGCCGTGATGGTGCTGATGACCCTATACCCTAAAATTTTGTGCTCTTAAGAAACTGATAACTGTGATTGTGCATCGTGCGCGATGTTTCAAAAAGTTTGTGATAGCGGGCTCATATTTTATCACTGAAAAAAAAGTGGCTGTTAAAACTGTAAGAATAAAACCCAAGATGATTTCGCCTTATTTCAATCATGAGACCTATCGTTGCTGTAGTCAGCGCGCTTGAATCTACACAATTCTGATTGTCTCTATGGAATTCGATTATTTCTATGGGAAATAAAGCGCGGGAATATATATCCAATGGGAAAAATTTTTTGAAACAATCGGAAATTTTTATAAGGGACGTGGAACCCAATGCTGTGATAAACACAACGTGTAAAGAACGTGTTTTTTACTAGCACTTGTATTTGAAAATTTGGACTGTGTTTCGTAGGGGAAAAACCCACGAGAGCGAGTGAGACGGAGCCTTTGTTTGGAACCAATTTTTTCATAAAGTCACACTAAAAAAGTCTTTGCATCGGAAACATTTGAAATTCGGGGGGATCGGCAAATTGAAAGCCCCTCAATGAGCGTCGATGGAATCAAGGGATTTTTGAGGACATTTTGGCGTTTTGTTGAAAAATAGGTGTTTAAAATCCAGAACACAGGGAGCCAGAGGGGTAAAAATTTGCATTAATTGCTCTAAAAAGTGAGAGGGGCTGTCACGTGTCTTCCACCCCTGGACAGCTTCCTCGCTGCGGCTATGGAAATTTACTCTGGAATAAATTATTTACCTATCCTAAAAAATTCGTTGCGTGTACAAATTTTTCACTGGAAACTTCTTCAAATTTTGGAAACTATAGGTCCATATGGAACTTTGCTTTTCCAACACGAAAAAAGATATCGACCGACGGCAACAGAAAAAAAAAAAAAAAAAATGACAATGCGTTATAGTGAATAATGGCATAGTTTTAACTGTAAACTTTCGATACTTTTCAAGAAAAAAAATGGGGAGAGGGGGAATTAAAATCCACAAAACCCCTTAAACCTCCACACCTACTAATTATACCCCTAGAATGCTTAATGTGTAAAGGGCACTTGAAAAGGTTAGTTCTGTATATTAAAAGGGTTATTGTTTCATGAATTCGCAAGTGTTCCATTTATGCATATTACGTATCTACATCGTGACAATCGCAAAAATGCTGACAGCACCTAAAACGGAAAAAAAATAAAAAAAACTGTTTATTATTTAAAACACGGCTTTTTCCGAATATGACACTTTTTGACTTCAAAAGAACGCAACCTCATGTTTGATCCCTGAACAAGCCGTTTAAAAGGTGGAGGGATTTAGAAATATCTATTGTCTATAGTTTATGTGGGTAAAAAAGATCGAGCCTTATCAAATAATTTTCTCTTTTCAGCTTTCAATGGGTTTGTTGCAAACTTTTGCTACAGTGCTATAGAGTTTTGATTCTGATGTAAAATTGTCTGAAAATTACATTGGCGGCATCAAATAGTCATAAAATCCACTAATAAAACCAAAAAACGCATTATAAAGAAAGCCAAAATTGCAGTCGTAAAGCCGAACAATCTGTGCACGCGCACGACGAACATCAGAGATAGGTGACCCATTCTCCCCTTTTTCTTTAAAGGGGGGGGGGGGGGAGAGAAAATATCTCTACAGTCAAACTGTGATTTTAAAAATGTGCATGGTCAAGATGTTGTCTTTTGTGAAGGGGGCGGGGGGGGAAGCAAATATCAAGAACAGGGTGTTTCAAAACTTGAGTGCCAAACTTATGGAGTGTATTTTTGGGGTCAACATACATATATATATAAGACTTTATTTTCCTACATGAGTATGTGCTGCAATTGTTTCTCTTCTGAGCTAGAGCCCTCCAAAGTTTTGAAAACAAAAAACAAAAAACAAACACAAAAAAACAACGCCTTTGACTCATCTCCTTATAGATACATCTGATCTAAATTTATTTTTTTCATAATTTCTCACCAAACAAGCTCAATTGGACAGCACTTGTCACAAAAGAACCGAGTGACATTTTTGATAAAATTGAGTTATTGATTGATAGAGCTAGCAATACTGAATCTCGAAGCAACAAGTGCTTCTTCTGTAATAACAACTATTTCCCGTCAAAATTCCAGGTAAAAGTGAGCTGGTGAGCCTCATTGATGTCATTGTCCATATGATGAAATAAAATGAGAACTTGGTTCCTTTGGCTGATTAGGTTTAACCTTAATCCGAGTCACGTAAGGAACCAACTCCGACTTGGTTCCTTTCAGTGGCGGCTCGTGCGATTTGGCAACCATGCTTTTTTACCATTTAAACCTATGCAAAAGTATCGATATCTTGGGGGTGCATTGCACCTCCTGAAGATCGATTGTTTTACATAGGTTTAAATGGAGGGATTCCACTGTTGCCACATTGCACGAGCCGCTACTGGTTCCTTTTATAGAATTGGGAACGGACTTAAGTCCGGATTAACGGATTTTAAAATAATCAACAGTGTAAACCAACTCTGCCGTTTGGTTTCTCTTAGAGTTTCGTTTTTCGTGATTATGCCAAAAAAAAAAGAAGAAAGGAACCAAGTCACTTTAAACGCTAAAAATTAAGTACCTTTCCTACATAGTAAATTCCACTTTTCCGGTGTTGAAATGCAAAAACACAACACGGTAGTTGAATGAAATCAAAACGTAAGTAATTCCAAGTTTTTTGTTTAAATGCTAGCTCTTCAACTTTGGACTCAATTTTCTCGAGATCAGCTCCATGTTGAATGCTGTCTAATTATTATCATTGCTAGCAAAAGCATTAAAGCTGTTCAGACTTTAGTGGCACGCTTTTCCAACACCTGCGTGTTGGAATTTTCCCTGCTTGTTTCTTGTTAATGTTATTTGTTGTTTGTTGTCCCTATTTTCAATCAAAAGGAAGACAAGGGTTTAACTATTCCACACGTCTACAGTGCTTCACTTAAATGACACAAAAGCAAATTATGAGACGTAATCATTCTGCTAACGCTTACCTTCTGTAGGACACATGGGATCAGCTTTGTGAACTATAACAATATCTATGTAACTAAGTTTTAATCTAGCTAAGGACGCTTGAACGGACGAGATAATGTGCTTCCTGGACAGACCTCTTTCTTCCGATCTGCAACAATACACAACCAGCAAATATTGTGATTCACAAATATCATCATTGAATATAAAACTGTAAGCTGTAAGACAGACTATGGTCCAAAAAAGAGCCACGAATTGACGCAACCTCCCACTCCCTTCTCGCTTTGCTCCGGAACCACGCCGCCAGGGCGTAAAGTGTAAGAGTGAAGGCATTCGTACTTTGATGACATAAAAATCAGACAATGTTCAGAAAACATTCAAGTGCATTTTCGCTTCAATCGCATTACACTGAACTAAATTTGCTGGGAGAAAGGTATAGTTAATTGAATAATTTTCAACTGATAGAATCATAGATGTGACTATCAAAAGCCCACCAAATTTCAAGGACGTAGGTGTTTTCATCGGATTGGCCGTGAAGATTAAATTTATTTTTTGTTATTGCAGTCTGTCGACTGGCCGGTTTGTCACACTTCTCCACAGCTTCCGATCCTGAGCTAGTTGTTTGATTTTTACGTATACCTTTCACAACCTACAACTCGAATTATCTGTCCTTCACATATTTTCTAATCTCTGTGTTTCCCTGCGGTTTTTGCCCGAAGGCAAAAACCGCAAATAGGGAAAATAGGGAAGGTCGAAACCTCCCCTATTTCGCCAAGATAACTCAACTTGGGTGTCTTCGGATATGTCCTGCAAACAGAAGTCTTGTTACACTGAAAAAAAAAAGATTACTAGAAGCGTGACGACATGTGAACAAATGTAAAGAAGTAAAATTACCAGAATTCTAGCATTTGTACCATAGTTCTTGAAAATTTAGAAGAAATTCTAGTTCTATGACCATATTCTGGTATTGACACCAGAATTTTCTGGTCAAAGTACTAGACTTTCTGTAGTTCACATATCGTTGTGCTTCCGGTAATATTACTCGAATTCAGAAATTATTTTTCCAGTCTATTTTTCTCACAAGTAGCCCTGTCAAACTGGCCACGAATGATCCCCTATAATAATTGTTCCAAGTGTCACCTAACTGAGGTAATATCAACCAAAATTGTTGGTGATATCACCTTTTTACAATAACAACAATTTTAGAAAACAATTAGGAACAATTTTAGGTGATCATTAGTGACCAGTTTTGTCAGGGAGTTTCTCCAGTACCGATTCATTCCTTATTTTGTCCACCCATCTTATACTTTAAGCACCCTTCTATAGCACCACATTCCACATTCTAAATGCCTCTGTACCCTGTCTTTGCGCCTTTCTTACTATCCACGTTTCGCATTCATAAAATGCCAAGCTCTTTGTCAGGCCAAGCCACGCTCCAAAGAGTACACATCAGAATGTTTTGGTGAGTCACAGTGCTGCATTGGATAGTGTAATATTTTCGTCAACCGATAGACTCATTGGTGCATTGAAAACGTACTTACCATTCAAGATCCGCAAAACGGCAGCCCTGACCTAGGTACTAAACTTTAGACCTGGAGGGTGCCTGGAATGCCTGCCACCGGTGGATCCTGGAAATCGTGTTCATCTCTTTTCCTTACATACTTTTCATTAAAAAGGATAAAAGAAGGTGCTATCACGTGACTTCAGCACCAATCCCTGTCATTTTCTTACTCACTCATGCAAATGGGAGGAGAGAGTAAGAGAGAGAGAGAGAGAGAGAGAGAGAGAGAGAGAGAGAGAGAGAGAGAGAGAGAGAGAGAGAGAGAGAGAGAGAAAGTCCTGGATCTACTTATGACGGCTATAGTGAAACCATAATAATGCAAGTTATAATAAATTAAATTATTGTAGTTAAGACCCGCGCCTTCATTCATAGAAGATGGAAAGTAAGATGAATGATGCATGTCACGTTACTGCTCATTAATTAATACCTGTAGATTCGACGGAGAAAGTTATTCAGTTTTACTCACTTGGCATTCCAATAAATTTTTGTGGAGACGACGAAAGTATGCCTCTTCCAATTTTTCTTTTGTAAAATGTTCCCTAGTTCAATCTCTGCCCTGACTCCGCTGTGAGCTTCAGATATGTCAAACAAATTGACGCCTGAGTCATAGGCTGCTGTTACAATAGACTCGGCTTGCTCCTCGGACACATTTGCTCCGAAAGTAACCCATGTACCTGCAACAGTAATGATATGAAAATACACTTGTTAGCATTTTAAAATAAATAATCAGGAAAGAAGAACAAGTACACAGAAATAAAACTAGCTTAATATGCCGAAAATTGTATTTATTTGACCATCAGGTAATCGTTTTTACACCCCTTTTGTGAGCCCAAGATATTTGGACAACGTTCGGTGTCGGGGGGGGGGAGGTCTGAAGATACCCCTGAACATTTTTTCATCGTAGAGGTTTAGTTCCTCTAATTTTTAATTTTTAATTATTTTAATTAAATATTTGAGTACATCCTACTGAATGTTTTAATATCAACGCTTCATCATAATACATCACCAATTATTGAATACTTAGTCTGTGCAATTCAGAGAATCAACAATAAATCTCCTTGAAATTAACTTGGTTTGAAAATTCCTTTAGATTTGTCCATATAAACATTGCATAAGGAATGAGGAGTGACGAAATTAGGATCAACTAATGAAGCCGTTTCAACGCCACTTTTTCAAGAAAGATCATTCGCTAATACTTGGAAAGGAGGCTTTGAAACGCTTCATTTATTGATCCCAATTCCACTGCACCTTATTCAATCCTTATGCATTGTTAAATCCGAAAAATCTCAAGAAATTTTCAAGCTAAGGGGTAAAGATGCTACCAAAAGCAGTATATTCATGCATCAATTTTGTATTGGCTCTTTTGAAAATTAATTCAGATGAAATATAGCGCGTGTATACAACCACCTTTTCCGTTTAATACACTGACATTTTGGGTGGATTCACGATGGGGTATAAGAAATCTTTCAGACAATATCTAGCGCTCGAGGTTTCATCAATCGTATCCCTACACAAAAGAGTCAATTCATAAAACCCGCGAAATGAGTTGATAAATCTGTTGGTGCGAGACGAAACGCATGTAACGCACTCGGTCGAGAAAACGATTAACTATCAAGCTGCAGAGTGCAGAGTTCATCCGAGAGAGAGCGTCACTGGAATTCTTTCTCGGCGCTATGCTTGCAGTACCCAAAATCCCTTCCTTTTCCAATTGGACGGAATTTTGTTGCAAAAATGAAGCAACTACTATAATGATTTCTTATGCAGTTGGTCCTTTCCTGCAATAATCCATCCAATTATATTACCGGCCCCGGTTAGTGCTTTGAATTATTAATTGCCAACTGCGGAACGGGACGAGATACAAAACACCGTATCAAGTGCATGGGAGTTATTACCGCGTTTGTTGAAAGCGAGCGAGGATGTATACTGCATACATTTCAAAGGGGGCAAAGCTAACTTCAGTTAATTGTTGGGGGTGGAGAGTAGGTCAGGGGTAGCAAAACTTTGTGCATCCATTAATGTAAACAACTGTGTCGGACGGCCGGACTTAGCCCATGAGAGCGAATGCACAAAACACTTGCTTCCATTGAAACCTTAAAATTTGAATTTTCACGCGAAGCTAATGTTCACGTTTGATTAAAGAAGTGCTCAATGTTATGCGAAGCCTACGAAATCAATATTTCACCAAAACCTCTCCTTGATAGGACGACGGTAAAAAGAAAAACGGTAAAGTAGACAAACTTTTGATGAGATTCATGGCTTAAAAGTTACTTATATACGCATAGGATCATTTAAAAGTAACGCTCACCCCACTTAACTTTTTTTTTCTAATTGAGATAAAGACATGTGGTTATTTAAACTATTATTATTGGTATAAAGTTTGTGGAACTCTCATATCATTGCAGGCCTCGCGCAACGTACGACCATAAACAGATTTCTCCGTATTCATTGGCACGTGCAGTACCAGTGACATAAGATTTTCTTTATGCGCGTCGCGTCGTCGCCCGTGTATGATATGATAGTGCGCCTTCAATTTGAGACGATACTTTACCAACTCCCACAAGTAGGAATAGTTACATATCTTTTATTTTTTGCGCAATCGCAGCGTTCAGCATTCTACCTCTATACAAAATGTACTTGCAGTCGGGTATATCAGAGGCGGTATCTGAAGGGGCTGTTTTCGATGGCCCCCACCTCGGAGGTATGGTTGGGGAGGGGAAGGGGAAGGGGCAGGGGTAGATTCCATTATCTCTTACGGCACCCCCTATCTTTTGATACATCGTTTGAAAGATAAATTAAAAGTATTTTGGAGCAAAAATCAGTTCGATATCAATTATCCAATTCGATAATGAAAGTTCAAAGTTTGATTTGAACCCTTGACAATAAATCAATTTCAAAAATAGGAATCAAAAGTATTCCAAAAAGCAAGTTCTTTTGAAAAAAAAAAAGAAAAAAAAACAAAAACAAAAACAAAAGTTTAGTCAAAACTATAGGTTTTAGAACCTCCAAACATGTTTAACGTTTTGGCCTTCACCGGGGGGGGGCAGAGGGGGGGGAGGAGGGTAGAAGGGGGTATCTGAAAAATTCCTTGGGACGAGCCCTCTCGAAGATTACGTATATCTATCGAGAAGGCATAACAAACTGAGTATTGTGGCGCAAACCAAAAGTTGATATAGTTTTTCACATTCGAGATAGATATCGAAAGTCAAAGGTCGATTTACAAAATGCTCATTCGATCGATGTATCACTCGAGAGGACCCGTTCTAGTAACCATCTATTCCCTTCATCTCCGGAGTAATATTTTCTTTTGTGGTAGGGGGAGGGGGGGGGGGGAGGACACGCCTATGAATGGGTGCCTTGAAGAGTTTTTAAGCGATTCTCCGATGAAGAAATTCGATTTGTGTGACATTCGGGAGAAGGAGAAGAAAGAACGTGCCCCATGCGCATCCCTCTTCCTCCCATAGATCTGCAGCCACCCCTCTGAAACATGGTCTTATCAAATTCTCTTTTCTGAGAAAAACCAGGCGGAATTGTAGCTTACGGTGGTGAATTGGCGAACGCAACAGTTATACTATATTGATCGAACCCTGCAACATCTGACGTAGATGGATTCGGAGAGTAACCGAGTTATGAAGAACATCGAGTGAGTGCATGCGAGAGGAAAAGAGAGGGGGGAGGGGGGTAGAAAAAAATGGGCAAGCTTGTAGCTAGGCTTAATTAAAACAGGTGAACGTGAACTGCGACTGGCTTATCTCGCTTTATACTCTGCTCTCGAGGCATCAACTTAAGCCAATTACTCCTACGACGAAACGAGATGGAAGAGGTGGCGAGGGGGAGAAGGGGAGGAAGGGACGAAGCGGGGTAAGGGGGAGGGAGAAAGGAGGTGCGAGGACCAGAGCGAGGAGACGATGAGGAGACTTTTTCCCTCGCAGAGCTCTGAAAGTTCCGCAAAAGCACCATCCTTCTGTCCCTTCTGTGCTTGATGGCCGTTGATTAATTGCGATAGTCAACGTTTTCTCTCTCTTTAAAAAATCCTTATTCACCGCGAGTGTGAGTGTGAATGAAGCCAGGCGCGTCGGTGTAGGGGGGGGGAGGGGGGCGATCGAACGGGTGACGACTTTGAAGCTTCCCGTGCGGACGGACGAATGGTCGAATGTACGGATGAGATGATGGAGAAAAAATCCTTCGACGCTGAAGAAAGAGAGGCAGCGTATATATACATAGATAGATTCGCTTTACAAATTCACTGTAAGGGAGCTAATTCTATAGAGAATTTGAAATCGAATTGATTGGCTGACGCGTCGTTCCGACTCTATGGAGCCGCTACACATTTAAATTGTTTATTCGAGGAAAAGCCATATCACTATATCAGCAGTACCAATCATTAAAGGATCTAGTCTTTTGCCAAACCCCTTAATACCTAAAAGGCAAAGGTAGTTATAAAAAAAATGATAATAAATGCATGGAATGTTACTAAAACGTTATCAATACTTGTCCATATCAAAAAAATACTAAATAATATCCTTTTTAACAAGAAATTCCCTTTCTACCCTTTTAAATACTCTTCAAGAATACACTTTTATAATTTTTTAAATTATATTCGAAATGATGATAATTATAGTATTTGTTTTTAATTGCATGAGGCTATTAACCAGAGCGACAGCTCCCTTATTCACAATTTCGTTACACTCGTACAAATATGTTTGAACGTGTGTTAGATTTGGCTCTTATTTTTCTTAGATTCCAGGTTTTCTTTACTGTTCGAATAGAAGAAATAATAGTGCATGAAACATGAATACAGGCATTTAAACAATGCAGCGTGTACTTTAACTTTTAGTATGTTTTAAGCGGAAAATCAGATTTATCTTTGTAGTCAATCTTCCCGCAGATTAACAGCTCTCCATACCATTCAGTAAGTTGTAAACTTGTATCATTTCACTGGACAAAAACAAGGGCCTGAGGTAAAATACCTTAAGAACAACTTGTTCAGGTCAGTCAACGCATTGAAACTGCCTTCACTCAGATGAAACCGTAATTATTCCTGCTCGCCGGTACTCATTTTTGCCTACATCGGCAATTGAAGGCTTCCCGTGGCCCGTTCCTGCGAACTCCGGCATTTTAGCGACGCGCCGCACTATGTTCGATTTGGCCGAATTAGCTGGACATAAATCAAAAATTTGAAGTTTGGAAAAATCGAGATTTGGCAACACAGGATGACACATTACACTTTAGAGAGTGTGCCTTTAAAATATTTCAATCCTAAGATCACTGATAAGCGAGTGACAAGCATCTATTCTGCAGCGCGCAAGCTCCGTCTTCTGAGGTAGGTTCAACCCGTGTGTTTACAACTGTAAACACTGCATGATTGTGCCACTGTGGTGATAAGTGGCTATTTATTTAACATTCAATGAAGATGATCCCTCGTTTATGAAACTAAGTGACGTACTTTTTCATGGCTATACTTTAAAAAAAAACGATTTTTTAGGTGTGATAAGTTTTTTTGAAAAAATGCTTTAATTTTACTGAAAATTTGCAAGTTTTCACAAATAAATGTGCTCATAAGTCTCGTGTCACGTTGAGTCACGTTCTAATTGTGCCAAAATAGTGTTCCTTAACCTCTCAGTCATCGATTCTTGCATATATCAGCTGCTAGTTTTTGCTAGCCTGCGAGTAATCATTTTTTTTCGATTTCAAAATCTTTCTACGAAATACCGTTTTTGTGCAAAAAAAGGTGAAGTCAGCGATTTACCCAACAATTTTTTCGCTTCTTCTCAAATATGAAACACGTCGATCAATGGTCGATGAAATTAATTTTCTTCCTTATGTATCGATTAATTTACATAGCTTTAAATGAGGAAAATCCGTTGTTGCCAAATTGCTATACAAATTAAACCTTTGTTTCCAGTGTCGAAGCGTGCAATTTGGCAACGTGGCATTTTGTCCATTTAAACCCACGTAGATGGTCGAATGTGAAGGTGTTCACCAAAAATCCAAGAGCTCGATCTTTCTTGTGGGTTTATATGGACGAACTGCATCGTTGCCAGATTGTACGCTACGCTGCTGTTTATATTTCGTATTTCAGATCAGGTTCACGATAATGAATATGCGACGCAGTCGATGATTTAGCCATCCTTTTTTCGCCTCTTATTGATTTTTTTTCACAAGTATAGATTAATTTACATAGCTTTAAATGAGGAAACCCATTGTTGCCAAATTGCTATACAAATTAAACCTTTTTTCCCCAGTATTGAAGCGTGCAATTTGGCAACGTGGCATTTTGTCCTTTTAAACCTATGAAAAAAGGGTCGAATTCTAAGGTGTTCACCGAACCCCCAATCGTTCGATACTTTTAATGGTTTAAATCAGCACAATGTAATGTTGCCTAATTGCACGCTTTCAAACTGGGCTTTATTTTTGTGATAAAATTGTAAAGAATGAAAGAAGGCTCGTCATTCATTTACTTTTTTTTTTGTCAACAACATTTTTTTTTTTTTTTTTTTTTTTTTTTTTTTTTTTTTTTTTTTTTTAAGAAAAACTGTGACTTTTTTTTGTGATATACTATTGTACAGAAGAAAAGGAGGCTCCTCATTGCTTACTTACTTTTTTAGTCGACAACTTATGATTTTTTTTGTTTTGAATTCCTGATTTTATTATGTTTATTATTAAATTCTTCCCTTTTGAAAGGGAAAGTGTATGTTCCCTCACCTATGCCTTTTGATGTTTTGTTAACCCTTTTATAGAAGAATTTAAAATATATTTTTTTTTATCAACGCTATTTCGCGAAAAGGGTAGCCATTTTAGAAAACAGAGTTAGGTAGTGGCGAACTCCGTAGATTAAGTCTCATTCTAGAGGTTTTCAGAAGTGTAGGAGCACCCAGACCAATAATCTTTGGAATTTTTCGACATTATTTCTCTTGCTTCAAAATGGAAATGAATTTGAGCGTTGGCTTTTCATTTAGGAAAACTTTAAAATTAAAAGTTCAAAGTCGAAGACAAGTTTTTATTAGTTTTGAAGAAAAGAAAATTTAAAAGTCGGCAAAGATTATGGTCTAGGTGCGCCAACACTTCTGAAAGGTGCTCTATGAAACTATCAGTTCATGAGAAAAATAATCGATAACGCTGCAATCGCCTTTCAAAACTCTTAAAAAAATTTAAAAAATTCTAATGAGCGAGCGCAACGGTCTCTAAAGGCGTCTCCTGCAAAATTTCAAAAGTGCTGCTTGACCCCTTTTTGCTAAACAGCGTCGTATTTTTTTTTTGTTTACACCATTCATATGCCTTGTTTCACTTTTATTCAGTACGAGGATTGAGAAGAAAAAAGAAAAGAACCCCCCCCCCCCAAAAAAAAAAAAAAAAAAAAAAACCATTCAATTAGGATGGAACGCCAGACAGGGTTATAACCCCCCCCCCCCCAAAATCATTTTTTTTCCCATACTCATCTTTCCGTGCTTCTGCAGACTAGAAAGACTACTTGAGATAAAAACTGACTTGTTGAACCGCTGGGGGTATAATTCTTCTTTGAAGGAAAAAATTTTTGAAAATAGTTGCATTATTAAAATATTTTAGAATCCGCCATTTTGAATGGAAAAATTTTTGAAAAATTAACATCATTTTCGGAATCCTTGACCCAAAAACATAGGAAACATAGTTTTGGGCATTTTTCCGAAAAATGGTTTTATGTCTAGCTAATTCGGCCAATCGAACATAGTGCGCCGCGCCGTTCCACGGTGTTATTTGATTAGAGTAACATAAAGCTGGGTAGATAGGGTTATTTCGCAAAAAAGGAAAAAACGTAAGCTATGGAAAAAATTTTAAATGTACTTTTTCTCTTAATTTTTATTTGAAGTATAAGTTCAGTAATTTGTGACCTAGTTTAAGCATCTAAATGGGTCAAAAAAGAATTGTTTTTTGGACACACTTAGAAGGTAGAGCAATTTTTTTGCCATAAATAAAACCACCCCTTAACTGAACATCTGTATAATATTTTGTGAATTCGGTAGATGACAGAGACTAGGAAAAGTGCCTGAAATGTTGAGACAATTGGGTTTATCCAACTCTGAGAGCGAACTTTTCTGGCATGAAAAGAGAAGCACAGTCACATATAATGTAGCCCGTATTTTATATTTTGTTGTCTCTTACTTCCCTTACAAGTATTATTCTATCAAGCAGGAACGGAACTAAATAAAGAGAACCCGTTTCAACTCTCTAACTCAACCATCTGGAAGAGTGATTTGAACCAAACTAGGTCGCAAAAAGTCAATTTAATTTCTTTTTTCAGGTGTTTGATTGTTTTTATACAAATTTTTATTTTATTTATTTTGATTTATAAACATATTATAATCGTAATCTATTATATTTCAGAAATCTCATGAGTCATACCATGAAAAACACTTCTGTAAAAATTTTAATTCAAAAATATCTAATGGTTCCAAAAAACCATTGATGCTCCGGCACCTAAAAAAGTAGTCTTTACTATTTCTGATGTTTATCAATTTTTAAATGATTTTTCTTTATTTTTCTTTATTTTTTAAGAGATATATGATATGGTCAACACATTATAGAACTATGTGATCTAAAGACAAGGGTGTTTCAAATTGGACCAATCTAGAAGATGATTACTGATTAGTGACTACTCATGGCAGAGACAAATAGAGACCCAGCACACCGTATGCTTCCCGTGTTAGAAAAGTGAAGCAAGTTTAGCGGTCACATTTTTGGTGGGAGTCCCGGCTGCAACGATAAACATTGCTACTGTTGAATGGTGAAGCTCAACAAAAGGCTGTGTTGGTTCGCTGCCCCGGGAAACGGAAACATTTTTTCTGGTCGAATGCAAAACACACGCTCCCCTAACGGCACTTTTCGGGGTTGAAACCGGATTCAATTCGGTTTGGCAAACCGTAAACCGATTTCAATCCAGTTTTGCAATCCGGTTTCAAACCAGAAACACAAGCTGGATTTAACCCGGATTATAGACAGTTTGAAATGGTTACATGTCCGGAAAAAAAAAATTTACTAACTAGATTTGACTAGGATTCTACTATCTTCGCCACGCATCATAGACCCCTATTCAAACTGGTTCAGAAACGTTTTCAACTTGTTTTAAAAAAGGGGTTCAATCGAGGTTATTCCCAATTTTAAACCACCGATTCCGAACCGGATTCAAACGAGATTATCAAAGCAGGGTTGAATGCGAATTATAGATAGTTTGAAATGGCTTACATGTCCGCACTAAAAACAGAACAGCCGGATTTAACCCGAAATCAAAACCCATTTTGAAGAGGATTTTAACCCCACTTTCAGCTGATTTAAAGATGTTTTCAAACTTGTTTCATCAGTTGGGTTCAAATGGGTATATTTCGGATCAAGAACTAAGCTTCGTCCCCCTCCGGTTTTGTAACTGGTTACTCAAGCCGGATTGAATGCAAAGTGCAGCTAAGCGACTTGAATAATTCACAAGACCGTATCTGAACTTGATAAACAGATTGAATCCAGATGGCAGCCAAAATTTTATGAACTGTACTAGACCCAAATTTAAACTGATAGAAAGTTACAGACTCAACCTTTAGTTAAGGCTTAGGGTTTGACTCGCTAAAAACCCAATTTCAGGCACTCTCGTGGGCCCAGAAGAATTCATTACCAAAAAGTATTTATGGAGATGTCCCAACATACCCAAATTTCAGTGGAGAGGTCGTTCGCAGCTCGGGCCCAAGTAAACGCGAGTAACGTTTCGCAAAAAAATGGTGGAGCACTCTCTCGGCGGGAAACCGCGAACTAAGTTAACTCCGCTTCCCTATCCGGTTTTAAGCCAGGTTTTTCAATTAGATTTAATGCGAATTGTAGACGATTTGAAATGGCTTCT
>VMOF01000220.1:24979399-25370918 GCA_011764245.1 Trialeurodes vaporariorum
AAGATTCTTATCTAATTTGAGATTTTCATCTGTGTGTTTCCATAGCTAGACAGAGAGAGACAATTTAGGTAGAAATCTGATGATATCTGCATAGCTCTAAAATGGAAGAGCTGCGCTGGTGTCATGAGGGATCCCTGTCTAATTTGTCACTCTCTTTATACAAATATGCAGAGGAAAGCCTCAAATTAGATATGAATCTCCCATGTTACCTATGTAGCTCTACCAGTACGCATCAAACTTTAAAGTCATTCTGTGAATCTGTGAGTGAAGTTGGTCATTTTTTAATGTGCTTATTGTAATTTTTGCTGGATTTTATTCAAGAACCAACCATGCAACTGCTTGTAGCAAAAGTTAGCAAGAGTCCCATTCTTGTCGTTTCTGTTTTCAGAATTACGTTTCAAATTTAGGAGAGGAAAATAAAATTGATCTGATGGAACAAATGATGTTAGCAAAAACTGCATGACTTTACGTTTTGTTTTGAATTTTTGAATAATAAGATAATTTAGTGCACAAAAGCCTAAAATCAAATTTATTGAAACTGCTTTCACTGAAATAAGGTATTATTGATTACTTCTCTGAGCACTATATGTAGTTGTTACGATGAGGCCTACAAACAGGCTATAGACTGAATGAAATGAGTATTAAAAGACCTTATGAGTAAGCCCTATTGAAATTTCTGCCTGAGGATTTACACACCATACTGACAGCATTGTTTGTGCGGTATTGATTTTGGTATTTTATTGTTGTCTGGTGATATTTGTGATTGCAAATTTTGTGTTTTTTGGCGGTCTGAAAGAATGAAATGGATAAAATGGTCAAAAATAAGGAAAGCAGAAACCAATTAAATACACCATGAAACTGTAAAATATTCATAAATAGTATTTCTTTATCGTAATACCTTCAGATTACCATCTGAAAAAATAAGCCTGTTTGGTATTTTTTGTAACATGAAGGTTTTATTGTAGATAAATAATTTAAATCAATTACTTTTGCCAGTTTCCCAGTATTTAGTTGGCCTCTGGCTTTTTTTATCCGCAACAGTTTCCCTCTTTCAGAGGTCATAATCACGGATACCTCCAAATACAAAAAAAAAACGGAAGAAATTCCACACAAGCCTACTGACAGCCTCTCCTCTCCTTCTAGTGACTTGTAACTAATTTTTTTTTTACTTTTCAGACATGAAATTATTGAGTTTCCTGCAGTCTTAATAAGTAGCCGCGAAATGAAAATCATCGATAGATTTCAACACTTTGTGTGCCCAGAAATCAACCCCAAACTCTCTCAATTTTGTAAAAATTTAACTGGTATATCTCAGGTGAGAAACTTCCAAAAACTTGATAAGTTTACTCATTTGTTAATATCAGTATATTTACTTTTTCTCTTATATATTAATCCAGTTTCATTCTTTTGTTGCTTTGGAGTCCTATGACAGCACTATTGATCATCATATTGATCGATATGAAGCTGAAATCTAAGAAGATATTGAATGTTTTAGGAACTTCGGAAAGTCATTTCAGAAAACGCACTGAAGGAAAATTTGTGTAAGAAATCATGGGGCCACCGCTACCCCCTTCATGATAGTTGAGTCATCAACACTGTAGTGCCAAATTGTAATCGTTGTTATTTATTTTGCTCTAAGAACACCCTTTAGTTGAGAAGGAAAGAGGAAAATCTAATTAAATTAATGTGAAATGGAAAAAATTTTGGAAAACGGAAAAGAATCAACATTTTCAGATTTTTTGGTCGCGAATTTGCACACCCCTATCTATTAGTAAACGGTTCTAATGTTCCACCATGTTCAAACAGTTTTCATAAGGAGAGATTCACCGTACTCGTTCCTTACAGTATTCTCTCATTTTTGGTGGTTTTCTTAGAATGGTGCGTCTTGTAACCTTTGCTGCTCTTTGCCCATAGTTTATCATCATTTTTATTCTTATCATTTGTAATATTCATTGATCTATTTTTTCCCCTTTTTTTTTAAAAAAAATTTAGAAACAAGTTGATGCTGCTGAATTATTTCCTGATGTTTTGAAAACATTTAAACGATGGATTAAAGCTCATAATCTTGGAAAGGAAGGAAGAGAATTTGCTTTAGTAACTGATGGTCCTTGGGATATGGGGAGATTTCTCTATGGACAATGTATGGTCAGTGTTACTATTCGTTCTTTTCTTGTTTACAACAATGAAATGTTTTACATGAAAATACTACATCATGCAAGAAAATCGGGCCAACCAAATCCTGATTACCATTAGTTCTAAATATCAGTGGCGGCTCGTCAGGTGTAGTTAGTGTAGTGGCACTACACCTACTTTTTCAAGTTTTTTTTTTTTTTTTTTTTCTCCTCTTCAAATTTTCAAAGATAATGGTCGCTCTTGATTAAAAATTACTGGATTTCGGAGAAATTAAAGGGGGAAAAGAGAAAAAGAAGTTGTAAAGAGCACCGAATTATAAGAACATTTGTATGAGAGCAGCGCAACAAGAAAGATGAAAGACGCGATCGGAGAGCACGATTATACGCACTACGCAGAAGCAGTCGGGCTCGCTCGGGTAGTGTTGGGTAGTGGAGTTCGAGTCAACCACACGGTTGTCATGACAACCGCGACTCGCCCATGTATACGCTACTCGCTCCAGTGCTGTGACTCTCTGTCAACATGCTAGCAAGTGTAGTGGCGGAATGAAACTCCACACCAGGGGTGCAAAATGTTCCAAAACTTCGGAAGTTTCACGCGATCCATGACAAATTTCCTCACAGGATCTCAAAAAAATTCCTCACAAAAATTTGAAAATTATGACTTTTTTTTGGTTATTTTAACATTTCAACACCCTATATAATCAAAATGACCTATATTTTCTCATTTTGTACACTATATTCCTGGGAAATCCTTATTGCCATTATTAAAAACAAAACAAAAACAAAAACAAACAAAAATATTTGGACAAATTTCCTCACTTTTCTAGAAATTTCCTCACTTTCACGCGATCCGCGGATCGCTAGATCGGGCACATTTTGCACCCCTGCTCCACACCATCAATATGTTAGGAGTGGGGGAAGCTGTCTATGCACACTGGGCCACAGACTACCGTTTCACGCGAATAATGTCATTTTTCGAAGTTGTTATGTTTGGTATTTTAAGGTTATAATCTCAAAGTAGACTCATAATAGCGTCCGAAAACGGCAAAATTTTTGACAATAGGTCATGCACGGTGAGTATGCGAGAATGTGAACATGCGTCCCTCGTCGAACTTTTGTAATGCTATCTGACGAGCTTGCTGTTCTCACCGCGACACTCAAATGTTCAACCGTTGTTATCCCGGTTCTAAAAACTTTGGAATGAAACAAACGACACCATGCCGGATTTAAAAAAAGGTAAGGATTCGTTTAAGCACATCAGTTTTTAATTTTAATGCTTCAGTCAAGATTTAAGAAGCAATATAGTCAAACAGATCAAATGTCTATTTTTCCTGAAATTAGCATCTTCAAACTAAGAGAAAACAGTTCGTATCTTTTTTCGAATGTGAACGAATGTAATTCTGTGGCCACAGGCTTGTTCCTCAGATCTCGGAGAACAAAATCCATATGAGTTTGACTGCAGCGGTTTGCAGCTGTGGCCGTAGGGTTAAATTAACAAAGTCAAGTTAGGTGAAAAATGGAACAGTAAACAAACAAAAAAATAAACAAAAAAATTGCGAATCACATATTTTTCTCTCACGAAATTTTAACCTCGCAAATTGGGATACAATGGTACTATGTTTATTTTTCATCCATTTTCTTGATGTGCCGTGCATATTTTTCGATTATGTGTTTCTCCATTGTTGCCATGTAGCTCAAAACGTTTGAATATTTCTTAACATGAAAACGGAACGATTTCCGATTAAATCAAAGACAAGTCGTTGTCATACACCTGATTTTAGCTATTGTAGTCGTTGTAGCGCACTCAGTGGCGGATACAGAGAGGGCAATTCCCCCCCCCTCCCCCCTCCCCCCCCAAGCCTCAAATGTTGCCTTTTTTCGGCAGAAAGAAGCCCCGAAATTGCTTCCTCCGACGCTTCAAATTTCAAAATTACTCAGGCCTCCCTCCCCAGAAAAATGTTCTGAAATCCACTACTGAGTGAACTTACATAGCTCAATTAGTTGAGGCGTCAGCAACTCCGACCATGACAATACATTAATACTTGTCATGAGTTCGAATCTAAGTGCTTTTTTTTTTTTTTTTTTTTTCGCTCTCTTTCATGGATCTTATACAGCTAAACTTTATGCTTTACAATTATTTTTTTTATTTTCTACTAGCTCCTCCTTTAAAATAGGGACTAATCTGAAGCACAAATGTTCCAAAGTTAAAAAAACTGAAGAAAGTATTTTTTTTTTGTTTTTTTTTTAAACACCTATATTTTGTTGATTCTTTTTCTTAACTGTGCCCTTTTTGTTCCTTAATTGTTTTGCTTCTTGATTAATATCAATAGTTTTAAGTTGTTGCCACAAACGCCTACTTTGCATTTTTTTCTTCATTTTCTCGCGTCAAAACGCCGCGTTTAGAACGTCGTCACGCAACTTTTGATCTGAATTTCAGATGGACCTATTAGGAACCATGGGTCGAGCCAGCAATTTGGCAACTGTGAATTCTTTCCATTTGAATGCATGAGAAACAATCGATTCTTGAGGGAGTCATGGCCCCATTCCAAATCGATCGTTTTTCAAACATTCAAATTAGAGGAATCCACAGTTGCCAAATTGCTGTCTCCGCTCATGTTAGTAACAAGTGCGGAGTATAAAATATGTACTACATTAAATACGGGGCTATATTTGAAACAAAATTACAAAAGATTCCATGTAATCGAGCAAGTTTGGAATTTACGTAATTTAAGGTGATATAGTACCATATTAACTCATCGAACCGTTGAAAAAAATTTTAAGACTTTAATCAGTATTTTTCTGAAAAGTATAGATTTTTGATCGCAAATTTCAAACCTATGTAAAACTTGCAATTTTTGACATTTTTCGGCGTTTTTTGCACCAAAATTCTCGTCAAAACATCCTCTTTTCACCAAAATTATTGTCAAAATCATCGTCTCAGTGGGTGTAGGACCCAGAGTCGTCTGACGCAAAAAACTGCTTTCGTCAGAAAATTTACATTTCTCAGAAACCTATCGTAGAGTCAGTTTTGAATATGTTTGACATCAGAAATGAAAAGAGCGACCCAAAAAACCCCTCTACACCAATTTTCATTCAAATCCGTCGAATATTAACAGAGATATGAATTATTCCCGTCAAACAGTAGTCTGTGGCCCAGTGTGCTATGCTCTCGGTAGTCTCGGCGCGCCCGCGCCACCTCAGTCCTCAGTCCCTCACCTCACGGCTCAGTCTATGAATTTGCAATAATTTGGCGCTTGCATTTATAATTAGCTTGAGTTGTTCCTTATTATCGAGTTATTGTTGTCGTTTTCAGTCCCCCCCCCCTAAATTATGAATCCCGTAAATGATGTAGTTTTACTATTGATGATAAAAAAAGATGTTTTTATTGCAGGTTTTGCTAAAAAATTTACTTATATTTTTAATGTTTTTACTTTTTTAAGTTATTAGCGGGGGGGGGGGGATTTGTTATTACTGTATTGTTGCAGGAGAACTTTCGTGTCTCGAAATAGTTAAAACAAGCGAAAAATTAAATATGAGGCAGGTCAAATTTTCGAAAACTTTCCGCGGGAGGACCCCCCCCCCCCTCCTACTGGGAGCGTCCTCCCAGACCCCCACAACTACACCTAATTTTTCAGTCACGAGCCGCCACTGCTAAATATGACGTTAATTTATGACCGGAAACAATTGATTATGATGAGCGTTTATCATGTACTTGAAACTGAGGCTCTTACCAACTTTTGCTGTTTGCAAACCAGCAAAAATTACAATAAGCACATTAAATCACTACGAAATTCACTCACAGACTCACAAATTGACTAAAGTTTAAGGCTTATTGGTTGAATTACGAAGGTACCATGGAAGATTCCCACCTAATTTGACTAATTTGAGGCTTTCCTCTGTGTATTTCTGTAGAGCGAGATGCAAATTAGATAGGAATCTACTGTGATACCTGTGTAGCTCCGCCAGCTCTGCTCTTAAATGGCAGAGCTGCGCAGGTGTCATAGGGGATTCCTGTCTAATTTGTCACTCTCTCCATAGAAGCTTACAGAGAAAAAAACCTCAAATTAGAAAGGAATCTCCCATGGTACTCCTGTAGCTAACGCCTTCAACTTTGAAGTCATTTTGTGAGTCTTTGAGAGGATTCTGTAATTTTTGATGTGCTCATCATAATTTTTGCTAGATTTTACTCTAGAATAAATTTTTCAATCGCCTGTAGCAAAAGTTAGCATTACCTCCATTATCGCCATATTACATCCGTTTTCAAAAAAGTTTTGAGGGAGCCCAATTCGAGTTCCATAATTAGCATATTTTACTATCAAGCTCGGGTGAATATTCAAGAATCGAAACTTTTCGGGGGATACGGAACGTCAAAGTCAACAAAACCACTTCTAGCCAATCAGGAGCGTTATTGTTGTCTCTCACCGTTGAGTTACTTTCTTCGCCCCCACCTTGCGGAACGGGTACGAATTCTGAGGTTCAGGTACAGCATCAGTGTCATCCATCGTTGCAGAACGAACAATTCGGGTGAGATCACCCGACACTGTGAATAAAATTCGCTTCATCTATATGAACAATCCTGACCTTAAAGGGAGCAAGGACAAGGACATGTCTGTAATTGATTTTAGAACTTGTACAAACAAGCCTAGCAAGATTTATCAAGAGTTCGATGCTGAACAGTTGAAATTTTATGTTTGTCATTCTGTTTGTCGTTTGCTGATCTGTCACTTTCATTGTTATTTTGGGTCATTTCAGGTTAAGTGTCCCACCGGTCACATTTTAAATCTATTTTTTTCATGCTCAAACATCAAGTTTTCATTATTTTAGTTATTGAAAGAGAAATATGTGATACATTTACCCTATTCGTTGCTAAAAAGTTGAAAATTTAAAGTTGCAGGATGAGAATTTTGTTTTATAATGTGACTGGTGTGACAACGTTTTGTGACGAATCCTCCTTAATTCTGTAGTAAAAGTTTGCAACAGGCCTGTTATCCAAGAAATTGCATCTTTTGAACGTTTAAAACTACTTAATGAATCAATATTTCAATCTTTCCATCAATTTTTTTTTTTTTTTTAGCAAGTTCAACAGAAAAATTGTAAATTGTAAATGATGCTTTTAATACTCATCGAGTACTCTTGGCATAACTACTTCAAACAAATGAGTAATGAAGAACTTTCAATTCTGAGCAATCATCAATGTAACTCTTTCCTGAAATCAAGTTCTTATTTTAATGTATAATTTGCTGAATTTTTGTGATCGTGAAAGTATTTCTTTTTCTTAGATTTCTCAAGTTGACTATCCTTCCTTTGCTGAAAAGTGGATAAACATGCGAAAAATCTTTAGGACCTTTTATAATCAACAGCAGGTTAGATGTATTTGAATTTGTTCCTTCCCATCTAAGCAATTTCGAAAGAAATATAACTTTTTACAGTTGAGAACTTGCTAAACTTGCTCGTGTAAGGGGTGGATGAAACAAAATCCTGTTTTGAGAAAATGAGGCTGTTGGAAGTTTTCAAAATTGTATAATTTGACAGCAAATGCTGCATTGGAAGTCTAAAAATTTCATTCATACATTTTGAATCTCCATACGTCAATTTGTAGGTCCACTGTTTGAAAATTAAAATTGGAAATAAAAGGGTGGAAGATTTTACCGCACACCATAGCACTGTGTGTATAAGCGCTCAGTCGACACAACTCTCATTACACGTTACCTAAACCTTCCTTGCTTTTGAGAGAACAAATGGCAAGATAGGATCAAGTGCATTGCTTTTATGTAGAATGCGCAAGACTTATATGACTGCATGTAACTAAAGTTTGTCTAGTGTGAGGTCTAAGATAAACTATTTATTATGTTAGCGTCAAGCATCTCCAAGCAAATGATGCTAGAATCTATATAATGCACCAACGCTAAATGACCATTACCTATTTTAATCCTCTTTTTGATCCACTCGTCATTTAGGTAAGCCTCCAATCAATGTTAGATTTAGTTGGATTAGATTTTGTCGGTCGACCTCATTGTGGCCTAGACGATGCTGTGAACATTGCTCGGATTTTCATTCAAATGATCAAAGATGGTGCCCCAGTCAGATTTAATGAAGCTATTCGTCCAAACAAAAGTCCGTCGGTAAGTAACTTGTTTTAAAGTTCTTTGAATTTGCCGAATAGGGCTCGTGCTACCTTTCGTTATAAGTAATTGATTTGTTAACTCTTGAGTAAAATTTAGTAAAAATGTTGATGAGCACATTAAACAATTACGAAATTCACTCACACTCACATAATGACTTTAAAGTTTATGGCAAAGTGGCAGAGCTACGCAGTTTATATGGGAGATTCCTATCTAATTTGAGGCTCTCCTCTATGTGTTTCTATAGAGAGAGTGACAAATTAGATAGGAATCTCCTGATACGGGCATAGCTCCACCGTCTTTGCTCTTAAATGGCGGAGCTTTGCAGGTGTCATGGTGGATTCCTGTGGATTCTTTTGTCACTCTCTCTGTACAGACACACAGATGAAAGCCTCAAATTAGATAGGAATCTCCCATATTACCTATATACCTCCACCTTTACGCCTTAAACCTTTAAGTCTTTTTGTGAGTCTGTGAGTGAATTTCGTAATTTTTACTGTGCTCATCGTTATTTTCACTGGATTTTACTCATGAAGTAACAGTTCAATTGCTTATAGCTGAAGTAAGCAAGAGCCTTATTCTATTCATAGGTTCTATTTCTTTCCGTTTCTGTTAGTATTGTAAACAATAAAGCTGGAATATCAATGACTGTTTCCTTTCCCGCTAGTATGTACATACTTTAGTCAGATTCAAGTTTGATATGAGTTTAGTGAATGGATTCCCTATCACTATCCATCTTGAATCTGTTTAGTGGCATTTTTTTTCCCCCTTTCTATCGGAGGTGCTTTTCAAAAAAGTTATTCTCATCAAGTTGGAGCTTTTCATTTGTCATTTTAAAGAAGCAATTTGCTTTTAATTCTTTGCATTGCTCAATTCTTCCCAATAACTACTATTCCAACCAGCTGGTTTGGCCAAAACTTACTTGAATAATAAATTACTTACTTGCCAAAGTTGCTTGCTGCAATCTATAATCTAATCTCTCTTGTCAAGATTCATGTTTCTTTCAAAATTGTAAGCTTTAAAAACTAAGTTCTCTTTACTGAAATTAGAACTGATTTTTATCATCAAGCTTAGAATTTTTAATTTAAATATCTAGGACTCAAAACCACGTGCTGGAGTTGTTTCAAACAGTGCGTATGGTAAACTTTTAATCCTCCTCAAATTACTGTACATTGGTCCACCCAATTATAAAAAAGCTGAAGTAATAATCCATGTGTTACAATCAGATAGTGTTGATTAATAAATGTGACACATTCTGACAAACCCTATGGTACATTCACGCTGACTAAAATTGAGGTATTGGTACCACTGCATAGAAGAGGTTCCGGCGATAAGTTTTAAGACCAAAAACGTACAAAAACTCCAAAAATTGGTGGAATTATAACTTAGTTGTTTTAAATCAAAATAATATGATTTTGAGAAAAATGGAATTGAAGTTTTGGAAAGTCAATTTCAACAGCCAATTGTATTGATTCACACGCATTTTTACTGCCTCTATTGGCTAAATTATGAACTAAAATTTTGTGTTGTTACTCTTAAGGTTCCTAGAGTGTGTTTGGTTTCAAAACATGAAAACCCATAATTCCGACCCTAACATCTTATTTGTGATCTTCTGACAATTTTGGTTTGTGAAGATAAGGTAGGTTTTGTCAGAGTGCATCACAAGTTTATACATATATGTATAAAAAAAAATCATATGAAATAAAAACACATTTTTACTAATTAATTTGGTAATGATATTGTTTCTTATTATCTTCTTTTCTTTTCAGTCAAACTTATATGTTCAAAATTACTACGGAAACGAGTGGGAGAAAAAACTGAAGTCAACCAATAGATATATGTATAGAGAACAAACTGGTTTATTGTATTTACTGAATAGTGAAACGAAGAAGAAAAAAAGGACGAAAAAGCCACAGTTTGAATCTTAGGTGTGGGACAGGAAATACGGCTGTTTTTGAGGAATTCATAATTTTTCTATCTGATTCAACCTCAAGTTCCTTACTGGCTGACTTTATACCGGCTGTTAAACATTTTTCTCTGTGATTGAATAGGTTTTCTTTTTGACTTTATTGATTACCCTGCTGTTATGTTTTAAATCATTGTAAGCACCTGTGAAAGATGTTTTTTCAATTTTTCTAACCCAAGGATAGTTTAGATTGTTAGCTGTTGCCCTGTATTAGTTGTTAATGTGTGCTCACTGCTCAAAAATACTGAAGGCCAGGCGCCTCTTTATTGCTAATCTTCTGTAAAAAAGCTCCAAGTCAGTGCTATCGTTTCAAAATTATTTCTAATAATTGCTTTGTTTTTTAAGAGAGGATGAATGTACATAACTCTGACATTTTTTCTCTCGACATTCTTCTCTCAAAAATGTAAAACGCGGGACTCACTTGCACAAATATAATAATTTCTGTGACTCTCAATGTACTTGCTGATGATGCTCGGTCCTATCTGTGCGAAACGCATCCTACCATTTATTTTAATTATTCATTCCAGCAAGTAAGTCCCCTGTTTTGCATTTTTGACCCTTATACTGTCAGTGGACAAAGTCCTTGCCCTTGTTTTTCAACTGGATCGAAAAATTCCCAAGCCAGATAGACTGGACTTGGTTCGGAGCCCTATGGCAGATGTGTGCATGTCTGACCTTTTTCATTTCTCTAAGATTAGCGACAAATTGTAACCAGCTGGCGCTTTAGAGTGTTCGTTTTCAAATTTTACCTTGTTTATTTGTAATTACCAACTTAGGATATCATAATTTAATGATCTGATCAGCTCTCCTCAACTATATTGATTTTACAATCACTTATTTTCTTTTTTCAGTTAAAATTTGCCTTCTCTCAGAAATCGGTACAATGTTAAAAGTGTGTAAGCCTTCTGAAAAGTTGATATTATCTGTTGACCTGCTGAAATTTTTGTTTGTAAATAATTGTTATCGCATTTTCGTTTGTAAATAATTGTTCAAAACCGTCAAGTATTCGTTTATTTAATATGTATTTACATCAAATGAGTGGACAGAGTGCATTTGATTGTAGGCTAGATTATATACCTATATCTATGGGGCATAACGTATGTACCTGGATCAGAAAAGTTCAGAAAATTGAGAGTCAAAACCAGTAGTCCTTTTGCTGTGGTTTCATCTTAAGATCCTATTTAAAAGAAAACTCTGATTTCTTGCTCTAAACTGAATGAGAGATTTTCACCATTGCATCTAAAAGCCCGTTGTCCCAGACCTCCGTCTGATGAAGGCTCTGACGCAGAGAAGCCATGACGGGTGTTACTTTAGCACGCGAAAATTACTGTCTGACATCAAGGTTTCCTTTGAGAAAACTGCCTACCTTGTCCCACCAGCCAGCGGGACGGAAATTTCAAGGAAATTTTGTGTTATCAGTGGTGCTGTTTCTTTCAGGCAGAGAAGGTCGTCAACACTTCTAGACAAGAAGTGTCGACGAAATCTCCGTCCTGCCGGGTGGTGCAGCGAGGGGGAGAGCTCTGTGCTCCATAGGTAACTCACACATTTGGTTTACATTGGAGATGTTCCCCTGACAGAGATTCCGCGCTGAATTTTCTGTCGCGCGGAGCTGTAGGACAACGGACCTTCAGGGTTCTAAGTCAACTCACTTTAGTTTCTATTTTCTTTTACATGTCTCATCAGCATTATTTACCTTTTTTCCTTGTGTCAATAAACATAGGTATTTTACATCTCCTTCCAGATTTCCGACAAAATTTCATTAATTTACTCTGAGGAAAAATCAAAAGAGACCTGGCTAAAAGATATATAAATAAAGTTTAAATCTTTAAGACTCTTTCTGTCTAAAAATTGCTTGGCCATCTTAAAAAGGCATAGAGCACGGAGCAAGCATAAAGGTTTATGGGTAATCACGAAATTCGAACTTCTGCTGTGTTGCTCAATTAAATAACCACCTAGCCTGTAATTAAATGAGCTTTGATTCGGCTCTATTAGATGTAAATTATTTAAGTGTAAAACCGTTCCTCGTGTTCTTCTTTCTATAATAATTTTGATTTACAACCGCTTTCTTCAAATTGTTAATACTTCTGTTACCAAATTATTTCTTGTCCACCAAATTACTTCTTGAAATATTATCGGTTTGCCATTGAAAATCCTTATTTTTAAAATTTTATCTTTTTCAGTCCGATTATTTTAGGTATATTTTCCTCGCATCTGGCTTCAAATCATCAGCAAAAACATCAAATTTGTTATTATGTATCATTAATCTTATTCTTCTACTCTTCTTATTTTCTTATAATATTAATGATTATTATTCTTCGTTCGTTTATTTTTTACTCGGTTTTTAAGTTAATGTTTCCATCAAAAACTTTTTTCTCCTGATGTATTTAATTGTTGTTAGTTTTTATATTTATCTACTTCTTTTTATTAATAACTACGTTCTTCTGATTTTTTCCTCCCTTGTCTCTCCAAATTCAGCATTATTGCATTTATTTTGCCCTGGAAAGAAGGATGACGTTTCTTTCTACTTAGATATGTTGACCCAATCACATTTCGCTGAAATTTGAAGTTTATATTATTAAAGAATACTCTTAATCAGTTCTTTGTGTTCACTTGTCATTCTTTGTTCATCTTGTAACATTCTAAGCATTAAAAGCTCAGTTACTATTTAAGGTTTACTTTTATTGATGCATAATTTTAACTTCCCTCTTTTCCCCGGAGCCAAATGTCACATCGGCTCCGTTTTTTCCCCGCTTAGGAAAAAAAAAAAAAAAATTCAATCAAAAGTGATCAAATTGTATGTGGACTAAGGAAACTTTGAGAAAAATTATAGATTTTATTAGAACGCATGACTCAATTTGAGAAATTTCCTGAAGTGTGCTTAGCAGGTAGCTTGTCAGAACTTTGCAAATTTCTGAATTAAAGAGTCAGCACTGTACTCAAGTTAAATTTCTCTTTTTGCAAGTTCAGGATTAATTATCAATGTTTAATTAAAATAAGACTAATTCCCCCAACAGCTCACGCATCTTACAATTAGTTAAAAAACGTGTTGATTAAAGGGTGAGAGCTAATCATGTGATCATCCCATAAGTTATTTTGATAAAACATTATTGAAAATCCTGATTTTTCCAACCACATCTTTTAGTCCATCAGTTTCCTTTGTCCTTTAGTTAATTTTTCCCCAAAGCCGTTTCTTTTCTCACTTAATGGACATAACTTTGTACCCAGGCATAAATAAACAAAATGTTACAAACTTGGCCCTCAGAAGTTTCATTACTTTAGCAGGCGAAATTTATTTTCCAATTCTTGTCCTTTCAATTGGTCTCAGTTGCTTCACCCCTAAATTTTGTGCTTTAAGTTTTTTGTTCAGATTTGATTCATACTTTGTATCACAATGAACACAGGAAAAGATAATTGGCAACAATTGTTGCATAGGTAAATAATTTTCTTTGAACAAGAATAAGGTTTAACCATTAACATTGCAAGAGAATTCATGATCTCTCTTTTTTTAGTAATTTTTTTACCCACTATAATTACTTGAACTAGAACTTGTAGTGTGGGGATTTTTCTGAAAGTTCTATAGCAGCTATTGCCTTAATGGTTAAATTTGCGACTATCGCCTTTGACTTTCCAATTCTCCCTTCTCTGTTAATTTAATTTCAAATGTGATCTGTTAGGTACTCTTTTTTATTAAATCCAATTTTGTATGTATTGAAGGTTCTGATAGTAAATAAAATATCAAAATTTGATGTTGCTGAATGTGTTTCAATAGTACTCTCCCAATGGCAAAGACAATATATAAAATAGACCACGCAGTATCTGTCTTGCCCTTGTTAGAATCAGGTGGCAGTTTATTTTAAGGAGGTCTCAACAAAACAAGGTCCAACTGGACCATATGTTGAGGTCAGTTGCCGAATGAAAGTAAAGTACCAAAGTTTCATCAGTCAACAAATGGATTATGTTGGATGGTGCTCCCTTTATTCAGTTGAGTCCCCAAAAAAGAGGTAGCCACCACTTGATCCACCGGTGCTTGGTCTCCAGTATTCAGGGTGTTTCAGATCACTTGCAGGCCAGCTTTTATTGTGGCCAAACTAAGGCAAATACGAAAATCTAACAATTCAGAAAAAGTATTTTCAGCCCCCCAAAACCACCTCTTGGGGTTTATTCAGGGGGGTGGGTACCCTTATCTCATAAAAATGAAATAGAAGGGGTATGTTTTGACTTAGAAAACCAATACAACATAAAAATAAAACTTTTTTACTCGTAAGTTTTTTTTTCTAAAAACCAACCTTTAATGGGTTTTTGAAAATTTGAGGGGCAATTTTTAAGTAACCACTGTGACACCCTCCAAATTAATGGAATTATAAAAGCTAAAACTTTTAAGAAAGGACAGATCGAGGGTTTTTTTTTTATGTAGGTATCACATGCCTATTGTTCGTGAAAAATGTACCAGGCCCCCACACCCAAAAATTTTGGAGCTTCGGGGGGTCCTACGTTGTCGATTGCAATGTGATACATCATTTGAAAGGGCTTTAAGAGACAAAACAAGTGATGCCTCTCTAAAGTAGTAAAAACCATCCCCTCAAAATGGTGGCCATTTTAAGATTTGGGGCTCAAGGGGGGACCTTCAGAAAAAAGACCCAAAATTGAGAGATACACAGCTTAAAGGGTCTTTAATAGAAAAAAAATGGCGTAAACCGCGAATCAAACCGACTTTTCAATCCAAAGTTACGGCGGATAGAAATTTAAGGGTTCCTAGTTGGGTTTCCCAGAGAGCTTCCCTAAATTTCAATCGGCTGTAACTTTGGATTGAAAATTCGGGTTGATTCAGGGTTTGTGCCATTGTTTTTCTCTAAAAAAGATACCTATCACACCTTTGACAATAAATGACTGAATAAATATTACAAAATGTATGGAAAGTTTATTTTTTAAGAAAATAAATAATGACAATGATCAGTTGTAGTCATCATACAACGTTTATAATTTTAATTACACAATTCATTTCACAAAATGTCAAATTAAGATTAATAAATGTTGGATTAGTTGGCAGTTCATGCTGGTGCTGAAACAAAAAGAACAGACATGATTAAATCGGAGACTCTTTCTGTAATCTTCGAATTTATTGCTTTAGCTTCTCAATTACATAAGCACTCTTACTCTCTGCTCTACTTTTTGTTTCAATGTAACATTGTAAATTTTTCCTTCAAAATAATAAACCCCCCCTCAAAATCCAAAAATGGAAAATTTAAAAAACTTTAGATCAAAAATTGCCCTTTTTGTCCCCTTCAAAACACACAAAAATTAAAAGCGGCTTTACCGCCGCATGCGCTTGCGGCGTGAAAACTTGTCCCCCAAGCTGGGCCCAAAGAGGGGGAATTTTTTACGATAATAAAAAAGGGGAGGGAAAAGAACATGGGTAAAACCCTGAGTTGGGCTTCCCTTTTTTACATATTTTCGGTAAACAGGATTCGAGTCCAATTTTGATGCCTCGCGCGTAGAAATCCTTGGGCTGATTCTTGAAAAGTGCTGCAAGCATTTTTGACCTCCTCCACAGATTCAAAATGCACACCCAAGTTCCGCCTTGAGATATGGAAACATTGGACCGAAAAGGTGGATATGCGAGAAATAAGGTAAGCCACTCATGTTTTTAACCGATGATTTTTTCCCTCCCGGTGTTATTAAATGTATGAAGTTTGAAGAGAAGCTCTCTAGCCGCGCACTACTAAAAATTCGGCCGAGCCGGCGGGAGCGGCTCACGCCGCAACGCGCATCCGCGGCCCGTGTGCGACCGCATTTTATCCGATTGCGTTGATTCTTAAATAGCTGGATTCAGTATATCCTAAGGAAGATTTTCATCTAAAGTTTTTTAAATTTGGTCTATTTTCGTGGATTTTAGAGGGGGGGGATACTTACTTATTGAACGCCCCTCGTATTTCCTTACAAAATCAATAATTTTTTGCATAGTTCAAAAATGAGTTAAAAGGAGAATTATATGGTCAAAAATTGGCCCTTTTTGTCATTCCCACCACATTATTTTCTTTACCTTTCTCTTCAAAAACTTGTGAGTTGAAGACTTTTCACAAACTGCTGAAAGAACGAATATTTACGATTTGAAAAAGCTTACTTTTTTTTTTTTTTTTTTTTTTTTTTTTTAACGCTTTATTGAAAATTAAATGTTCTACAGATTTTTACAATAAAATAAACTGGTCAGCCCCACAATCGGGGCTATCGACCACAGCGACATTTTTTTAACATTTTATATAAATAATAATATAAATAATAATATTTCTTCTCCCCCCCCCTTTTTTTTTTTTTTTCCAATTTGAAATTACTCTTAAAATTATTGTAATACTGCCATAGATTTTAATTTCTTATATTAATGAATTCAACTTTTTTACAATTAAAATAAACAAATAAGGCAATGAATGAGATTTCTTCTTAAAATTATTTTTTCTTCTTTCTTCTCTAAACCCCCCCCCTCCCAACCCTGGATGGTGGCGCTCCCGTTTTATTTTTAACAATTTTATGCCTCCGGTTTTTTTCTTTATTTTCTTTCTTTTTTTCCTATTATGATTTTTATGTTATATTCTTAAAGGAATCTACTTAAAAATGGTTTGAACTACATCTTTTCCCCTTTTGGAAAATAACCACTTTTTTATTTGCACTTTAACACTTTGGAACGTTTCTAATTGAGTCAGCTCTTCAGGCACATATTCCCATATTACTGGCACGAGGAATCTATGATCTCCCTCTCCATATTTGGTTCTGGTTTTTTTTCTTGCAACGTGTCTAAACTTCTCTACCCCGCTAGATCTCTCACTGTGTCTCAACTCGCTCTCTGGTTTTATTTCCTCGTCCCAGTAATACTGGACCAGCAAATTGTAGACATATTTTCCCTCGATGGTGAATAGCTCCTCTTTATCCATTTTAAGATGGTTTGGTTTAAATTGCTGTTAAAGACGTATTTTAAGATCTTCTTTTGTATTGATTTGATTTTGTTCCTTAGATCTTTTCTAATTCTACCCCATGCAGTAAGAGCGTAGCTGAAATGGGATTCGGCTAGAGCTGTGTAAATTATTTTTTTGGTTTTTATTGAGGCTTTATTGCGCATTAGATACATGATTCCCAAACATTTTCTCATTTTTGATTAACTGAAAATAGCAGTGAAGGAACCTGTATTTTCTTCTTTTTTACATATATATATATATAAATAAAAATTCGAGTGAATTTCTGAATCTCGTTTTTACGTCTTCGGCCCCAAACAAATCCGGAGCTCGGGCTCTAACTTTTTTTGGGCATTTCATCTCTCACATCGCACCATAGCCGGCGGAAAACGCCTTCAAAGCGAATGATATGCAACCCACGATAGAGCCCGATGAAAAGGTGGGAGTCTATCCATCATCGTTTGTTTCTAACAAGGGGAGGCTCAGAAGTCGCCGCCTCCGATTTTGAAAACAATTGCACGAAAATGTAGCTAAAGTAAAACTATTAGACCCGTGTTTCTCACTTTTTGTCAATGGGCCTTCCTAAAGCGTCAGGAATTTTTTGAAATTTGCCGAAATTCACGTAAAAAACCCGAGCGGAGAGCGTTCCGAATATTTACGTGAATTTCGGCAACTTTCAAAAAATTCCTGGCGCTTTAGGAAGGCCCATTGGCAAAAAGTGAGGAACACGGGTCTAATAGTTTTACTTTAGCTACACTTTCGTGCAATTGTTTTTAAAATCGGAGGCGGCGACTTCTGAGCCTCCCCTTGTAAGACTTCTAGTGCTTCTTAATCTTGACTAGTGTCCCTGTTTTTGAAAGAGTCTCGCCATACGGTATAGAGTCTGATTGGCTGCTTGATTTTAGGCTGTCACGGAGCTCAAGGAGGCATCCTGTGCTATTCTCCATAAGATGACCGTTTGAACGCCTCTTCGGTGAACCCAACCAATCAGAAAAGGCGTCTCCTTCGACTTCTTCTTCACGTGTCGAGACTCTTTAATATACAGGAACTCTAATCTAGACTAGATATAATGCCGATATTAGGGCGGGAAAACTGTAGTGGGAGAGTGGAACGAAATTCGTAAGTTACATCTGGCTACGCCGCACCCCCTCCCCCCCTCTCCCGATTGACACTGAGCATATTATAATTTATTTTTGTTTTTTTCCATTTTTTTATTTTTTCGAGTCTGCCTTCGAGCGCTGTTTCGGTGTCATCCATCTTTGCCCAACAAACATTTCGGACAAGATTAAAAGATACACAGAGTCGTCGGCTCGGGTGAAAACGATCTTCAACACCGAAGAATAAAATTAGCTTTATTTCGTACCTTCAGCGGCGGGAGCTTCTGTCGGTGCTGCCTCTGTAGGTGCTGGAGCTGCTTCAGCGGGTGCTTCTGTTGGCGCTGGAGCACCCTCAGCTGGTGCCGGGGCTGCTCCTTCTGCGGGCGCTCCCTCTGCTGGTGCTGGAGCTCCCTCTGCTGGTGCTGGCGCTCCCTCGGCTGGTGCTGGAGCTCCGTCTGCAGGTGCTGGAGCTCCTTCAGCTGGCGCTGGAGCTCCTTCAGCAGGCGCTGGTGCTCCTTCTGCAGGCGCGCCTTCTGCTGGAGGCGCTCCCTCGGTTACTGGGGCAGCCTCGCCTTCTGCAGGTGGTGGGGCACTTCCATCAGCTGGAACTTCTCCCTCTGCTGGAGGTTGATCTGAAATAAAAAGATTCACAGGTTAATGCTGCAATTGTTTGAAGTTAGATCCACGCAACTCTGCTGCATGAAGCTTTACTTTATGCTCTCCTGTGAGATTTCACTGCGCTAGGTAGCGCCATCTTTAACAGATTATTATTGTGATGGCTCATCATTTTTTTCTAGGACCAAAAATGGAAAAAATCGTTTCCATGGGACACGCGCAATTTTTTACTCGGTTTTTTTTTCCTTTTTTTTTGAACATGCAGTGTAACTGCGTAATTTATTGTTATCAACTTGCCCCATTTAACTCCATGTAAAGTATCGAATAATATCGATTCAGAACACACCGTGTTACGTGTTTTGTGTGATTTTTGACGTCATTGTTGCATCTTTCATTTTTTAGTTTTTTTGTCCCTCGCGGGTTTTCTTCCTTCTTTTTTTTGTTGTGGTTTTTATTCTTGTTCCCAGTTTCTTTTTTTATCTGTCGTTAGAATTTCCTTGTGTTTTGGTTATTGTGTTTGTTGTTTTCGTGAGTAGTTTTTGCAATTTTGATATTTTTTTCTATCATGTAATTACCCTATAGAATAGCCCGAGGTTCTCAAAGTTTGGGATTTTTTAGGTTAATTGTTGGGTGCATTTGTGACAGGATGAGGCAGCTATTGCTTAATGGTGTGGTTAGTTCTTTGTTGTTTAGCGGGGTTCTCACAATTTGTAGCCAATGGAGGGTTCATGGGTATATTGTAGCTGAGAATCGTCATTTCAGCCAATTGGCTTGCGTTGGCGTGTGTTGTGTGTTGCCTATATCTCTCGTTTAGTTTGGATGCATTATTCGATTTTTGGAGTCATGCCAAAGTCTTTTAATACCCATTCATTATTTTAACAGTTAATCATCCGACCAATTTTTTTCAAGGGTAAAAAAAAAAAAAAAAAAAAAAAAAAAAAAAAAAAAAAAAAAAACAGCTAAGAGAGAATTTGAATTCAGAATATTTTTTCCCTTAAAATTTCAACATAAATGACTGAGTGGGTAAAAAATGGACTATATTATTATTGTTTGTTTTGATAAAGATGATTGACAACAATTTTGAGCTTTTTGCGTCAGCGAAATTTCAAAATTCGTTTCTCTATTTTTTTTTATAAAAAAAAGGGTACCTAGTTCCTTCTTGTACTATTCTTTTTTTCAAAAATAGAAAAGAGACGCAATTGTTATACCATAGTTAATGTTGAAAACTGGGAATTGATTCTGATCTTACCTTCATCGTGAGATTGTTGTTTCTTGAGTTCAGCTTTCACAACAGATTTCAGCATAGGCTGTGGAATGATACTGACGGCTTTCATGAGTTTATCAACCAAGTCCTCTACACTGAGTGGGTTTTCGTGACTCACTACATCCTTGAGGTATAACCACATGTCTGAAAGAGAAAAATTATTCATTAAAAAGTTTTTACAAAACAGATATAGGGTATCCTTATGGACCCGTAAACCCATCCGATTCACCAGAGATCATTTTTGCCCCCAAGAAGTGGGAGTAACATTTAAAATAGCTATGTGTGCGGTTGCAATTTTTTAAGATGATTCCAGGGTCGATTAGTTCTCCAACCGTAAATAGGTACCACGTCACGCTGCTTAAAAAGTCAACAAGTAAAACCGAAGTATTGGAAATAAGAAAATTCCCTTACTTAGTAAGCCTCAATTAGTGTAAGTGAGGCAGACAAACATGGTATCACTCGCACTCACTAAGCTTATGGCGAAGTGAATTTCCAATGTTACTTACGGCTTCAATTCTCAACCAATTTTGCTCATTTCGGGCTCAATATATATAATCCATAAAAATTACAGAAAAAGCCGACGTTCTTGGATTTTGCATTTTTCCTTAGTGCCAATTTAAAATGCCAAAAAACACGACTTTCTCCGCCTAAAGTGCGCGACTAGTGTTACTATCCATCGGATTGAAATCTGGAACCCCTTAATAACCCCCCCCCCCTCTCTGGATCACCTTAATAATTATTAACAAGTATGGCGCGGCGGGCGCAATGGGGCTATTGCACACTTTTGCTATAATCGATTTAATAGTCGATTATGGCGTAAAATCCTCAAGGAATAACGATGGCGGCACTAAAAACTTCCAAAATCCACTCCTAAACTCAATAAAGGCAGTTACTTGCGCGAGCGTAATGGTGGCCGAAGGCACTAAAAATGGGAGATTCCCATCTAACAATTCTGAAACTCCATCAAGAAGTGACCAATAAGAGACTACTTTCATTTGACACCGGTGTCACTAGGTGTTGCGGCACCATTCATCGGATGTGGATCATCACTCTGATGACTATTTACTCTGTGAATCATCCCTGTCAACATAGAAAGACGAAATTAAGATAGGAATCTCCCATTGTTAGTGCCTTCGGCCACCATTACGCTCGCGCTAATAACTGCGTTTATTGAGTTTAGGAGTGGATTTTGGAAGTTTTTAGTGCCGCCATCGTTATTTTTTCAGGTTTTTACGCCATAATCGACTATTAAATAGCTTATAGGAAAAGTGTGCAATAGTCCCATTCAAGGTTATAGAATAAGAGGTACGCTTATCTGACTTCACCCCACGAAGTCAGTAGCGCGCAGTTCAAAATCCAGATCCAAGATGGCCGAAAAAGCAGAAAACATTGTACACTCTTTCCAGAAAACATTGGGCTCCCTCTCCAGAAAAGCAGAAAATAGCCCGATGTTTTCTGGGAAGAGTATACAATATTTTCTGCTTTTGTCGGCCATCTTGGATCTGGATTTTGAACTGCGCGCTACTAACTTCGTGGCGCGAAGTCAGATGAGCAAACCTCTTTAATCTATAACCTAGGGCGCAATGGACCCAGAGACAATAATATACATACATACATACAGGGTGTCCGAGAAATGAGTTCACACTTTTGCTGTGAGCGCCTGGTTGATTGTAAAAATCCGAAAAATTCAGGAATAATCTATTACCCCTAAGCGACTTCAGAGAAAATGTCGATGGGCTCCCTTACAATCAACCAGGCGCTTACAGCAAAAGTGTGAGCTCATTTCTCGGACACCCTGTATAATAGAGACCACGATTTTGCCCATGTTTTCGCGCGTTGGCAACTTTTTTTCGAGGTCTCGTCAAAACACCGCGAACTTGAACCATACATTGACTGTAGAGCAAAGTTGTTGAGGATTTTGACTATTGAAACCAAAGCACTGAAATTTACATCATTCAACGCTTGGTCCATGTTGGACAGTGCTCTCTTATCCCCTCTGTTATTTCCTGTTGAGTTCTGAAAAAAAAGAGTCAGCCACCCCCACCGCACCTCGCGCACGGCTAATGATTGGTCTCTGTTATACCTACTTTGTCTCTGAGTGGACCGCTAACTCTTCATTCTTATGTTAATACCTATCTGTTATGACTATTTTTTTTTTTTTTTAATGAAGGCGCAATCATGCCGTAACATATGATGTTACCCAACGTATTTTGTTTAAGAAAAAAAAATAAATCAAACAAATACACCTTGCTGAAAACGTCCTCTCTTCCAGAGAGGACGACTTTAAAGCAAACGTAATGGAGTAGTGGTCTGTTTGAAATGGAGTAACTCCTTTGAGTTAATGAGTGAGTTTTGGAAGTTTTTAATTTGCTCATCATTATTTTCGCCGAATTTTACGTTAGAAATTAGAATCAAGGCGTCATTTTGTTGTTGCAAAAGTACGCAATAGACCCGGCCATTACCAATGAGCTATAACTTTAGAGTGGCAGCGGGCTGGTCCACCTTGTGCCACACAGGGTAGAAGGAATCCCGGAAAAAAGCGGAATTTGGACGGCAGATTCCAAGGTTTGAGGTTAAATTTTGTAGGTCGTTCGGAATTTGGCGGGAAATTCGACGGCAGATTCCAAGGTTTGAGGTTAAATTTTGAAGGCCGTTTCCAGCGATGCCCGAGTTTGTTTACGAAACGACCGGAAACAACCGACAAAACTTAACCTCAAAATCGATTTTTACGACAAGATGGCGGCGCCCTAGGTGACAACAATGAACCAACGGAACGTTCATTGATGTGCCACTCTTAAGTTATAGCTCATTGGCCATCACCATGCAAACTCTAACAAGACTAACCTTCAGGTGCAGGACTTGGTGGTTGTGGTTCTTCAACTGGCTCTGGTGGTTTCTCCTCTTCCACTGGCACTTCCGGTGCTGCTTCTGCTGCCGGTGGCGCTTCTCCTTCAGCTGGTTTACCTTCCTCACCCTCTTTGGGAGCCTCTCCTTCTGCTCCCGGCTCTCCTTCTCCACCCTCGCCTTCTCCCTGAATTCCAATCTCAAATTTAATATTTAATCCTAGCTTCAAATGCTTAATGATATTAAGGGGGTACCCAGGTCAAAAATTGTTTTTCTTCCCTATTGATTCTACCACCCCCAAAATGCTTTAGGTGTCAAGGTACACAACCAAACCCGTACCAAAAAAAATTCGTTGCGTTGGTTGCATACCTGCCCCTGATATGGTTAATAATGTCTAAAAATATGCTTTTACAGCAACAACGAGATCTCAAGTTGTAGGCATTCAATTTACTTCTACATAGGCTCAAATTAAAGCTGAGAGTTTGTTCTGTGGGGCCACAGAGAGAAACGAGAGAAAACAATGATCTACTATTTTTTTTGTAACTTTTAAAAAGCTCAATGAAATTTTCCAATAAATATTTTTGTTTCAACTGACTTGACAACTCAATTATTACAGGCACCTAAGAAATGGCTCTGTGGTCCCATAGAGCAGAGAATTCTGCTTTTTTTTAAAAAAAAAAAAAAACAAAAAAAAAAAAAAACCCTAAAGTCTCTTGCTATTTTAGATCTTGAGATCTCACTGTTTCAAGATGCAAAAGTCATCGAAAACAAAATTGTTCAGGAGAGCAAAAAGAAAAATACTTTGTGTTTTTCTACACTTTTATTTTTACAGCTTGTAATCAGTTTCAAAGTTACCATTTTTTTGCACTTATTTAAAAAAAAAATTAAAAATATTTCAGTCTTAGTTGAGAAAAAAATAAATACATGGTCTTAACCAGGTGAGTCTGCTCTACAAATTAGGTTAAAAAAAAAAAAAAAAAAGTCAACATTTTCGAAAAAGTGACCTGGGTACCCCCTTAATGAGACTTGTTCTTTTTCGCTGGAGACGATTTAATGGACGATTTAAGATTTAAAAACCTCCACAAATAACAACGGTAGGTTGCGAAACAGTTTGACCAACACGTCTTTCCCCCCCCAAAGACTCTATATTGGCTCTATATTGGTCTAATTTAACGTGAAGTCTCAAAAAAAAAAGAGATTAGGCCAAAGGTTTTAAGTACGTCCAGAAAAATAGTGTGCGTGGGGGAAAAAGTCCTGTTACCTTGGTTAAGTTTGTTTTCAATTAATTTGTTAGTATACCACGGCTAACAATGATGTTATAGTCCGCTAGAGGGGAAAATGCGCTCTTGCAAGGAGGAGCTTCTAGAGGCCAAGAGATTTATTCTTAGAGCCATTGTTTATTGGAAGGTTTAAAAAAATAGTGATTAGTCTTTAATAACCTAAAAAATAATCCATCGATGCTTAAAGTTCAGCATGAAAAAAATACTTGAAGGATCGGAAAATAAATCGAGGGCAGAATGTACGGCGCAGTGTGTATGTAACTCGTCCTCCGCAACAGTCTTGGTTTGGCCTACTCGTAGTAATTAAGGCGCTTGTTGACCGCGGAACGGAGGAAAGCCAAGAAAGGTAGCAAACTTATTTGTATTCACTCCATTGAGCGTCGTCACCTTGTTAAAGTGTTCAGTAACTGCCTCTTTTTGTTTGTTTATCTATTAATAGTAAAGGTTTTTGTTTCTTTATTTTAAAGAGCAAGCTAGCAATCATTCCTTTTAATCTTCGTTAAATATTAACCCTGCGAATCCAACGAGTATTTGACCAACTTACCGTATCCGTGTGGTAGCATCAGCAAGTTTCAAAATTGAATTACAAACTCAATAAATACATGTAAAAAAAGTTCAGAAACGGCTGCTACATATCGAGATATAATGGAGGAAACCTCTCCTCAAAATCTGTTAATCAGTGGCGTCGCGTGCCATCTGGCAACAATGCAACTGCTCCATTTAAACTCATTAAATATATCGGATTTTCCTTGTGCACTGTGCACCCCCTGAATTCGACATTTTACATGAGTTTGAATGGATAGAATACATTGTTGCCAAATTGCACGCGACGCCACTGCTGTTAATCCATGTTTTTTACTCTACTTTTTGTTGGGAAATACTACGCTAAGTAGATAAGCAGTTAATCACGCTTTTTGTCAGTTCGACTAAATCTGACTTTAGGTCAAAGTCGGAGGGGGTATTGATAAAATGCTGTATTATAAGTGACGTATAATTATTGGTAACGCCACGACCCATGCCGCGCCAGCGATACCATACCAGGTTTATAGTCCTCATGTAGCGCCTTCATTTTTTTGATTAGACCAAACCAAGACCACCACGCACGATGAGTTACCTAATCAATGCGCCGTACTTTCCTCTCTCATATTCGTTGCGGGTCAAGAATGCAACTGCAGATGAAAATCATTTCTCTAGTCTGAAGTTTTTAGAATGCTAACTAATTTATATGTATTGACAGAAAAAAGGCAGATAAATCATTTCTGTTGTCGACTCGCATGTCACAATGACTGTCAATAATAGCGAAATGAGAAATGATCTGTATCACTTCTCTATCTATTGCAACTACTGATTGTGAGAATTATAGCAAACTTGAGTATGAATATCAATAGAAGTAAAAGAGTGGAGCCATCTTTCGATATTTCGTATTGCTTCTTCAAAAATGTCTTCCAATTAATATCAGAGGAACTCTGCAAAAATCTCTGAATTTCCGGCCTAAACTCTTACGTGCCATATTCAGTCATTGCGACTAACTATGAAACGGAATTTTCATTTCTTTCAAGTAAAGCCATATGCCGAGCCGAGTAGTGAGTCCCGTATAAAAGGTAGCACCACAGGTCAATATCTCTGAGACATTAGATAATATCTTGTAATTAGATATATCGTGCAAACGGTTGCAAAGTATATTTGATAAAATGTCATCCTTAACCCGTAGCTAATTTTTTGTGTGATTTTATTAGCATAAACCATCAAATCGTTGGTTTTGAAGGGAAGTCCAACATTTCTGTAACCGATTTCTCAACTCTTTTATCCGTCATTTTACCGCTCCCCTATTTTAACATTTTACATTCAAATCAGTTTTAGAAAATTTGACTTCCAATTTGAGTCAACTTTGATGGTTTTAAACTCATACTGCCGTAAAATCACACACAAAATTAGCTGTGCGCTATGCGTTATGCATACCTACGTATCATGATTTGCAATTGTTTGCAAGATATAATGGTATATCTATATCTAATGGTATATCTAATGGTATACCTAGTTAAAAATTGTCTCCGAGACATTGACCTGGCGCTATCTCTTATCCCGAAAGGGGCTGTAGCAAGCTTTTACTACGAGCAATTAATATGGAGGGTAACTTCTAAAAACAACTATGGTACACTAAATACGTACGAAATTCACTCCTAAACTCGTAAAATGCTTTAAAATTCAAGAGTGTAATGGCGGCGTTATGCACTAATAAAGGGAAATTCCTATTTGTTAAATCTGTCGCTCCATTAAAAAGAGGCCAATAAGATACGACTTTTCTTTGGCACCTGTGTCAGTACCATCCATCGGATATGAATCACTGCTCTGTGAATCTTTCTTCCCAGCATTGGAAGAGTGACAAAATTTAAATAAGAATCTCTCATTGTTAGTATCCAACACCGCCATTATGATCGGACAATTAAAAGTATTTCACGAGGGTCGTCTCAAAAGTAAGTATCAAGTTTAGAAAAAAAAAAAAAAAAGAAAAAAAAATTGACGCTAGAGTAAATTTGCAAACAGTGTTCGGCGCGTCATATTCTCACCTTTAAAAATTATTTTGTGGAATTTTCACTGTCTTAAATATTTAAAAAAAATTGCGACGATTTTATCGCAACCGTCTCCCGTCACAGTGGACCCACATTTTTATGCAATCGTTGTTCAGACATGGGACATGAATATTGTTTAAGAGAACAAGGAAGTGGTAAAAAAAAAGTGTCAAAAAACTGATGAAATGGCGTCTAAATTTATGTTTTGAAATAGCCGTCTGCTTTGTTCAGATATTTTGACGTCTTTGCACTAGTTTCCTTATTCCATCAGAAATGAATGAACTTTGTCCTGGTTTTGGATCCAAATGCTGATCGCGTTTTCGATTTCTGCATTGCTGGCGAAATTTTGGCCACCGAGATATGACTTAAACCGGGGAAAAAGTCACTGGGTGTAAGGTCCAGTGAATGGGGTATGGCGGGGTGGGGGAGGGGGGTTGACGCTCCTTTAAATTGTTGCAATAGTGATTGAGTGGCGGCGGGCAATCGAAAACGCTGTAAACATTTGGATCGGAAACCAGGATAAAGAGTTCTATTCTAATGGGATGCGGAAACTGATGCCAAGGGATCAAAAATGTCTGAACAAAGCAGAAAAATAAGTAAAAAAAATAAAGTTTGACGCCATTTTATCAGTTTTTAACACTTTTTTTTTTTTTTTTACCTCTTCTTTATTCTCTTAAACAATTTCATGTACCGTATGTCTGAATAACGATTGCTCCCATTGCTTACAATTTGGGGCCATCTGTGAAGGGGAGAAGGTCCCGTCAAAATCGCCGCCATTTTTTTTAATTTTTAAGATAAGGGAAATTAAAAGAAATTGTTTTAAAGCTGAAAATACGACGCGTTGAACACTATTTGCAGATTTTCTCTAGCGTCAAGAGTTTTTTTTTTTTTTTTTTTTTTTTTTTTTTTTAAATTACACTTTTGAGACAACCCTCACGTAAAAGTGAATTTCTTAAGTTTTCTGTGCTCTCATTGTTATTTTTTGAGGTTTTTACTTCTGAATTTATCCTTAAATTGCTTGTAGCAACAGCAGTTTTGCAGATGTTGTGGAAGAGCCATATTTATAACTAGTCTCGGCTTTCACCTTAAATGTTTGGTGCCGCTCGCGCGCGGGCCCATGTCACCTGCACAATCGAAACAGCTACGTTTGAATCAAATCGATTTGTTTGGACGCCAACGAACGCAACAATCTGGTTTTCAGTTAACTTTTTGGATCGATTTTCAATCCAACTATGTTGTTGAGACTAACTCCACTCTCTTACTTTCACTCACCTGTATTGTATTCCAAGAAAGGGCAGATGTTTTTTTACGTTACCATTGACACATTCCAGGAGCACAATCACTTCAGTTGGAGTCCAATCATGCATGTTTCCTGATGCACAAAGTATGGGTAGGTATGTACAATAAATCATATGAATAAGTTGCTGATCAAACTAAAAGAACATAGGTAGGAGGTTAAGATATTGAGTCCAAGGTAAGGTTAATCACAATTATTGGGATTGTCATTCCAGGAGTCTCTATCACGGCATCTCATCAATAAATTGTGACGTTATTAACAACCTGAAGGAGGTGATTTGCGACATTCGTAGTACTCCCTCTTTCCCTACCCCCATTGAATTTGCCCAAAATTGTTCACCCTTAAAAAATGCCATCGATTGGTTAGTCAGTCACCCACTTTTGAAGCTCGTCGCGGGGGAGGGCCGAGGGGCATCGTTTGAAGTAGGTCCTCAAACTAAAATTTGACTGTATACATTTTAGAATAGCTGTAACCAGGTATTTGTCTATCTCTTTCTGTACCCATTTGAATACATGTGTTAGAAAAGGAGAAAAACGTGGGGTGAAGTTACGTGAAAGACCTTATAGTATCCATCATTTTCTGACATATGCATTCAAATGGGCAATGAAAGAGACAGACAAATACCTGGCTAAGGATTTTTGCCCCCCCCCTTCCATCCTGACAAGACCTGAAATGACGCTACTGATGAAGAGAATCCGTTTTTGGCACATTGCTCGAGCCGCCATTGAGTCAAGGAGAGTTGAGTAGCATGAATTACAAGTGTGCCGGGTGCGGTGTCCGAAAGTGTGAAAACACAAGAAACACCCGTTGAAATACTGAGCAAAGTTTAGGCAATTTGGATTTATTTCACTCAAAACTTGTTTTGAATGTAGTTTCGCATCTTACAATTAATTAAGGCCGACTTTTTTAAATTGTTGCATTTTTCTTGTTTTTCGACCTTAAAGTAGGTATAGATTCTTAGAGAAATGACCTGTTTCATGAAACGAATCTAGGCATATCCATTGAAAGCTTTACATTTTGCCTCTTACTTAATGAATTATTTTTCTCAACTTTTAGGTCTCATTTATTTGTCTTGCCTCTCTCTGCGTGACAAAATGTTTCGTTTCTTATAAACAAAAAAAAAAACAAAAAAATCGATTCTTCACCATCATCACCACTATCTCTTGAAGGGGCTAGAAAATGATAGCTGATAATGGAAGAGTCTGATGAATTTTTTTTCAAGCGTCTACTTTTCTTTGAAGAAAAATCTGACAGTCAATGGAGCATGTGCATAAGGTTTTTGCATTAATGAAAATAGAGAATGGTTTTAATAGGAACACATACGGTCTTGCAATGGAAATTAAGGGGTCATACATACCACCAATGCATCAGTCAGCGCATCTGGGTGATCTGCTTTTTCGACTTTGAGGAAGTGGATGGATGATTTGGGCTCTTGCTAACTTTTGCCACAAGCGATTGAATAGTTAACTTTCGAGTAAAATCCAGCAAAAATTTCGACGAGCTCATTGAAAAATTATGAAATTCACTCACAGACTCATCAAGGATCAAAGGTAGATCACGAAATGACTTTACAGTGGTGTAATGGCCCAGAGCCACGTGCGTACCATGGATGATTCCTATCTGAATTGAGGCTTCCTTCTGTGTGTTTCTATAGAGGTAGACACAAATTAGACAGGAAATCCCCATGTCACCTGCGTGTAGCTTCGCCATTCAAGAGCAGCTGAGCAGGCGGAGCTATGCAGGTATCATGGGAGATTCCTATCTTCTATGTATCTAATTTTTCTATCTCTCTATAAAGACACTCACAATCAGAGAAAAGTCTAAAATTAGAAAAGAACCTCCCATAGCACCTGCGTAGCTCCGCTATAATGCTATTATATTTAAAGTCATTTTTTGAGTCTATCAGTGAATTTCGTGATTTTTTAGTACATTCATAGTCATTTTCACCGGTTTTTACGCAATAACTATACTATTCAATCGCAGATATATGTATAAAGTTAGCAAGAGCTCCATTCAAAGAGACGGGTTTTATAAGGAGTTGATCTGCTGCAGACTCCTCAAAATGTCTGTTCATAGACGGGTTATAAGGAAAGAGGAGAGGATTTGGTAATAGATTATTTCATTAAAGGAGAGGTGTGAAATATATCAAATGAGAGAAGTAAATTATAAGTAGGAGAGAATGAAAATTGAATCAAAAATATTTTTATTAAATAGGTAACATAAGTAAACAGATCATTCATGAATAACATATAAAAGGGGCACGGTTTCAAGGATCTTACGTACAAAAATTTCAGGCACAGATTTCATTCTGATTACTTAAATCATTTCAAACGAAGAAATGCGGTTATTTCACAAAGGTTGAAGATTTATTTCAAATGGAAAAAAAGGTCACCGTTGTGACTTTAAAATAGGAATAAAAAGAAAATAAAAAAAAAAAAAAATTCTATCGTGCTTGGTTTCTTTTTCGGATTGAAAAATGAAAATAGATAGGTAACATAAATTAGGTGAGGCAAATGGCGTGTATGCCAAAAAGGTAAATGGAGAGAGGGGATGGGAGTTGTCTTTTACAAAAAACATGCCCGGGTAGTAAAGTTTAAATTCTGTGGAAAAAAAGTTTGTTAACCCAATATTTAAATTATCACTGTCAGTCACGATATTTTTTGAGTAAAATAAAATATTACTGGAATAATACAAAAAAAAAACAAAAAGAACACACAAAAAGGTTGCTAAAGATTGTTCTACCTCTAAACTTGGTCAATATTTTGATCATGAGCATTTAGTGATAATCTAAACTTGGGGTTTTAATTCTTACCCGTATCTTGATAACAAATATATTAATAACATGCTTTGGAGTTCAGATGTTTCCGTGCTTTCATTTCTATAGATAAACTTGTAGGTTTTGATGCAAGTAAAAAAAAGTCAATAAAAAGATTTAGGTAACCGGTTCTGGATAGTGCAGGGCTTTGCCCGAATAAATAAATAAATTAAAAGGACTTAAAAATACTTAAGCTTCGATAGCTTCTCCTTCAATTTCTTTTACCTTCTTTTCGTCTCCTTTCTTGGACCAATCTGGTTTCTTCTGCAAAAGAAAAAACAGACCAAATAATATTAAAAATTGTATGAATTGTGAATAGTTTAATTTAGCGCTCGGCGTAAGCATGATAGTTGTATGGAACAGTTTACGGGGAATTCTCCGGTACGGTGTGGATTAGCATCTCAGACAAGGGACTCATTAATTTTCAGGTTTTCACGGTTAGGTACTGTATGTAAAGACTGAAAGAGAACAAAAAGTCTTGGTTTCAATCAAAAAATAATATTGAATAGAACGTAATTTTATGCTCTTTGTGTGTAGTTGTGTCCTCTTCAATTTCCGCTTTCATTTCCTACGTTTCCGGAACATGGGCGGATACAGGGAATTGTCTTTCTCTCTCTCCTTCCATTTGACCTTATGTGTTAGAAAAGGATAGCAGAGGGGGCATCACGTGACTTTGGCCCCCTCCTCTGTCCTTTTCTAACGAACGTTTTTAAGTGGGAGGAGAGAGAGAAAGACAATTCCCTGTTTCCGCCCATGTTCCGGAAGAAGGCTCTATAAAACAATGAATGTGCTCTTCATAAGCATTAATTGTGCATCATGTCATCATGAGCAAGTAAAAGTTTTTAGCTGAAAAGCACACTGTTGTTACACGGATGCTTCTTCTGGCCAAATGTCTTCATTCAATTCATTTCAATTCTATTATAGCTGCCGTTTTGTGAATATTAAATGACATTTGTCAATTCACCGATGATTCCACCAGTTGACACAGTACACAGTTTGGTACTGTGTACCAAACTCACAGACTCAAGTTTTGATCACTGCACCAAAATGTTAGTTGATTCATAACGCAGCGGTCATTTTAAAAACATCTGCAAGTCTCAACCCTTATTGTGAAAGAAGAAAATACTTTCCATCTAAAACCAAAGCAAATGTCTAACGAAAAGAAAGCTTTTTACATGTTTTAAAAAAAGAAAGTAAAACCACAAACAAAATAGCCTCATTCATTTTGTAGAGGAACTCACTTTTATTTCACTTTTTACGTTTGTATGTATTTTATTTTGAAAATAATTGGATAGTTCTTAAATATGCAAAGAATGTAATGCAGATTCTTTCAAAACTTTATGTTACATTCCTTAAAAACTGTTTTTTTTTATCATTTTCTACTACGGTTGGTACAATGGTTTCTTTAAAGTTCGGTAGTCGTGCTTTGAAATTTTCTCATACATTTTTCAGTTATTTTTTTATAAATTTCAAGATTTTCCAAAAGTTATGATTAAGTTGCTTTGCCATTGAACACCAATTTACTAAAATAAAAATGAAGAATTAGACTCGGTGACTTTTCATTTCAGCCCAACTAGCATTTCGTAGCAAATATTTTTAAACTTTTAGTACCAATAAAGACTAGAAGATCCCCACCCTCCGACTTCCTGAGAATACGAAATTGGGGTATGGATCTTAACGTCACGCTGTTCTGATTGAACGGAAAAATTGAGAGCAATGAAAATTAAGCAAATTTATACAGGAATATCCAAAAAACTAGAAGCAGCAAGATGAGGAAGCTAGCGCGCAACGCAATAATACAATGTTGTTCATCACGCAAAACATAATAAACATCGATGGACTATGTATTATGACACGAATGGCCTAAAGCCTTCAGAATGGTTTCAGAGCAATTGTTTCAGCCTTGAAACCGTTTCAATAGTGACGATGTAATTTTTGAGATAAGTGCTTCACCGCTTTGTAAACTTTTTAAAATCTGCGTCGAAAATACGCTAATTAATTAATCTTAATGAAGCCAGGCCCTTGTTTTAATTAATAGGCCTTTATGACCAAAGGTCTTTGATCAATCCGGTATCGATTCGATGGATGTTGTACGGTAAAAAAATCTGATTTCTTAAGTTTTTCAACAGCCCGTCAAAGAATGTTGAAAGCCGCGCTTTTGATCTTTTGATGCTCTTTTAAATTGAATGCTTTGAATATGTTTAAATAGGGTCATATTTTTTTCGTTCACACTCTAACCTACAATCTTGATCGATCGATGCGGTTATTTTGTCATCCATTACATATACAGCGTCAGGTTTCGATTTTTCTTTTATTTTATTCGGCATGAGAATAACTACAGCCTCGCTATACGCAAGGCAACTTTGCTTTGTGTGGGCTTGCACCGTTGCATACTCGAGTTTTAGATCATTGCAACTCCGAGATAAGGTTTTTTAAACCTCCGTAAGGGACCCCTTAGTTTAAAAAAGGAGGAGTAAAAATGTCTCTTGGTACTTTTAGAGTTTAACATCTTCACTCGAAACCCTTAAACTTGTTCTTATGACAAACTAAAGATTACCAAAAATCTATTTTTACTCCCTCAAAACTATGGTATTTTATGAGAAAAAAAGCAGTCGCAAACATGGATTGTATTTGAGTGGTAGAAAGAATGTGGTTGTGAGCCAAAAGAGAAGAAAGGCTTCATTACAAGTAATCCAGCTAAATTCAATATTTTAGAGAAAATCGATATGAAAATAAAAAAATTAAAATGAAAAAAATGAGATCACCAGGCGAGAGACGTGAACGGGAGGATAGAAAGAAAACAAAACTTGAAAATCAAAAAAGCAAAAATGAATTATAACGAGAGAACCGCCAATGAATCTAAATCAAGCCGCAGATTGGAATCTATGCAATAGTACGAGAAAATGAAAGTGAAATGATAGCTAAGTATAAGAAAGATAAAAAGAAATAGAAATAAAAATCCTGAAATAAAAAAAAAGCTGAAAACATGTACGCCTATGTAAACCTAAAAAGCTACAGATTGAGCTTCATGGAGTAAAATCAAAGATAGTGTTTATTTACAGCAGATTGTGTGGTAGAAAAATCGAGAACGGAGCGAAATTACAGCAATAGCTCAATTTAAGCCAAAAATAAAATTAAAGCATTTGCCAATTGTGAAAATCACGAATTTGCGGAAAAAAATAAAATAATCTCACCTTATGGTCAAGACTAAAATTTACGAAGTCCACTTATCTGATCTCTATCGATGCTTTATAATATTGTTGAGAAATATCTTTTTTGAACCTTCCTCATTTTTCATTTTAAAATACTGATGTTCCGATGAGTGCTCTCAGTCTTGAGCTAACCAAGCTAAATTTTTTTATTACTTTTCTTACTTTTGTAAGTGAGATAGCGATATGTAAATCAATTTTCTCTCCAGCGATATCAAACAGACTCCGTTTTTAAACTTCCCTTGGTGAAATTTTCTTGATATTTTCTCGTAACATTCGTCTCTCAACTTTATCAGATCTTATCAATCTAATACTAAAACTAGGCTCAGGACAAAATTTTAAAACATTCCTCGAATTTCCTTCAAAACCTCGTCTAGTTGGAAAGTGCCATTGTAAATACATTGAGGATGAAAAGAGGACGAGATCAACTGCAAGAAGATTTGGGAAGAAAGGAAAAGGGGCATTGAGAAATATTGAACAGTGAAACTCCTGGAATACATTGCATGAGAAGGTGAAATTGATAGAAATGGAATGGATATGTTTTGAGGAACTGTCATATTGAGATTGGGAAATGCTAGAACTTGGAGGAAATCTCAAAGTTGGCCCAGAGTAGGTAGCCTTGAGATATCCTTTAAACCTCAATATTTCCCATCCTAAATTTTTAGTTTTCTCAATTAACATCCATTTCGTTTCTATCAATTTGCCATTTTCTTAATGTATCCGATCAACTCCATAATCCAATACTTCACAATTCTCTATACATGTATATATGTATACATATATAATAACAACTTAAATGGGAATAAGGCCGCGAAACAATAAAATTAAAAAATCGAGACGTTTCGAAGGATAATCCTTCGAAACGTCTCGATTTTTTAATTTTATTGTTTCGCAGCCTTATTCCCATTTAAGTTGTTATTATTATTCATGTGTTGGGCCGATTTAAGTTCTTTCTTGGTTTATATATTGATATAGGTAACTCATTCTCCCAAAATCTTTCACGAGTTGAGAGTCATCCTCATTTCATCCTCAATGAATTTCAAATGACACTTTTCAAGTCGCGGAAGTTTCGCGAAAAAGTCAAGGAGCGTTTTACAATTCTACCTTTGTAGGTTGCTGACTTATTCTCATTCAATTCGTCCTTTTCAGAGATCCATTACGTACCATAAATCATACCTTCTTCTATATTTTTCGTTTGTCAGCTCAATTATTATTTATGTTCAGGGCTTTTGATTAATTAATATTAAATGAGTTCCCGGTGCTTTTTACTTTAAGATTTCAAGTTATTTTAAAATGTTCAATCTACGACATTTCTTTTTAACTCAGGCATTCATATTTATTTTTTATGCACTTAATTTATTTTTCCATGTAATTTTAAATTCAATGTAGAGGACTGAATGAGGAATTCGGAAGGATATATGGAGAGTGTAGGCACAAAATCCAAACATTAAAATGAGCAAGGCTGGAATACCCAGACGAATAAACTGCCAAAATTATAAAAAAAAAAAAAAAAAAAAAAAAAAAAAAAAAAAAAAAAAAAAAACTTGAACGATGAGGTATACGACACGTAGCCACTTAGTATAACTCACTATACTTAAACGCAAAATTTATTCCAGTCGTGGCTTCCGCAACGATGGAAATTTGGTCAAAATCAAAAAATCTTGAAAATGAGCGGCACCAAAACGTTGATTCGAGAAAAAAGTCTCAAAATTCAAAATTAAAAAACGAACAGTAAAAACAAATTTCGGAAAAATAAATTATAGTGATAAAAAGATACTTTGAAAAAAAAAGCTTGGGATGAACATAAATTACGGACGCTGTGAGAGGTTATACGGGGCGGGGCCGCTGGGGTGAGGAAAACGGACACGCAACACAAGTACATGTAATAAGGCGTGCGAATACTGATTAAAGCTGTTACAACTGTCTGATTTACCTACTGAGCTATCGACCAAGTCTACCACTATAAAATTAGCCTGAAACTCTTCAACATTACTTAAAGGCATGTTAGTCATTAAAGTAAGCAGGTATCTACTGATTAAATTAATGAAAAATTCCTTAAATGTGAACAACATTTCTCTGTTGTGTGTCAAACTTTTCAAATCTCCCTCTCCAAATGTATGAGTAAGCTACATATCTCTAAGATTGTTTTAAATCGATAGTATTTAGTTTTATTCTTATTATTATTTTTATTATATAGAAAATTAATTTCTTCCCATTTTTTTTTCAATTGACTTTTTCCAATTAATTGAATAGAAATTGTCTCGCTTTGTAAGTCTAACAGTAAGTGTAATCAAATGCAGTTTCAATGATAATGATCAATAACACAACTTAATAAAATAAAGTCTATCTATGACTGAAATGTTAGGGGAAGGTAGTAGTTTCTCGAACCTAAATATTACCAAAAATTACCCTAATTAAGTCACCGGACTCTCAGTTATTAAATATGTTCAAAGTTCTTTCCAATCTTATGAAGGTGGTGCATTTTATCTGAATGATGAATAGAATACAATATGAACGATCATTTGAATGACCAAGAAGAAAAACTTTCCCTCATTAATTTTTTTTTTTTTTTTTAATCGTAACAGTTTTACTGTCCTTGGTAAGAAAAGTTAAAGAATTGGTTCAAAAGTATGTCAAAATAAAAATCTAATGAAAAATATGTAAATTATGTAATTTAACTGTTAAAAACTTATTCATCATAAATAGCGTGAATTATACTGATTTACACATGGATGAAAAATTCTTCTATAAACGCGAAGGTTCTGAGTTCAATATTTAACGGAAGGGGAATTTTGGATTCTTTCAAATTCTATTTAGTCGATGTTTTTGTCTTTTTGTGAGCGAGGTTACTTCTTCTGCCATTCCGCCTTCTCTGATTTCTTTGGCTGTCGGTTAAAAACACAGGAATAAATAAGCTTTGTTAGCAACATATAATTTGACACAAGGATCAATACTGACGCTATTAAAAACACATTTCGTCATGATCACCTCCAAGAAGAAACGAATTTTTGAAAAGCATTAGAAATTTAAGGTTTACCTATGTTCCTTCGAAAGCCTTGAAAATATTAAAAATTATCATCAGCTTGAGTCAAAAATATGAAAAATCGACAAATAATTCAATGTGAAAATAATTTTTTTTCATTCTTAGATTTGATTTGAAATTTTTTACAGTCTCAAGAATAAGCCTCTTTTTTTCTAAATTCTTTGGACATTTTTAAGGTTAAAATATTTGAAAACTGCGGCAGTTTAATGCACTCAAACGAGCTCCGTGATATTTCATGATGGCATGTGCTTCCAGCGAACAATTTGTTGATCTAAATCTACTGTTAGTAACATACATATAGGTAAAAATAAGTAGCACTCCATTTTGAAGGCCGATGATAAAACTGAGACAAGCTCTTATTTCCATTCAAATAAAGCTGCCGGCTAATCGAGGTTCTGCCAATTGGCGTGGCCCTCGCTTGGTATTGGATGGGTTGCAGGAATTGGATCCATGCTTACCACAATAAAGTCAAGGAGAAACGAACTTACTATCTGAGGACTCTGATTTTTGATAATGATGTAGGGCACTCCATGCGGAAATTATGATAAAAACATGGATAACATGAAGAAAACTTTGACGAGGGGAATATCAAAGAGAACCGACGGGATATACGAAAGACAAGTCTTGAATCAAGTCAAGACCTTAAATAGATAAAAGTCAGGTGGGTCCAAAGATGAATTTTCAACTATTAGTAATTAATTAAAGCAGCGTCTTTAACTGCAAACTATTTCAATGAGATCAACACGAAAAATTCTTGGAGCAGAAGTTCACGATGACATGCACACATAGTATTGCCATAAATTGAGTAGCTTACAGTGAAAATAATAACGAATGATGATAGTTAGAGAAATGGAATTCAAAGACAGAAAGGAGAAGATATGCAGGTTTTGATAAATGATGGATCTGTCCTGTGACATCATTTGAGGTAAACATGACACGCACGGTAATAATATTCAAGCATGGAATTTATGTCTAAATTTGTTTATTTCATCCAACTTCATATACCACCTATTACTACAGCTATTACAGTGAAACCTCTCTCGGCCGGACTTTTTGGGGACATGAAAAAGTGTCCGACTTAAAGGATTGTCCCGCTGATAGGAGTAAACTTGCAGGAATAAAACGTGGGCTTTGGATTCAAAGTTCAAAACACTGATGAATTTTATAAAACACTTATTTATTTTTTCAAAATATTTTTGTTGCAGAAGTCCTTAATGGTTGTATGTTTATTTTCTAACGAACGTTACTATTTGCTGTGCAGTTACGTAAGATGAAATCATTCATCGTATTTTGAGCCTGTGAACCTTCTTTAACGTTGAAGCATTTATGCAGGTTCCTCAGCAATTTCAAGACATCATCAAAACTTGTTGATTGCTCCATTTTTAACATTTTTAAGGTCACGTCAATACTTGGGCCTCCGTCTTCGATTCAATCGAAAATCTATCAGCGTCACATACCTACCGATTTGACCCAACTTGTCCTCAAAGTCGTACTAACAGAGGGAAATGTGACTTGTTAAGGCTGTCCGTGGAGGGGCGTTCGGCTTACAGGAGTTATTGGAGTTTAGAGTTATCGGCATGCAAAAGCATATCATAAGGCTCGGATCCGCGAAATATGTCTGAATTAAAAGGGTGTCTTGAAGGAAAGATTTCACTGTATTATAAGTCTCAAAAAAGCGGAAATATATTTTGGTGAGCTAACAGCGTTGAACGACCTTGATGAGTTTCTTGATTGATGAGGGACGAGGCCCTAAATAATTTAAAGCGCTTTAAAAGGGGTTTCACTCGACCAAAAGTACCTTGCCCCTGCCTGACGACAATGACGACAAAGAATACATACAGCGTGCCAATTAAAAATCGGAGCCAGGCCGAATATCTCGAGAACGATTCCGAATTTCGAAAAACGCTGAAACACGGGTTCGATGTTTTTTAAAGGAACATCTTCTAAGGGGGTCACTGATTTGGGGCCCTCTCTGGGGGGCTTCCAGGGGGGACCACCTCCCTAAATCCAAAACTTCAAATGGGGACACCAATTTTCTATTTATTATTCAAGAAAAGGATAAAATTTTAAGACTTTTGGTGCAAACCGAAGGTTGATCTCGTTTTCGTTTTCGATATATCGAAGATCAAAGTTCGATTCGGGCCCATTTTCAAAAAATCATTACTCCTCTTGAAAAGTCGGAATTTAAAAAACAGGGAGTCCGAAATACTATAAAAAGCAAGCCCATTTCAGAAAAAATTCAATTTTTTGTAAGGTTTGTCAAAATTTGGTTTTAAAGCCCCCAAACATTTTCGACATTTTTGCCCCTTTGCCCTTCACGAGGGGCTATCTGAAAAATTCCGAGAGACGAACCATATCGAAAGCTACATCAATCGGACAGGCGTAAAAACTGACCATTTTGGCGCAAACTGGAGGTCCATATCGTTTTTCATATTTGAGATATCGAATGTCGATTATTCGATATCTCAAATATGAAAAACGATATGGACCTTCGGTTTGCGCCAAAATGGTCAGTTTGTTGCGCCTTTTCGATTGATGCATCACTCGATAGGGTTCGTCTCTCGGAATTTTTCAGATAGCCCCCCGTGGGGGGCAAAAACGTTGAAAATGTTTGGGGGCTTTAAAACCAAATTTTGACTAAATTCTTGTTAAAATTAATTTTTTTTCTGTAAAGGGCTTACTTTTCAGAGTATTTTGAATTCCCTGTTTTTTAAATTCCGACTTTTCGAAGAGGAGTAATGAATTTTTAATCAATATTTTTGAAAAAATGGACCCAAATCGAACTTTGACCATCGATTTATCGAAAAGGGAAAACGATATCGACCTTCGGTTTGCGCCAAAAGTCTTAAAATTTTACCTTCTTCTTGAATATTAAATAAATAATTGGGGTCCCCATTTGAAGTATTGGATTTAGGGAGGTGATCAATCGAACACATGTTTCAGTGTTTTCCGAAATTCGGAACCGTTCTTGAGATATTCGGCCTGGCTGTATAAACGACACATTGGTCGTCCGAACAAATATCGTTTTCCCACCCAACTCGTATCTGCATAACAAAGGAACATTTCGCAATGCGCCCCAACGTTCGTGTATTTGCTGACACAAAAGAGTGGATTTGATTTTATTGATGGATTTCAAATTCTGAGCTTCTGATATTTCCATCAGACTCCCTCCAAGATATCCAAGCAGAGTTTAAACTTCTTGCCGGAGAAGAACAATAAAAATACACGATTAACGTTAGATTCCTTCTTTTATGAATTGTGCATCACTGACAAAATGAAGTTTGGATTAAATACGAAAATGCTTTCCAAGCCTTACATTGAGGATGAGCTTATTCCAAGTTTTAAAAAATTCCAACCTTCGAAATGGTAAAAAAGCAGCGAAATAACGAAAATGGAATACCACAAATACTTTTCAAACATGACAAGACTTTAAATAAGTGAAAGGCTGAAAATTCGAAGTCATTAAATAAAATAAAATTCTTCAACTTCTACGTTCCTGGAATGAGACAAAAATGGTGTACATTTATGTTTGAGTATTGATATCGAAAATATAAATAACGATTTTCGAAAAAAATAGTTAAAGTAAATGGTGACGTACCTCTTTGTCTTCTTCTTCGAGTGTGAATTCTTTCTTTTTAACAACCTTAAGTTGATTTCTGAAGTTAAATTCTGCCGCTTTCTTCTGGAGCTTGGCAAATTTGTTCTCGTATTTGGAAACTTTTTTCAATGTAGGTTTAACGCTAAAAACGACAAACGGAGATTATGAGTATTAATAAAAAATACGAAAGTATTTTAAAAGCATGAAACAGTTCGCGCTACACACGCTGTCGCATCAATTAAACGCTCTTCTTCGGATGAGATTGTTAAGAGTCTTCGTTAAGATGTCTCATCGCACGACGCACATTTCAAAGATGAATAAGAATGGTAAGATTCTATACAGGGTATTATTTTTATCTCTCCCCCTAGTTTTTTTCTTGCTAATGGGACTCTTGCAAACTTTTGCTATAAGCAAATAAATAGTCCAATCTAATGTAAAGACCAGCGAAAATCTCGAAAATCACACTAAGGAAGTCTAAATTCAGTAATAAACTCACGTAACTGCTATAACGGCAAGATGGTAATGGCGGTTCGACGCAGGTATCATGGGAGATTCCTGTCTATTATGTCATTTCCTATCCGGAAACACGGAGATATGTCTCAATTTAGATAGGAATCTCCCATTAGACCTGCGTCTTTTCGCCATTAAGCCCGATTCTGAGAGTGAATTTTGTGATTTTTTAGTGTACTTATCGTCATTTTTACAGTTTTTTATGCAAGAATCAACTCTTCAATCCCCTGTAGCAAAAGTTTGCAAGAGCCCTATTGATTGAAATAAAGAGTTGCGGTTTAGACCATTCCTCATCTTTACGAATGAATTTTCTTTTTTTGGGGTTAAAACCCCCCAGCTCTCCCCAGGGGGACTATCTCGAAACTTTCAAATAGCAACCCCTATCTTGTGATACACCGTTTGAAAGGGCGTACAATTCTAAGACTTTTGGCACAGAATAATGCAATCAGAACGGAAACTCTGTCGGATTTTGAAGCAAATTCATTTCGCGTCCGCCATGTTGGGATATAGGATGTTTACATCTGGATTCGCGCGCGAAAAAAAAAGATAGGACATGATTCGCGAAATTTTCATTCAAAAATGCCATTAAAATAAAACAGAGGCTGGAAACTTATGATTTCTTTCCAGAATTTACAGAAATAAATGAGTTTCAACACAAATCACACACGTCCGCCATATTGGGATATAGGACCACAGCGTTGCCTATTGGTGCCGTTAAATTCCAAACTTGCTTCCATTGGCTCTTATGGGAGTTTCCGTTCTGCTTTTGGCTAAAAGCGAAAGTTGATATCGTTTTTTTTGCGATATTTCGAATTTCAAAGTTCGATTTGGATCCATTTTCAAAAAAATCATTACTCCACTTTGGAAAGTCGGAATTAAAACAACTATGGGTCCAAAATACTTTAAAAAACAAGTACTTTTCAGATAACGAAATGATTTTGCCATAAAATTAGTCCAAAATTGATTTTAGTGCCCCCAAATTTTTTTTAAAAATTTTGCCCCTAAAATGGCGCAATCTCAAAAATTCCCTTGCGCGACCCTTGGGCGCAATCCGAATATCGATATCGTAATTTGTATTCGAGACATCGAATTTTGACAATAGGCGAAAATTGATCTTTTAATATTCGATACCTCGAATACAAATTACGATATCGATATTCGGATTTCTTCAAAATGCTTAGTTTTTCGCTTGACGTATCATCAATAAGGGTCGTGCAAGGGAATTTTTGAGATAGCCCCTCTTAGGGGCAAAATTTTTTAAAAAAAATCTGGGGCTCTAAAATCAATTTTGGATTTATTTTATGTCAAATCATTGCGTTATCTGGAAAGTGCTTGCTTTTTAGAGTATTTTCGACCCATAGTTTTTTTGAGTCCGACTCTCCAAAGTGGAGTAATGATTTTTTGAAAATGGCTCCAAATCGAACTTTAAAATTCGATGTATCGAAAACGAAAAATGATATCAACTTCCGGTTTAAGCCAAAAGTCTTAGAATTTTAGCCCTTTCAAACGATGCATCAATAGATATATGGGTTGCTATTTGAAATTTTTGAGATAGCTCCCTGGGGACCCATCTAGAGGGGCTAGGGGGGGAGGGGAGGTTTGACCCAAAAAAATAAAATTCATTCAAAATGATGAAGAATGGTCCAACCGCAACTCTTTATCTCAATTAGCAAGAAAAAAAACAGAATGGAATAAAAAAAAAACCACCCTGTATAGTGTATAAGTACCAATGATCCTTAGACATGGAGATTCCTAAAACAGACCCTTTTTTAAAATGGAGCTTGTATTTTATTGAAGGTGTCAAAAAGTATGTTTATTAAGCTGTATTGAGCGCTTTAAAGAAAGTTTGTGACAAAAAGTCCTCGCAGCTCTCATGAACCGTGTGTGCCTAAGAGAGGAGCGAGTTTTCACCCTCGGTCAATTAAGGGAAAAAGTCAAAATATTCACAAAACAACTAAACCCCAAATCCTCAATGAATATAGATAGATAAATTTTTGACTAAAGGTATTACTAACTTCATCCGACTTTGGTCTATTCTGTGTATAAAAGTCGATTTACAAAAAATGTTGCAAAATTTATTGGGCACAGTTTTAAAGAAAAATTGGCTTTCCGATAGTTTCTAAAAGACAGCCTTGGTATCTGATCTGGTACTCGGCCACTGGAAGGTAAAGACTTAGAAAAAGCAATACATGTACAATGTACACACAATGCATAGCTTTGGTAAGAAAGGCTGTGAAAAACTTTCTTCCCGGGTAATATGCAAATCTGAGAGGAAGATTCTTCAGTGTTTTCCGAATAGGCTAATTCTTAATGACTTCATCTTTCCAGATTGATCAAATAATTACCAAAAACCATTTAAAGAAGATAGTCGTTGGCAATGAAGAACGACGTTGTCGTATTTGTCGTTTAGTCGTTTTTACAATTATGTCGAAGATGATCTATCTTAATTTTTCTGTATTTTATACTGTACAGAGGCAGTTTGAAAGAACAAGTTAGAGTTTAATCGTAGTTATACTTACAATTTTCCTCTTAGGTCATTCACTTGACTGTTCAGGTCAGCGATCTAAATATCGTGGAGATAAAAAAAAATAAATAAAAGATAAGGAAAACAGGGTGGTAAGAAACAAACAAACAAAATTAGCAAACTGTCAATGAGGTGTAAAATTTTATTTTTTCTAGGAAACTAAAAACTTAGTTTGTCTACTTTAGGTATGAAAAATTTATTTCACTTATACTGTGAAAATATAAATCAAAATGTGCATTTTTGTGTCGGTCTATTGGGTTTCCGAGTTGTATGAATACATTCAACACAATTTTTCTTTCCTTGGTGTCAAAATGGTGCAATTTTTAAAACTTCGAGAGAAAATCACATGGGCTCTTGGGGATAAGGCTGATTGAATTAGTTTGAACTGCCTCTTTTGATAATCGCAGCGTATTCGTAGCCTTTTGGCCTGACCATTGTGACTTAATATGATTGTTAAACCATTGTGAAGTTTAAGACTCTTTTAATTTTTTGCACCTTTTAAAATTTTTGAAAATGAAAGTGGAGCGAAAGAAGCAAATGCCAATTAAAATGAAAGTCTGGTTACATTGCATCAATACAATATGAAGCTCTGACAAAATGACATTTTTTTTAAGTAATTAAGTTTAATCCAGCTTAAATATAAGTTAAGGAATCAGATCAGTCTCACAAATTTGCAATCTGTTCGATAACGTGTTGTAATTTCACAAATATCATTTTTTTTTTGCCTGTACATAAAATCTAAGAGCGATTACTCTTTATTTTATTTCCGGCATTATTTGAAATTTTGTTAAATTAAAATTACAGAATAATATCACATAAATAAGTGTGGAATGAATCAAAATAAATTTAATGAATCATCCATGCAGCTTTTAAGCGTTCCGTTACAGCATGCGCGAAACTGAAAGCATAAAAAGCCATAGAAGAACACACAAAAAAAAGCAAATTAAAATTCGATAAATAAGAAAAGCAAAACAAACTGAATAAGGTTTGGCTAAAGGAATAAAATTGTTTCACTACTCATTAAAGAGACACCCTTTTTTATTGCACGGATGTCTCTAATTTTTGTTCAAACTTTGAAATGATGAGCACTATTCCTGCCACTTTTTTGATATAGCGCTGAGCTCAAATGTTGGAAAAGATGTAAAATCAAGTGATGTAGGTTGACCTTTAGATCTACGGTACCTAACTCAAATAGGGTGACCTATTAAAGAATATCATTAAAAAAATTTCCGGTGTGTAGAGGGGTTTCGAGAGGTATTTTATATCAAAGGACAGTTTCTTATCCTAAATGTTTAGAAAAAGAGAAAAAATTGAATGGAAAACAAACATAGCTTTATGAGTTATGAGTTGTACAGTAAAGTTGGATATAGACCTCACCATAGAAAGACTACATTATCCTTTAGCAATGAATAAAAAAACAAAAGATAATGAATGATCACAATTTCGTGTACTACGTGTACTAGGTAAGTTACGTAAATAAATTATTTTTTTTAACTTTGATCAGTCATTAGAACGAGAAGTTCTTTTAAAGAATTAGAAAATTTAAAAATATTGACTCATCACTCTAAAATACTAATTCATTAGTTTAGTCCTTGCTGTTCCTTTTCTCATCTTTTTTGTTTGCTTCTAAAGTCCACATAAATGTTAGGCTCCAAAAAACAGAGGATCAATGATATTCTAAGACCACAATCTAGACCGCTTTAAAAATCGAAAACCGGAAACAGAGACGAGAGCAGAGTGACCTTGTTTTTCAAAATGAACCTTAGAATTAAAAAAAACTTAAACGAATTTGTATTTTGGTGAGAGCACTGTTTCATTAATGAGTAAATTAATGAACCATTCGATACGGAAATACATTAATAAATAACTTAAAAAACAATTAAACTAACAAAAAAAGAAATTTATCACAAAAAGTGCATTTTCTCAAATAATAAGAAAATGAATGGAAAGAATTAAAAAGTATCGTAAAGAAAATCCAATTCCTATTCTGAACTATACAAAAGAGGTTCCCTCGTCAAATTTAATCACATGTTGAGCACATTTATTACAAGATCTTAATCACAAGTGGTTCGAACTGATTGAATGGTTGCTACTTCAGCGGAACCTCTAAATTTTGTAAAGTTTTAGCCCGATATCTTTACCTCTGAACCACGGGTCCACTCTATGACCTCGTAACAATTGTTTTGTGCAACTTGTTATTGATAATGATCGGTATTAGCAATAGTTTTACCTTGTCATAACTGTGGTGTTGAATAAGTGTAAAGAAGAAAATCATTCAAAAGCACCTAAAGGCTTAGAAAATAGAAAAATAAAATGAAAAGAAAAGTCGAGAAAAAGAATAAAAATGAAAGGAAAGATTTTTTGGAAAAACAATTTAAGAATATAGCTGGTCCTGTGCAGCTTTTAAGAACTAAGTCAGTTACAGAGGCAGCATGAAGGTGAAATTTTTTATCCAAACACCTAAATGAAAGAACTGTACTTAAAGTTAATTTTTCCCCTTTTGCGAAAGTTTATGAATAATGGTGCAAAGTCCAACGATCAAAAATGTTGTTCTGAAATGCGAAATAGCTCCTCGATAAAAATGTAAGTGGTATAGTTCCACAAAGTAAATATATTTTACATTGCATTAACACAGGTATAAAATAACAACGGTAAATAAGCACGTACACAAAGGGTGGTAAAAATAAGGCTTGAAAATTCGAAATTGGGGGCAAAAAATGGGAGGTTTTGGATAAAATTATTGAAGATATTTTATTCGATACAGTACAAATAAGTATGGATGGAGCCTGTTTATGAAGTTGGTAATGGTCTCAAAGAAAATTTTGTGAAAAACGTTCCCGTTCACCCGTAAAAATGTACGATTTTTAAAAAACTACTCCGAAAGTTATCGAAAATCAACTGTCGGAAATCCAACATTTACCGGTTTCAGCATTCTTTATAATGTAATCGTTTTAAAAATGTAGAGGTGTTTTTTTTTTTTTTTTTTTTTTTTTTTTTTTTTTTTTTTTTAATTTTTGCAACTGCAAATACAATGAGATCAAGAAACGGTTTCAAGTTCGTGATATTGTTATCATTGGAATTTTTCAGAATTTTCGGTCGATTGGCAGTTGCTAGTTTCTCTTTGTGGGTTTCACTTCGAAGAAAATCATGATTAACCAAAAAATATGACAAACCATTCCTCCGGCCACTTTTATAGTGATGATGCGAGAACAATAAAAACCCTAATGAGGAAAAGCACTCGCGACAAATTAAGCATCACACTCCTTTGAAATTTAATTCACTAATGTGATTAATTGTCACAACAGTCTACCTAAGAAATTCAGAAAAAAATTATCCTTGGCGATAAAATTGACCATTCGTATAATGTATAATTCAAAATTAAGTTTTAATCAATTCCGAGGAGTTGCGATGGTTTTTCTTTTCTTTTTTTCAAGAAACTATGGGCATAGGTTTAGACAGTGCATCCATTAATCCTCATGTACATAGAACGTCTAGTAATCATGCAGGCTTGAAAGAAGAATGGGAGAAATGAGTTTTGAGGATTCGCCTATATTGTTTAGATTTGGAATAAAAGGATTGGGTGAAAGCGGATTTGCTCATCATCATTTTGATGTTGCCTTGAGGAAACCGTATGATGCAAATAAAAAGTAATTTACAGGATAAAGGAATACTTTAAAAATAAGAACAATCACACAACGATGAGATCTAAAAAAATTGAAGGTTGGAGACTTATGTGCGTTCCAAAATTTGATAGAAAATGTTCGGAGTACTTTCACAAAATTAGGTGCAATGTTGTTATGCTAAAGAAGAAGGAGATATTTTAGGCAGTGGGGTTTTGCTGTGGAAATCGTCACCTATCAGTACATTTACGTACATATCAACTCTTTTACATATGCTAATCTTCGGTGTTGTTACATCTTCGCTTGAAATGAATATTAAATTCCACCGGCTGCAAAGTCAGTTCTATGATTCGGTTTTTAAAAGCGGTACAAATCTCGGTACAGGAGAAATGCACTGACAGGTGTATGAAGTTTGTGGGTTTAACCTAATAAGTAGCAGTAAAGAGTGATCGGAAGGTATCTTTTATGTAGTTCTTCAGGCGTGATTGGACGGTTTTTTCAGAAGAGAAAAAGTCACATTATCTGCTATCAAAATACTTAGTCAGACCCTACACAGCGCCTTGCATTCTCTCATTATACAAGCTTAGGTACCTGAACTTCATTATTCCTTGGGTAAATATTTACCTTTCTAAGGGGTTTATGAGTTTAAAAACAGAATCAAAGGACGAAATTTGCATCAGGCGTGATTTTCAATGATCCCTCATTTTACAATGACATCGAAAATTGACAGATATACGGAATTGATACACGACACACGTGTCGATAACTACGAATGTCTACTGGAAGGATCACTGCCAAAATCATTACTTCCGTCCCCCTGAAGCGTTACCAAATCGAACCTTACTTTTGAGGATGTTCGTCAAACTTTTGAAAGCGACTCTCCCAAACAAATTCATGCTACAAGCTTAGACAGCTCAAAGGAAAGAGTTAAAGCAACGGTACCAAATTTCGGCATTTTAATGACTTTCCCCGTCTCTTTGTTAGGCCGTTACGATTCTCTTGTGAAAGCCGTGAAACTTTCGAGAGAAAACTCATTCGACGCAGAATATGGCCAGATTTATGGTCATGTACCATTTTTTTTTTTCTTACTTAGTTTTATTTTTTATGTTGAAATAGCAATTGAACAAAAAAGAGGGGTGCTGGAAAAAATGATTTTTTTTTGCAAGAAAATTGTACGAAGCGCGTAAGAAAACTAGGCTTAGTGGCAAATAATGGGCCTTCGAAAGGTGATTAAACTTTGAAAACTTCCTGTGTGTTTAAATTTTGTCAAAAATGTTGGAGAGGGTTGTGAAAGGGACTAAGAAATATGATTGCATTAAAATAGCTACTCCTCAGAAAAAATGGATGCACACGCTGCAAGGACTTGCGCTCTTCGTCGGCTTCTGTTTTTACCTTGATAATCATACAGTCATTTTATAGACCTAGGTAAAAGTGAAAGATATAACTTCAGTTAGACTGTCTATATCACTGGTGGGCATGTAGGAGAAGAAAACTTTTAAACTGCTTCCAAGATTGTATATTTTACAAGTTTACCAATTAAACTACCTTTTCGCGTTTTTTTCTTTTCTCCGATTATACCTTTTTATATTTGATTATTTGTTTTTTTACCTTCGAACTGAGACATACAGTTAGAGGATAAAGAAGATTGAAATGAATAGAACGAGCTTGTAAAGTGGTGGATTTTAAGCGAGAAAAAATTAATCAAGATCATAGGAAGAAAAATCACCATGATGAGGAAAAAAGTTGAAAGAGGTCGTCCAAAATGTATGTATCGCACTTGAAGAAAAAGAGCGTGACTACATTGTGGCGCGTTACCAATGCTGCGCAACGCTTTACCCCAACGCAAATTGTGACGCGCAAGTTTCGAAAATCGACCTTTTTATGCGAAAATGGTTTCTCTTTTACGATTATAAAAAACCCTTCCCACCCCCTCCACGAAAATGTGTTTTAAGCTAACCAAAAATCTCTGGCTACACAACTGCAGTTTTTTAATTTTCTTTTCCTCTATCACATTTTTCAACTTTGAAGACATTCGCGCTTTCTTCAGTTTTTTCTCAAACGATTTGAAGGAGTTGTCTGGACAGAGCTACATTGTTTCTTCTGAAAGTCCAAGGTTGCGTTGCGTTACGTTACGAGTGAGGCAGTGTTCCTGAAATTGGATAAAGTGTGTCACATACTTTATGGACGGCCTCAAAGGATTAGCGGTTCTGAAATGAAAATGGAAAGAAAGAAAAAAGAAACCCTGGACACTGCAATACCAGGAGGGGCTAAAAATTTCCCGCAAAGTGATTATTGGGATGAGGGTAAAAGCAGCCATCATGACGCACAGTAATTTAGTCAAAAAAGTAAACAAAAGATTTTGTCGGAAAACTGTCAAACGGAACATAAAATAAGGTAGTGAAAGTACCACATTTTCCTCTAATTGTACAGATATTAATTTTTACCAATATCGGTCTTTTATCAACTAGCAATCGCAATTGAGAATGGTGATTTGACATTTTTATCCATTATCTTCTAGTGTTTTCGAGAAAAAATGTGCCAGCATTTTTTAAAAAATAAGACTTGGATTCTAACGATTTATCAGTCCCTTAAAGATTACTGGCAGAATGATATTCAAGTTGATCGACTGGGTAAAGTCAACTCACTTAAATTGGCTTTTACGCTTCTTGAGAGTCACCATTTTCCCGATAAACCCAAATTTTAGTCACTTAACTTTTTACGAAATCATAAATGAATGTGCTCACCGGCCTTTGAAATAGGCGTTGTCCAGGCGTTCAGATGTAAGAAAAAAGAAAACAAATCATCATAATAATGAATTTTTACTGAGTCAGGCGAGATTCTTCTAAGAGTAAATTGGACTTTGCACCATGGGATTAACAAACTTGGAAAAAAGGTATTTACTTCATTGGTTCATCTCAATTCAGGAATAAAACACGAATTGAATTTCATGTCTCGTGACATTTTCTCATCACTGTAACTCCTAACATTAATGGTAAGCGTCATTTTTTCTTTCTTAGCCAGTTTGATTAGACTATGTGCATTTTTGACGATCAATAGGATTGTCTGTCATGAATAGCTACAAAACAAAGTTGTTGGCCAGGATCAAAGATAAGACAAATTCTAGTTGAAGTGCCGCGTTTTCTGCTTCTTCCGAGGACCAGTCATACAAATTTCGACTCTGATTTTGACGGCTCTCTTTTTATAGGAAAAAAATCAACAATCAGATCTATTATCCAGTAAACTTGTTACCAATTGATATCAAAGGAACAACTATTGCGCTAGTTTCGTACCTCCAAAAATGCTAAAATAAAAAGACTGAACTCAAATTATGAATGCGCACTCAAGTTTCATAAATTCATCAACTACATACCCAAGTTTGGAAATGCTGATAAAGTTACTCGTTAGGTTTTTTTTCAAAAATGTATTTTGTCGACCATTTTAATGTTTCTTTTTGTATAAACAGATCTCTGCGAATTCACTTTTTCAGAGAAAGAGCTCTTCCATCTTTTGAATATGCGTTCTTTTTAGAGTACTACATAGCTCCTACGCTGAGAAACTAACCTCTGCGGAAATGGGTGCACCCAAGAAATCACCACCATTCTTGGCTCCTGCATGTCTTTGCGTTTTCAATAAAAAAAATGCGATATCTCAGACCCATGCACACCCCTGTTGGTGAATCAAATTAGCGGCACTGTTTTTTATAACATGTAATTTAGAAATCCATTTTTCCATTATCGCTGTACCAATTCTATTCTCCCCTCTCGCAAATATAGTAAGCTGGCCTCGATCAGAAGTTTTTTTAAACTCAAAAATTGATAGCTATAAAAAGGAAAAAATAACCGAAAAATGTAGATTAGTCTTGGTCTAAATTTAAAGGATCGTGTGACAGAGTAGATTAACGTCAAAGATACTAGGTCACACCGGCGGCACTGCCCAGTTTTTCTTTTGATTATCATAAGTTTGAACCCATTCATCATTTTTGAAACGAAGATTAAAATAAGCCAAAGACAACCTGAATATAATATTGTTTGGTTCTTCATTGTTTTTCATTGTTTTTCATTTCTTAAGAGTTTGGAGTCAACATTCTTGTTTTAGTTTTAAACGTCTGATTTTACTTTCTTCTAATTTTTTCAAGTTTTTCGGCCTGAAATTATAAGCGAGCGCATCAATCTGGAAAGAAGAATCCGCATCTCCAAAAATGCACAAAAGACAACTAAACTGGATATTTTATAGAAAAAAGAGGGATCTCCCCATTTGAATGAGGAAGGTGATGAATCAATCAGCGGAGTTGTATTAGTAAGCGGAAAATGCTGTCTTAAAACTTCAAGAACTGAATAATCAGGTTTAAATCATAATTTGATACACGTCATCATGTGAAGTAGTTTCAGCTCTTGAAATAAATTCAACTCATTTTGGGGCTAGGGAAGTTTTTAACTAAATATCAGAACAGAAACTTAAACCACTCTATTTTAAATAAAACCATGATTGTATCTGAAATGGTTCTATTATATTCATTCATTTCGTTTCTTTCTTAAGCTGCGTGTAATGGCAGTTTACCTCATAATCACGTTTTCGGACCTCATGTTCCAAATCCCATTTCTGACTTTCACATAAAAACATTCGATCATAATATTGCTGGATGATTTTCTTCAGATCCTCTACATTATAAAAAATATTATTAGTAAAGTACTTAAACAATGGCAATTATTCGAATATTATGACTATTAAAATTTAGAAATATTTCCTGCACAACCGTGAAATTATGTGGAGTGTCCCTTTGAAATTAGTTACGCCTGCTTTTATAGACTGTTGAGTTTAGTAATTCTACTGGGAAAAATATTTTGTTGGAATAGTACTGGATGCCCCTTCGCGATATTAAGATTAATTTCCGAAGGTATTTGCTCTCGAATTTAACGATTTCGTTGAGTATGTGATGTTCAGAAGTAACACTTTCGACATTAGCTGTCAGTACCGGAAAACAAAAAATTAGGTGTTAATTAGATTCCTACGTTTGATTCAAAGAGTGTGCGAGACAATAAACTCGAAGGAGGTGAAACAAATCATAAAAAATGAAAAAGGCATTGAAAATGTGTAGGCATATTGGAGGAGTACTGAATAAAGTTTTCACAAACTTCCATTTTTTAATTAATAATTTGTAGTTGAAAACATTTCTGCAAACAACCCAAGTACTTTCATTTGAAAATTAGATATGAGGACTTTGACAACTTGCAATAGCGATAAATAGTTAGGTAAAATGCTGCTTGTTCGCACAAAATACAGGACTCCAAAAGCAGCAACTACACAACAGAAGAACAGCTCTTTCAGAAGTGAAAAATTTATTATTCTAAGCTGAAGACTTAGGTGTTCCACTGGGAGACCATTGAGGGATTCAATATTCTCAGAAAAACCATTGTCTTTAAACAAACGGTCCTCCATCTAACTCGACTTATATTTTGAATTAGTTTAGTTTGGACATTATTGATCTAATGCGGAAGCAGCAAAATATTCAGTTGTTGGAATCAGATAAAAAAAAGAGCCACCGGTTGACTAACGAACAACTTTCTCGCTCAGAAAGAAGAATTCAAACCTCCTGCATTCTTCAAGGGCTTCATACTTGGGATATTTTACTCCTGAATAAAACAACATCTCATCCAGGTTTGGAGAGACAACTTGCCTAAAAATATTTTCAAACCATGGAATGGTTCTTGTCGACGGAAATTATGTGAAAATAGTGACGCATGCTCTGGAATTTTTTTTTATTGATCACTTCTAAACTCAAAGATGGTGATGAAAATTGCCAAATAATATCGCTAATTTTTTCCATATGATGTTACATTTGCTCTTTTTGGAAGGTTCCACAGCAAGATAACGGCAACAATTTGTATCAAGAAACTATTCAGATTGTCAAAACAAAAATACTAACTAAACCTATTACTTGTGTCTCGAGCGTTATCTCTCTATTAACATTTTAGAGACAGACAAAATTTCACCGGAGTTTAGTTCATATGAAAACGGATAAACTACGAATTTTAATTTGCTATAGAAATTCACAAATTTTACATGAGGAAAATTCTAATTACAAATTACGGATGCACGGACGTCGGACAGGTATCAAAAATGCAGTTTGTTCTCAACGATCGCAAAGATATGGTCGTTAAATTAGGTAAAAATACTGGATGGTTCAATGTGTGCAGGAAGATGAAAGGGAAACATTATTACTAAAAACGAATCATACATTTATGTACACTTTGTTTTGGTGAATTTTGATATTAGGTGATGTAAATAGACCACTTGTTTCAATAATCTAGAGTGAGGTTATTAGGTTATGTTATCCTAGCAACGTTTACAACAATTTGGTTAACCTTCCTTCGAAAAAAAAATCAAATATGAACTAATTTAGTAGACTATTTCAAGTGAACTACTTCGAAATTTGGGTCCAACTCTCTCAACAATTCGTGAAAAAGTTGACTTTTCAAACATTTGGCTGAATACTTCTTTTCGTTTTACCATTCTTCCCTCTCTTCATATTGTCAGGAGTAGTCGATTAACCGCCTTGGATAAACTTTAGAAGGACAACATCATTCAATAGGAGGAGTTTTAACTACACACCACGATTTACAGTTAATCACATTTAAAGGATTGAAACTTTGCACCATATAAATACATTTGCATGAATCCATTCTGAAAACTATGACACAAAATGACGTTATCCAAAATCAAGGTTTTTAAGGTTTATTACTTGAGAGGTATTGGAATGTTAAACGCGCAGCAGTGTCCCAGTCATAGTGCTAGATAATTTTTTAAAGAAGACAATATTTTCATTCTGTTGTTTTGAGTATACTAGATCACTTTGCATCAACTATTTTTTCGGAATTTGGAGGTAAACTTGAGATTTTTACGCCACCTTCAAAACATTTTTCTTTTTCCGAATACAACCAAAGTATACAGGAAGGCGGTCAATAATAGATGATCAAACGCAAATAGGTTCATAAGAAAGTTTTTTTTTTTTTTTTTTTTTTTTTTTTAAATAATTATTTCTTGTTTGAAAGAGCATAACGACCAAAGACTAATTATTTGATATTTTTGGAATTCGCTTGCATGATAAAACAAATTTTTGATTTGTCGGTCTGTTCATTGCAAAGATCGGTTTTCAACTGACATTTATGCGAACCTTCATTACTTAATAAAACCAATGAAACGGGACATCGTTGGACTATTGGTCGTCAGTGAAAGTTTTCACATTATGATCAAAAGACTTGTCTTCTTGGGATTTGCTTGCTGAGGTTAGAACTCAATAGAAATTTCGGAATAAGCTACTCAGCGTCTATCTTTTCCGATTTTTATTCCGCTTTTCAAAAATATTTTCACTGGGACACTGGATTAATTGGGTCGGAGAAATGCACCGGTAACATTCCTTAATTATTTTTACCTCCCATTCTTTCAACCTGAAATCTCTTTCTAGATCGAATTTTTCACCCTCAAGCTTGTAATTTCTGTCCCACAATTCTTTACAAATTTCTTCAAGGTCGTCTATGGAAAGACAAAAGGAAAGAAAGAAATTAATCTCCGTGTTAAGAGTCTGAAGGAAAAGAAGCAAAAGCAGATGACAGACACACAGCTGTGTATATATGTGTTCTCGAGATTTAAAACTGCGCAATGGATTGGTTTCCCGGATAAAAACACTGTGTTTCGTCAAATGATGAAAAATGTAAAATTAACGCAGAAGACTGCTGTGTGAACAAATATTGCTTAAATGTTTCACTTTGTACCTATTTTACTTAAAATATTATGCTTAATCTCACAATAATGACCTGAATAATTCGCATCAAAGTTGTATGCAACAAAGAGCATCGTCCTGAATGCGCTACTAGGTATGTCTTTTTCGTCTTTATATTTTAGGAGAAGATTTAGACCATAATTTTTTGATGTAAGAACGCAACTGATCATTACGGGTCCTGTATTTGCCTACATTTTTCCCCACTGAATTGTTAAGTCGTCATTGCCTAAAAAATAATTGCAGACACCGTTCTGTACGCTTAAATAAACCGCGGAAAAAATCTATGGTTGCCATCAAGGAAAAAACCATACATTATTCTCATTCCCCCCTAAATCTTCTTCCTTAACGTTATTTATGGACTTATGGAATTAAAATCCAAAGCAATTACACTTTTGTAAATAAAATAAAAGTACTTATGATTTGAACGTTAAAACTAGTAATAGACAATTTTACAGCACGGAAAGTAACCCGCTGAGCAAAGGAAAATAAAGAAAAGTGAATCTCATCATTCAGTTGATGAATTCTCAAAAAAAGTGTGAGGTAAGGACGAGTACAGATGTAATATCAATAAAAAGATAAGGAATGGGAGTTCTGAAAGGTATGAGTATTGAGTATATCCTCCTGTGAGTTCTGTGTTTATAATGGACAGTTTGCAGAGGCAACAAATAAACTTCAAAGCTTCATAAATCCTTCCTCAAGTTAAGAATCAGGAAGTAAAGCAAATGTCGAGCCTTTAATCAATTCGAAATTTGGAATTCACAGAACAGAAGGAGAGAAAAAGTATCAAACGAAAAACACCCCACAAGATTTTCCGAGAAGAAAAAGCCAGACTTATTTGTACCTCTAGAGGTGTGTGTAAACGAATTATCGACTACGTAAATGATCGAAGTTTCCTCAAGAACTTTTTGAAGAATTATCTTTCCAATACTCAAATAAATATCATTGACTATCACCTAATATATTTTATATGCATCGGAGCAATCAAAATGATAGGCACAGAAGATGAAAGCATCCGGTAAGTAAAATGATTAGATCGTGTGAAGGGTTTTTGAGTAAAACCCTTTCAGTGTTTTTTTGTTCCACAATATGTAGATTTGTGAGTTTAAGCCTTGAACAGGATCTGTCACGAGGAATAGATAAAACACCGTCGAATGAAACGAAGCCTAATGTTTCGAAGGATATCATATTCATAGAATTTGGTTGAAATGTACATGAGTGGAGATAGTTTTTTTTTATTTTTCTTCGATCATCAGTTTGTTTGGCCTGTAGTTATTATTGAAAACTGGTAGACAATTTCAAATAAAGCTTGCTCATATATGCTGCTTGATGGAGAGTATAAAGGAAAATTCCTACAGTTCATCATCGTTTTTCTCTTTTCTACTAAACCATACGACTACCAAAAGAAATTCAGGTAGCCAAATCAACAAAGAAAAGACGTAATGCGTTCTTGAAATCTTAAGGACTGATTTATTTCATTTTACGTAATTTAAATTTCTTTACTTATTTATATCATTTCATTTTACATACAATCAACACCCAAAATATTTGTATGGTCTATTTGCGATCATTTATTAACAAAGAAAGTGAATTTCGCGATTTTGAAGAGCGCAAATTAGTATGACTTTTTCTTACGTGAAAAATCAAGTGATCAAATAACTAATGTGAAAGAAAAGGAAAAAATGGAAGAAGATGGAATGCTCAAATTTTCCAGGTCTCCTAATCAATCGAAACAATATCAGATCACAATGAACTCTGCTCCAAACACAAACAATATTAGGCTCAGGTGGCTTCTGCAGAGGTCATTAAGGATATCATCACGACTGCACAAACGAATGAACAAGATTCTTGAAAGCGGGTGCGCAAAAGTTTACATCTCCTTCATTCCGAGCTGATGGGAGGGACAGTTTTGAACTTCATTTTAAAAAAATGAGTCTACTTGAATGATTTTTACTAAACCTTCTGTAACTGACGAAATAAATGGTTTTGCTGTTTATTAATTATTGAACTTAAATCAACAGAAAGAAAATGGTAATTACTTTTCATAATTTCCGCTCTATTTACGTTTCACACCGTACAAGTTGTGGGAAACTTTTTAAAATCATACATGATGGATGGAAAATCCAAATGATTCAAGTAGGTTCGGTGTTAGGATACGTTCAAATTTGACCTTGAAAGTCGTGAATTCGCTTGGACGGAAACTTTGGTGCAACCCACTTGCAGTAATCCGGTTGAATTGTGAAAAACTGTTTTGGTTTCTTTCCCGACCCGGAGTGAAATTTTACCTCAAACTCTTTCATTTTTATCACCCGCTCTAGGTCGAATTTGTCTCCTTCAAGAGAATTTATTTTATTGTGGTATTCTTGACAAATTGTTTGCAATTCAGCTGAAATTATAAACAATATACAATTGACAAATTTGAAGATCTTTACGTAATTTCTTCTTAGCGTTTAACTGCATGCAAGAGGTTAAAAGTGGTGGAAAAAGCCACGCGGGACAAGCTACCAATCACTTAATTTTCCTTTATAGAAATGGCTTTAAGAAAGTAGAGAACTGCATATATCGTGTGCTTCAATACTATTTACGATCAAATGCTAAACTGAGAATTGAAAATTGTAACTGTTGTTATTACATTTTAGTTCAAGGAACGTTACCAAGAACAGTAAATTAGCGATTTCTATAACCACAAAGTTTTTAGGCACCTAATGTGTTTGCTGGTTAACCTGAGATAACGTCGTTCGAAGATCTTAATTTTATTTAAGATGCGACATCAGGGAAATAGAATAAAACCAGGAATCGACTGAAATAATATTGGCGACAAAGCGTTATACTCTACAAGCCCTGAAAGTAAAAATCAACCGACAATAACTAAGGAATATTAAAAAGTAACTCGAACGATGATTTCAAAAGTTCAATTAATAGGCAACGATAACGAAAGCGAAAGAACTACCGATACGACAAACAGATTTATCAACAGTAAATCTTAAATATTTTATAATTCAAATGTATTGTTATGATAGTGCGGTACATCTATGTTTGTCATTGAATTTATTCACAATCGGAGTTTAACGAAATAGCCCTACCCCTCTTCGCAATAGTAAGCTAATGTATATTGTATATGCGGCCCTTCTGCATTTAAGAACCGAAACCAGCTCATTCGGGGTGAAAGTACATGGCTGTATGTTAAAGATGTTTATCTCAGGGTGAGATTTCTTATACATCAGTACATTTAAGAATTTTTTCTTTTATGAGAATAAAAACTGAATCACGCCAGAACAATACATTTGTTTGCAGATTTTCTGTTGAAAGGAACAAAAATAGCCAAAGAAACTTAAAAATCTCTAACAACATACGAGTATTAACCATTTGAACAAATTATCTTTGTAAATATATGTACCAGTAGGATCTCTTAGGTTTGCGTCATTTTATTTATTGTTAAATTAGCGTGTTTGAGGCAAACGTGATTTATGAAGTAAAACCTAAAGTAGGTAACAGGTGACAGCTATGTTCTAGATGTGAGAAGATTCTAATCGTACATTGATAATTACTAGTTAGTATACAGAACGGTCATTTACAACTATAAAACTAAGCAAAAAATAACACTCCTAGTCACTAGTAATTTGAAAATGAATAACACACAGGAGAGAAAGAATTATCATCTGGCTTCATGTTTGAGATTTTGGACACAATTTTCTTAGGAAACACTGCTAGTTTTTCTAGAACAAGGAGGCACGCTTCGCTGGGGTCCCTTAGAAATGTTGGTACGTGAATAAAACCTCGCGCACAATACTCCGGATTCTTTAAAGGAGTTCTAAATTAGGATGAACAATAATGACTTTTAGCAGTTCCAGAATAATGGGACTATTTTTAATTTCTGATCATGGCTCATGAATTCAACGGAGTTTTGCCACAATATAATTAACATGGTTCCAGACAAAGCTCTGCAGTATATTTGAATCCAAAATGTCTCGCCACTAGTCTTTGTTCTACAATTCACCTTCGTAAAGTAATACGAATGAAGTAATAAGTTTTACTCTGAAGATTAAAACGTCAGCATTTCCGAAATGTTTGAACAGACATTTTAAGCCAACACCAATGGACAGTGGTTGACAAGGTATAATCACTTTTATGTACAAAGTTATTTATCTTCTCAATGAGTGCTCATAAAACAGACTATCTCTCTGTCACACTCATCGAAAAGATGTCCAAAGGCAATAAAAATTACAAGTATGGTTCTAAACTGGTTTTGTTGGTTGTTAGCACAAAATCCATGAAAAATTAAGGAATTGTCTGCGTTCAATTATTTAGCATGCGTAATTTTTATTACATTCAAGTAACCTGATAAAAACAAATTTTAGAACCGAGACTCCTCGGATTCGTATCTGGGAGCGTTATGCTTCTAATCACGTGGAACAGGGTCTCAAAATAGTCCACCTTTGCGATCAATCCGTAAGGTATGTTAGTGTAAAGTGGTCGCAAGCTGTTGCCTTTTAAATACCTAAATTAAGTAACACACTGACCCTTCAGTTGTATTTTAAGTATTCTATGAAACAAATAATGAAATGGGGGTTCTCGGTTCTCCTTGTAAAAAAGATTCCTCGAATGGTCTGAAGTGAAGAAAGCTCTATCATTAGTAATCCCCATTCGCTCTGTCAAGAGGAATGGGTTATTTTCATTACAGTTTGTGTCAGTCCTCGAAAAAGCTGCTCAATAATTTAAGGCTTAGGGTGTTGTGAAGTAGCGAGGAATTACAATAGAGAGAAGTAAATAATATGATATATTAATATAAATATAGAACCAAGCTGATTTAAGGACTGATACTTTACTCGTCACTGGTATTTGAAACGCGCAATTTAAATTAGGTACTCATGCTAAAAACATTGAGTCTTGGAGCATATTAAGAAACGGGAAATGAAATGAATATAGAACCTTAAAGTTTAAAATATCAGAGCTAATTATGCAGTGAAAATTTGAAAAGAAAAATAATTTAAAAACAGATAATTTAAAATGGGCTCCTTCAAAACGTCTTCTTCTTCACGAGTAGCGAAATGCATTGGCCTTTTTTTAAAAAAAACCTACTCAGTAAATAAAAAAATGAAAGAAAGAATACTGCGTGTGTTAGCAGTTTATTCCAAGTCAAACCATGAAAGAAAAAGATTTTTCCTAAAGTTGATCAAGTTAAACTGAAGGCACTTTTTTGATTCAGGTTATTCGGAATAAGAGTAGTTTAGATAATTCATACCGCGTAAGTGAAGGAGCAATTTTTTTAGATTTAAAGCGGGGAAAAATCATTGTTTATGTATCTGACAGTTTCATACACACGCAATCAACCATTTTCTGGATATATCGAACGACCTCACTTGCCTAATGGCCACCATCTCGGAAATTAATCATTTATGATTCTCCCTTTTCATTCCTCAGTGCTCATTTTATCCATAGCTATATTTCTGGCACAATTTACGATACGGTCACATCTATCCGTTTAAAGAAAACAAAAACAAAAAAACAAAAACAAAATTATTTTTAAAGAATACTGAAGACAAGTTAATTTTGAGTCTTTTCATTCTGTCCTCAGCTTATAATAGAAACTAATAAGCTGAAAAAAACTTCAGAAATCAGGGAGGCAATTGTAGCATCTTTATTAAAAAGGAAAGGGTAAGTGAATTTATAGGATAAGTGATGGGCATCATATTATTACCAACCGCGACAGCTTACTACACGCAAGGGCTCTTTTCGCTAAGCATTGATTGCATGCAGCTAAAATCATTGCCGATGAAGAATAGTTAAGCTTACATTTAGCACTCGCAGAGTGAGGAAAGAAAAGATCGTAAAATGCAGAAAATGTGTGAAGGGCTGGATTATTTAAATGGCTCATTTTTCTGGTTTCTTTACGATTTTTTTTAATTCACAGCATGAAAAAAAATACTTACATCAACCCACAATTAATATAATTTAAATATTGTTTTTTCTCGTTGATTAAAAAAAGGAAAATTTTTCAGGTGACTTAAATCCGGTTAAAATCTTTTCACCAGAAAAAAACTTAGCAATTCTTACTTGTGTAAATCATGTTTACTTTTTGTTTTCTTCAGTTGGTTTGGGTTTCTATCCTTCAAATCAAGAAACAGATCTAATGAGCAGATCACACAAATACCTTTCATAAGAGTAATTTGTATCAATATTAAGACGCTTCTTCATTATAAGAACACACATAGAAACCGTTAACTCGTTTCATTTAGGGCCATGAGGAGTTAAGTCATGTCATAATTCAAACAGACCGAGGATTGTATAAGGTAAATAAATGGATGTGTCAGTTTAAAAAATATTAAGAAAATATCTTCAGTGCTTAAATGCGTTTGATTTCTAATTATTTTTTATTTTTTTCATTTATTTTATTTATTGTTTTAGTATGCTTACTAAAAATGACCTACTCGTCCAATCCTTCGGCAATATTTGTTCTAAACTCCTTTTTGATAAATTGCTTCCTCCTTCATAACCAATGGTTATCTTTCCAATTCAAGCATACTGTTCAACCCGTCCTCCTTCTCTGTCATGTACACTATATGTTTACTAAAATCTGAAAAGTCATCGTTTGTGTTCTAACTTCTATCTACTCAATCGAGTTGAAAAAACAACTAACACACTTCTTAAACTATGCAAAATATTGCTGTTCTGTGAGACTTTTTTTTTTCATGAAGAAAAGGGGAAATCTTGATGGCAAATAATTGTAACGTGATAACAAAATTTCCTCCTCATTAATACCTGCTCTAGCTCCGCAACCAAGAAGAGTTCTAATAGAGAATGACTATTTATCACTTGAGCAATCGTTCATTGGAAAAAAAACCCAAATAATACTACGATAGTCTATTGGGATACGAAGAAAAAAAATGAAATATATTTACGACTGGGTCTTCTATAGTTGAACAAAATCGGCGAAGGTGCGATCTTAGTTCGGACCCTGATGTTTTGTCAGCTGCCTTGTGACTATGCTATCGGATAGGAGAAGGATTATAAAGTTTATCCTTAAGCTTCAATGATTTATTTTTTCCTCTGTCATAACTGTCACATTTACCGCCAATCTAACTCATTTTGAAAAGACACTCGAATGGAGGAGTGTGAATATTTGATACTTCGTCAGAATCCGGCTATGAGGTACAATTTAAAATTTAAATGGATGTATATTAAGTAGACGAATCGTATTACTATCTTTAGAATAGAAAAATGAACAATGCGAGCTATAAAAAGAAGGGAAAACTGCAAATATATATCTAAGAAAGCCTCGGTAAAATTTATCAATCCATGGTAACTGCCTAATTTATTTTAAGAGCTGAGAAAGGCTTGAATCACGGATTGAAGCCAATTACCGTTTGACTAGCTGCTTTCGGAAGGCATTTTCAGAGTGATTTGAGGATTTGTGTGAAAACACGGTAAAACAGTCAAATTTGCGTCAATGGAAATATTAATAACGATTTTCTGGGAGAAATTTCTAAGATCAAAGAACTTAAATTAATAATTTACGTTTGGAGTTAACAGAAATTTAGATAACTCCATGTTGTTTTGAAGAAAAGTCATTTTTTCAACGAAATTTTTGTTTCTTAGGAAGAAGACAAAAGGCTTAACTTGGATGCGAAACATCACCGAAAGAAATCACTCTATTTTCTGCCAAACGCCATTGGTTAATAAAAATGAGCTTTGAAGAAGAATACATTTACATCATATTGAGCCAGCCACACAATACTTCCATTTCTTTGATTTGTTTATTTTCTCGAGTACACATGTTGATTGAGACTGGTGAATGAGGTAATGAGTTTCTACGATCAAGACTGGAATACTACAATTCAATTAGGAATAAGTGTTTCTAAATTTTAAACGGATGGCAAATTCATTAATTTCAATCATTTATTCGTTCTAAACTTACTCAAATAATCCAGAGGCATGAAAATTCTTATAGTTTTGAAGGCTCAGCGCAATGATTTCCCTAAATTATCCCTTCATCGTTGCTAAGATAAAATATCAATAAGAAAATCTTTGGTTTATTTCGTGAAACTCAACTCTTCAAGGAAAATTATCCTTATAATCATACATTTATGAATTTTATAGCTATTCATACAAAGAATGTATTACCTCCTCCTCCACAGTCAAAAATCAAGTTAGAGATAAATTTTACCGAGTTTTGTTTTAAGAATTCACAAAGTCAGCTGGGTCAGATTAATCTACGGCCAATGTATGTTCTAAACGCACATTATTAAAACAAGAGACAAGTAAAATTGAATTGCAAGTGTGATTGCATTAGCCATACCACTTTTTGCAATTATAATATTACATTTATGATAACCATGCGTTGTTCGGATCTTAAAGTAATTGCAGATAGAAGAAAAACCAATTACGGGTAGGAGTACGAGTCGCATCAGTTTCACGATACATAACCGAGTTCATGAGTAAGCTCCCAGAAAAATAACACTGGAGTACAGTGATGTATTACGATTTATGTGTCTGACTGACCGGTAAAGCATGAAACTAAATACGAAAATATGAATGGAGTAGAAACACTAGGTATTTGTAAATTGCTCAGTCTCAAAAACCCGGCTAAGTGGTTTGATGTTTTACAAGAGTTTTCACCATATCTAACTTTCCTTCGAAAACTGAACAGCAGAATACGATTCATGTTGCTCTCCTTTTAATGTTTTGTGCGGCAGAAACATCGACAAGAATCAAATCAGGATTGTAAGTGAATATTCTGATTTTCTACACGATACAGATAATTGTGCGAGCTTTAGAATGACTCTTTTTTCAGAGAAAAAAAAATATTGAACAAAAAAATCAAAAATATCCAAAAAAAAAGTAAATGAATATAAATGCAAGGGTAAAATCTCTTTAGAATATTCAATTATGCAAATCAATCAGACGGAAGAGACTATACCTATAAAATCATTACTCAGAGGAGTAAGCCCAAGCATTCGGGTTTTCCCAATTCCTCAAATCTCCGTAAATTAAAAAAGAGGTACGGATAATGTTATCACACGTTTACTTTTAGCTTTGTATTAATTTTTAAAGAAACGTATTCACGATAAAAGCATAATTACTAAAAACGCTAAAAGGAAATCCTTTGGTACAAACATTTACAAAGTGTCGTTAGTTGATTTCTAACACGAGAAAATTCACACCTCTAAATCCTTCTTAGCGACAAGGTACTCGTGGTCTAGTTTAGTCGACTCCAATTCAGAAATACGATTGTGATATTCAGTGCAGATTTTCTTCAGCGTTTCTATGTCAACAGTCACAAATGTTGTTTAAAAAAGATACGGTGTATCTTTCAACTTTTTATTATTTTCTTTAATGAGAGAGATGGTGTTATGATATAACAAATAGTTTATCCTCATGAGAGCCAAAGATATAGGTCTTTTACTTGTGTATTCTGCGTTTTTATTGCGAGTTTGAGTAGCCCTTAATTATATGCTTCCGAGTGACTGAAACAAGCGTTCTTTGGATTTGTCTAATTTAAATATCCACTATCGTAATTTTCCCCCATAGAGAACATAGACTCATAGCACGTGGATCAACTATAGAGTTTGAAAGTAACAACTTCTATTGGATTTTCCAGGGTGAAGTTAAAATCAACGACGGAATGGATACATTTTGCGAATATGGAGTATTATTCTAGGGGTATTATAAACAAAATAAGAATAAACAAAGTTTCCCGAAATAATTCTCTGCAACCAAGCAATTTTCTCGAGTATATTTAAATACCGACGTTTACATTTATTTTGATTTTCTCTTGATTTCCTTTTATTCAATGACTAGAATTCGAATTTCATCAATACAAACACGGAAATCAACTGATAACAATGGACGGAAATATAACGCCCTGTTTTTCATAGCCTTTGAAAGTGCCTTTTATGTTTGATCGATGATATTAATTAGTTAAGAGAGTTTCAAATTTGTTGGTAAAATGTACGCAAGAGCACTTTTCCTCCCAAAATGTTTTACCTGCGGAGAATTTTATTGAGGAAATTCAGTAATTTAATATGAATCGATTCCTGAAATAATCAATTCCTGAATAGTTTTAGGCAACTGTCCCCCGTGAGTCACGGATCAACATGATGCTATTTATTTATAGAACCATCTCACCTGGACACTCGTTCATCTCGACCAATTAAAGATTATATCAGTCAGAGAAAAGAGGGCCTAGGACAATTAAATGATCTTTAGAAGCTCCCTGTTCCATGATAATTTTACATTTAGCAAGATAATTTGACCCCACAGTTGATTTCATTCAGTTTCAAAAGTTCTACATTAATTCTAGTATGATTTTAAAATTACTGTGATTTTACGGAAGGCAGAAAGGGAAATAGTGCAAGGGCTCAATGTCATTATTTGTCATCCGAAAGAATATGAGTTGCCTCATTCATTCTTTACTCAAGGAATATCACATTTTACTCTATGATATTGCTTAAAAGACTAAAACTGTCCTAAAACTGCATTTTTTTTTTCAGGAAATGCAACTGATTTTTTTTTTTTTAATTTTTTCGATTCGATTTTTTTGAAACGATACTTAATGAGTGGTTTTATACCTCATACTTTACCTTCGAGCGCTATTAATATTTTCTTACACTATGCAATTTTTTACGACTTAATTAACGACTTTATCTGAATTTAAAAATCTCAGTCCATTAGAGAGAGAAAAAAATTAGAGCGAGAAATAAGAATAAATACAATCCATGAGAATAAAAACTTCGGAAGGTAAAAAAAAAAAAATAAAGAAAAAATACTTAAATAAAAAAAACATAACTAAATTAAATAATAAAAAATAAATAGGTAAGCAGAAGTTTACTTAAATCTAAGTCGGATATTGATGGTCGAGTCTGTAAGATAATAAATGCATAGAGGCGTAAGAGAAAAATGCTCTGCTGTTTCCACCGATAGTTGCTCTAAATCCTTCTTTGAGTCACACAAAAAACAAAATCAGCGATTTCAAAGTATTAAAAAAAGCTCCGATATTATCGATTAAAAATGCGACGACAAAAATTGCCTTGCATGAGAGGCATTTTGAGGTATTAGCACGATGAAAAAAGTAAATATGGAAAATATTAAAACATATAATTTTTGATTAGCGAAAAAAATCAAAACAATCAACTGAAAAATGAAAAATAAAAAAAAAAAAATATAAAATTACCAAAAATCAAAATTTACAAGTTTCGCGCAGGTCTATCATAAAAATCTTATATTAAAATAACCTCTTTTCAAAGAGAGAGTTGTCTTATTCCGTGCATAATGCCACCGTCCGTACGTATAGGTAATGGCTATTTCCAAACATCTGAATGGTAACTATTAAAATTTTTTCAAACCACCATTCATGTAATTAAAGGGAGTTAGGAACCGAAAGTGGGAAATAATTAATTGATAATGAGGAGCCTCTATTTTCACGAAAGTTGCGGAAGAAAAATCTGTGTTCATCATATTTGGCAGCGGAGGACTAAAGAACTTCTGGTTTCCGCAGAATTCACCACCAGAAGACGAAATTATCCGAGCAACCTTTAATTCTCATTCTGCCTACTCTAAACGGAACGAACCTGGCTATTGCAGGAGCTTAAATGCCACCGCATCTTCGAATAACTGGATCGTCATAAAAGCTTAAGCAAATGTGCAGGTACGTATGCGTTTTACTCCATGGAAATTATTTAATCTGTTTAAAGTCAACGTAAACTTGATTTCTTGGATCAAGTATTTACATTTTTTCCATAACTTTTGAGATTCTATTACCCCTCAGCAGCAGCTTGCTGTTTTTAGACGGCGACGTTGTCATTCTGTATTTTAGCCCATCATTGACACTGGGAAGAATCGTACCCAGAGCGATAAAATTCAAAATTATTATAAAGAGCAAAGCAATAAGTAGAAAAGCGGCATTGAACTGACATTTAAACAATCATACTGATATTAGTGACTTTGATACCGCTTTTAACGCTAGCTAAGTTTTTTTTACTTCCTCATTTTTTTGTAGCGAGACACTTCGATTTAAAACTGAATTTATTAACCTCGAAATTCACTTTACAAATGGATGTTTTATTATAAAAAACTCGGATAAATTGAGTTTTCCTATCACGAGTTGCTAGTCAAATAGCTTACGGCTGAATAATTTGTTAAGACCAAACATCTGAAAACATACAGCAGGCTGATTATGAACGGTCGTATCGTAATGCTATCGATTCGATGATCGAGTGCGTGTTATCTTATGCGTGGCGCCATTCCAAAAAGTTTCACCCCGATAGAAACCCGCCATCTTTACGGAAATTCCCCGATAGCTCAGGAGTCATCGGAGAATTTCCGTAGAGATAGGAGGGTTTCTATCGGAATGAAACCTTTCGGAATGGCACCACTCGTAAGATAACACGCACTCGATCATCGACTCGGTAGCATTACGACACGATCGTTCATAATCAGCTTGCAGAGTTAGGTGAAATTGTGGGTCTGATGCAAATACATTGGCTCCTACTTTTTACGGTTTTCAAATTTAGCTTTGCAAATACGAATTTTTAAACCCTTATTTTATTTCGGCTTCGCAATGTGACGACTAAGTAAATTTAAGTTTCTTTTAATTTTATCCCTTTAGTTCTTTAGGTATACTGCCATTTTTCAGTTGATTGTTTATCAATTATATCGCGTTTGGTGAGTCTAGCGTGGATAGAGAGTCGTCATTTGAGTTCGTCGGTTGTTAACACTAGTAGCTTATTGAAGAGAAGCTCAAATTAGTCCTTCATCGGCTACATCAAGCCATTGATTGGTCGAACCTTTCTACTTGAGTATCCCATGATATGGTTGTCATACTCACCATGGCTGCGACTAACTCTAAATGACTCAGCTCTAACAGATCAACCTCATATACTTCGGCGTTCACGATAGATATTAACTTTAGCTGTCTCTTCTCATGTTGATTGCTTAGTACCTGAATATCTGCTCATCAAATAATTAGAAAAAGATAGTCCCAACAAAGAATTTGGGAATTTCTTCGAAAAAAAGCCCAAAAAATTAAATTATTTTTCAATTTCAAGAATCGTAATAATTCAACGATTGCCAAAAAAAATGTCTTCCAATCTTACAACGGTGAACGCCGATGTTTTACAAGATTGACCCACTGTGTTATGAATGCTAATAGCTGTGAGACAATGTATTGTTAGGTTATAATGTTATTTTATAATTGACTTTTACTGAATCAATTATAACTTTATTATTAACATTAGTCGAAAGAGACAGTGTGTACGAAGGATTTTATTTTGTTATGATTTAATTGTCTCTTTAACTAACCACATAGTCTTTCGTTTTAACCAAATATTCCAAGTCAAACTTTTGATCCTCCAATTTACAGATGCGGTCATACCGTTCCTTAATTACTTTCTTCACTTGTTCTGTTACCGACCAACAAAATGTTTAAATTAATATAATATTTGTTTAAATGTAAGTATACCTTGACGTTTGAAAATTTTAAGTCCTGTGGAATTATTAGTTGAATATTGATACAAGAAGATTCAAACAATTTTGATAAATTTAAACATACATGTGTCCCTAACATCAAACGAGGAATGAACGTGTTTAAAACACAATATACTGGCGTATAAAAAATAAGTAGGGAATGAAAGGAAAATAGGAAAAGTATAATTGATTTAGTATATTGAGCTCTGTTTAAAGTGAAATACAAATCATATTGTTCGGGAGAGTTCATGTGGATTTTTTCATCCACTCCTAACTAAACTTTCTTTTGAGTTAAGGTACGAATAACGAAATAGTTATTGATTATACTGCAGTACTGCAATACATGAAGAAAGATAGAAAGGTGATACAATTCACTTGACTTTGAACGGTTTGAACGGTGTTTTCAATTATTCCTACTAAACCACATGTCAAAATCTCCCTTAAACTTCTCATGAGTATTTATTAAAACGTGCCTTTTTTTCTCTTTGATTCAAGCGCAAATTCAAAGATGTAGAGCGTCTTAAAGAATAATTAAAACCTCTAAAAGGTGGAGCTTGAGTTTTTCTCGTTTTATGATGATTTCTGTATCTTAACTTAAGAAAATTAGTTGACATTAAAGCAGAGAGAATAATGTTTTTCTCACCTTCATTTGCGTTATCTAAATCTTTTGGACTGCCACACCTTTCTTCAATGATTCTCCTTCTTTCTGCAGCTTTTCTTTCTTGTTCTTTCTTTAATTCTTCTGCTGCCTTTTTCCTCAACAGTAACTGCAAAATTAATTATAAGTGTTAGCCCAGTTTCTGATTTGAAAGGTTTCTGATCACATGGTTTCAAATTGAGCGGTGTGGTCATGAGACCTGTCACCAAGCTCTCATTAGCTGAGTTCGTTAGTTCATCAAGTTTCTTTCCAAGGCTTTATTTAGATTTTGCTGACAAGACACCAATTCACGCACGCCTCTATTTCACTTCAGTTCCTACTCATGTTCCTCAGTCGGAGACGTTGAAAAATTTAGGCTAGTTGATCCAATATTTACGAACGTATTGAACATTTTATGAATTGCACTTGATTTGAATTGGGAGAGATTTTACTAGCTCAAAAAACTGACTTCACATTTGTCAAAAATGTAACATGGAATCTTATTATGACAGAAGAATCTAAAGTCAATAAATTAAATTTCAAATCTGCCATGAGTTATCATTCCAACTTCACTCCTGGCTCGTGTTTCCTGACTGCATTCGCTTATGTCAACAAACGATCCAATTAGCTGGATTAGTTTTAATATTTGATGGTACTAGCTCACACATAATACCTATCAAGCATTTTAAGTAAAATTGGAGCTTGATTGATAAAATATAAATAATCGTAACTACCCTAACCAAATTTCTTAAAAAATCAAAGAGTACTTACCCTCAATTTCTTCTTTCTGTCAGGGGTCATGAAACCTTTCTTTGCCTTTTTGGCCTTGGAGGCCTCCTCCATCCGTTTCCGGACTTCGGCCCTCTTCCTGTCAATTTCAGCCTGTTTGGCCTTCTTTGCCTGAAATAAAATTGCGCGTAATAACGTGTTAATGTTTTGTCAAAAATGTCGAGTCTGATATCATTTTTTTTATTCGCAATTTAAATCAGTAGTTTCTAGTACCATTAAGTTTAAGTACCTGGTTGTCATTGTCTTAACAGCTAATCGATATTTTAATGACTTACATTTAAAATTGACCAGACGAGACGCTCGATCACCAAAGACGCCACGGTCTATAAGCTATTCCAGAGTAACTGATTCGGAAGAGAAAAATATTTGTTCATCTCAGAGCATTATCTTTTTCAAATTATTTTAATCTTCAATCGACTTACTATGTACTTTCGTAATCTACGGGGCTCAAACTAATCAAGCTGTATAAAGGTCAATCGAATAAATATTGCGGGGAAAGTAATGTTTCTTGATTCCGACCAGTCTCAGGAAAAACAATGCTACCTTTTCAGACAAAATTTTCCAATCACAATTTTTATCTTTGAGGTTATTTATCCTGAGTACATTACTTATCACTTCCTGTATCATATCTGTTCCGTTATTGATGGATTTTATCGTAGCTTCCCCCATCTTACGAGAAACCAAATTTTTTTGCTAATTATTACTAAACTTGATGACGGAGTCATCTATATTTCTACCTGAAACATTTCAGAGCTATTGGATGGTCAATATTTGTATCTGAATTTAAGTTTGCATTAAGATTTATCTTCGCGTTACCACTGTGTGATAAATTATGACAAAGAAAAATTAGTAAAACTAGTTTCCAGTTGTATCGGTGGTTTGTCAATTGGTCTTGATAAATAATTGTTCAACTACGATTACCTGGAGGGATCCATTGAATTAGTTAGTATTACCAATATACCTAAGGGTTACCATTATGAAAACAACTCCTTCAAAACTGACTCCTCATAGCTACATTACCTCTTCAATGCGTTTCCTCTGAAAAACAAAATAAAAACAGAACCAATTAGATTTTCATAAATTGATTTCTAGATAACAGAGGGATACTCATACTGATTTTATCAACTGAGATAGCTGGATCCGATTATCCAACAAAACTGTTGGCTAAAACAATCACTATGAGAGTACGTTTTAAAATATGTTTACAGAATGTTTGTTGAATTCCTCGGAACTCTTTCTTTGAACTTCCATTTAAAGCTATAGAGAAAGTCTGTGAGAGGCTGTGTTATTTTTACTTTTAGTTCACAAAGCTATCATGACCTGTGTAGATATTTAAATTTCGTTTCCTCTTGTAAATTTACTTTACTCCGATTTAATTTCATGGAAAACTTAGATACTTATCCAGAGGGATAAAATTTATTGGCAAACACCACTGCTATTTCTGTATTTCTCTTTACCGTGTTGTATTTGAATTTTTCTAATCAAAAGGAGTAAACAAACAATGGGTAGAAGGAAAGGTTTGCAATTATATACTAAGAGAACCGCATCTCAAAAAGATGTTCTCTCATCAGTATAGATTATCACTTTGACGGATTGTGCTGGATTCTCCTAGTTTACGAAACTGAAAATTCAAACCTATAATCAAATTTAATTTGAATAGAAGGAGCAAAACACTGGTTGCTTCTTGAGCAAATATTACTTCATCTAATTGAAATGCGATCCTCTTAGAAAGATTATGCAAATTCTATCAAAAGGGAAGAAATAGATACTGAACAGTCATGAATAATAATGATGTATTAGCAGCATTAGGGACTACGTTATTCAACAGACATTTATCGAAGAAGCACACGTTTGTACGAGTTTATAACGAGGATGTAGACTTTTACAGGAAGCTACCGAACAAGTTATTGTCACATTTATCAACGCGGAAGGAAAGATATCAAAGGTAATACAAGACATTATTACGATGGAGACATAACATTTTCAAAAAGATCTGTTACAAGTAGCTTCAACGTTTGCGAACTCATTGGAATCGCCATCAATCACTCGTTTTCTGATTATCTCTGACCGTGTGAAGCTACTTCAGATCGTGAGAATAGAAACTCGGGGACCATAACACGAAAAAGCGGACATAAATAAAAACACGAAAGCTAACGTTCAGACATTGAGGCATCTTCTGAGTAAAAAAATATTGCACTAGCATTTCATAAATAAAACAATATTAATAAGAATACTTTTTTAATGCGTGTCTCATCATTCCACCTTGCTCTTGGCTGTTTCCTATTTTGATTTTGCTTTTAATTCTGCGTTTCTTTCGCTTCAGCTTTTTGGTTTTATTTATTTAACGCATATTGTTTGGCATCATGCTGTTTTTATTAGTTTAAATTGTTTTTTATAGTTTTTAACTTTTATTTGTTGGAACTTTAACCGTGCCACAGATGATGGTCTTCTTGATCAAAAGGCGTTTGGCTCTCATGTAAGTCCTTTTCATTTTTAATACAACATTGGCTACTATTATGAATTTAGTTTCATTTCACTTCTCGTTTTTCTTTTAATCAATACATCTTGTTCTTTGCAATGTTACAATTTTCTGATAAGTATGAAAACTTTTGAAACCGCGGGTGTCAAAGATAGCTGTGTTACTTGACTATAAGTTTTTTCGTTTTTTAGACAGCTTATTGCAATATTTTTCTACGGACTGAAGAAGATACCTATTTGTTACAAGGACAATACAACGAATCTGAAGAATTAATACGAAACGTTAACAAGGACGATACGTTGCAATGACGACATATATATTGCCGAAAATAAAAGTGTCTTACAATATTGTTTCATCCGCATTACGGCAGCAACTATTGGCATCGTCTAATTAGGTGCTGAAGTAAGTAATATACTCGTATAAAGGAAACAAAGAGGAGACAGTTTGTACACGCTTAATCTGTACTGAGCTCCCACGTCTCAACAAACGTTTGAATTCAATACTTTAAAATATTAAAGTCAAACAAGATCATTGGGACAAAAGAGTACTTAAACATAGGACTTCAGATATGGCATGGAACAATATCTTTAAATGTAAAAACCGTTAAATATGCTTGATCAATACTGCATACCCGGCATAAATGCCGGGGGGACAGGACAGAAGCTAGTGCGCACGGCGCAAAATTAAAGTTTTCGCCAAATCTACTTGTTTGATGAATAATACTTAAACGTCAATACAGTATGAACTCAGCTAGACTGTGTTTTGTTTACAAATCACTTTCATTTACATTGGTGGCATTGCTTGTGCCATAGCTGGAATTTTAAGTACTCTTTGGTGAGGGCCGTCTATTTGAAGCGGGTTAATTGGGATGTTTGCTCTAAATCTAAAAAAGAATTTGAATCTATGACAAACTACATTTCTTGTTCTTCCTTTCTTTGATACAAAAATATACGGACAGAGTTTCACTGATAAGCACGGCGTATGTAGATGTAGTCGTCTCTGTATTCAAAGGTACCGCTCGACGCGAGTTCTTCACCTATACTAGGAAAATATCTGTCCTCATATTTTTGTCCACTCTGAAAGTACATTGTCACTTATCACAGAGAAAAACGTATTGGGTTTACCGTAGAGACGGTACATCCAAACGTGAATGCCGGAAAACTACTTTGGTGAGGCTTATTGAAATTTGTGTACACCAAAATCATTATTCGATTAGCCTTACCAAATGAATTCTGAGGCAGCAATAACTAATTTTCTTCTGTTCATAAGGTTCAAATTTCAAGAAGAAACTATCTTTGAATCAACTCCGATGATGCATTATCGGTGTAAATGATTCTCGTTAATTTAGCGATAATATCATCGCGGACGAAGATAATCAGACAAGAGTTTTTTTCTGGTACCCATGCAATGCGCTACACGCATCATATCAAACGTACCAAAAACTCTTCTCTCGTAATCTTTGTCTTCGATGCACGTATGAGTCAGCCATGTAACATAAACACATTCTTGAGTACACGTGCGCTTACAAATAAACCGTTGAATGCAGAAGTGATCAAACTTAATTTTTGGAAAAATTGGGTGAATCCTATGGTCCAAATGCTTCATACCATTATTTTCATGGATTAAATTGAAGACGAACATAAGTCTTGCTTCACCCCCAGTGTTGGCTCGAAAAAAATCTAGCGACGGAGCTTTTTTACCATCGGTGCCAATATCAATTCAAAAAGATCGATTCTATAGGCGGGGTACCATGCCTCAACTCTAAGGAGATATTAAATTCAAGCGGAGGGAACTCATTGTTGCCTCGTTGCACAAACCACCAATGTTTTACACATAAACAATTGAGCTATCAGAGACTTTTATGAACAATTTTTATTGAATTTAGGGACTTTTTTTTTTTCAAGATCATTTATTTGGAGTTGGGCCACTTTTGCATCCAATGGTGGAATTATTGAAGAAGAAAATTTTCAGGCAACATCAAATAATGTATTTTTTGCTCAGATTGACTCGAATGAATGATAACAGATTCGATAACTCGAGCGCAAGACAGAGAATTGTATAAAAAAAAAGAGGAGAATAGCACATTGATTTCTAGTCCATTGGAAGTCAAAAATAAGCTAACAAATAGGTATCACAAATGGATAGGTAGCTGGTAGCTCCTACGACGTAACTAACATAAGAATGTAAACCGACTTAGAATTTTTTTTGAAAAAAAAAAAAAAGTCTCAATCTTTCTGCTTCAACACGTTTAAATTTAAAACATAACTGGACACATTGGATGTTTCAAAACTCATATGATAATTTTTGAGAGCAAGTATTTGGAGCCTAAATATGAATTATTCCCCGTTAAACATGGGTCCGAAAATCCCCCCCCCTCTCTTTTGAGCTAGAGTCCCCAAAGTTTTGACAAATTGGTCTTTTTTCTTTTCTTTAATAATAACGTCCACAGTTAATATTATTCTGCATGATTTCTGAATTTCTTGAGGTCAGTAGTGAATTTTACTTGTAAAAGTAGGGTCACAATTGTTCATAATTTTCATTTCATAACTATGGAAGCTATTCCAAAAAACTGAAAACTCCGAGGGGCTCTCTCAAAAGGGGGCATTTTCAGACTCGTGATTAAAATTGGAAAAAAGTCTGATTTTCGGCCCCAAATACATATGTGTTACTGAAGTTTGGCACACGTGGGTTTCGCAACACCCTGTATGCTGTGCCAATGTGTATGTACGTTTTTAATCTTAATTGTAATCGTAATAACTTTGCTTGTGTATTTTTCAATGCGAAATGTGTGGTTCAAGCATCTCTTTTGAGAATCAATAACCAAACAAAAGGAACTTTTTATGAAACAGAAATCAACGTGCGAGCGGATATTTAAATGATTCAAAGTGACATTCATCTGTTTGCCTCGTATAATTTATTATTTTTATCAATCTCTCAGTGATTTTGGTGCAAGAAAGTGCGTAAGTAGTCATGACTAAAGAAGTATGAGATCTTTGACTCATGGAACGTGTATAAACTATAAAACTATATCTAATACTGTATAGACACTAAGCGCAACAACACAAAAGCACTAGCAGCATAACATACCTCTTAATTAAAATAATTTCATAGCTACATCTTCGATTATCAATGAATCCAAGTAGCCAGGTGCATCATAGATTTCAAGTTCAGGAGCAAATGGAAAAAGAAAAAAAAAAGACGAAAGCAAATTAGTTTTTGTGAACATTTGCCAAACTTTATCATCACTCTGCCAGGGCCCCTTTCTCCTTCCCCTTCTCACAAAAATGAATAGAAAGTACGCTGTAAACTACTTGAAAGATAGCACCTGGGAATGATTTAAAAAATCTGGAAACTGAAAACTTTCCTCAGCTTAGTAAGTGACAGACAACAGAATGAAATGAAAACCCCAAAGTTCGGCGTTTTAATGTTAAATTAAAAGCGGGAATAATTTTTTTTAAAAAATGAGGGGAATGACGGAATCAAAAGGAAGATAGCATTAATGGGACACAGATGAGCCTCTGATGACGTACCTCAACTAAGTTTGCAAACATTATAAAACCTCTAGTCAATGCAACTGTTGCTCAGCAGAAATAAAATCTCAGAAAGTTAGTTTCAAGTAGCATCATGGGGGGGGGGGGGGGGGGGTTTCCGGTGTTTAAATTGTAAAATCAAATTCATCTCCATTGTAAGTATGTGGTCGAACCAACATTTTGACAGTTTGATTTTTTACCACTCGGACGATTTTCTCAAAAGAATCATAATAGTAAATTATTGACACCCTGAAAACATTTATTCCCGGTGCAGAGGCCGTGGATTTCGAGTGTTTAAAACTACGGCAATCAATAACAAGTCAGCGGTACACAATTTTGTTCATCAATTTCCAGGCTACATTTCAGCCATTTTACAGCGTTCAGGTTTTTCTGCACCTAAAGCAAGGACTTTCAAAAATATAAACTAACACTTTGAAAGTATGTATATGAGTCTAAGGGAGCAATTCCGAAACAATCCCTGGGAGCTCCTTGACTTGGCTTGACTTTAGAAATACCTACTCTAGCTGATGAGTCAAGTAAAAATTGCAATTCAGAGATGCACGCTGTAAATCGGCGGTTTCTGAATTACACCCATAAGATCGAGTCAAGTCAAGTTTTCCTCAAGAAAAATCCTTGAATCGCACCCTTGTACTTTAACCCTTAGACACAGCTTCTCCGTATTAATATTAATCATGAAGTTGATTAAATGGTGTGCCTATTTTTTTCTTCTTTGCAACAATACACTCGCTTGTCGTTATTTATCAAAACTATTGACCTGAAGCCGTAAATTATTTAAAGGTTGATATTTATATAACTGGGATCGGGCCCAAGGCAGGTGAGAAATCTTGCGAAGGTATCTAAAAACATGATAAATTAATTTAAAATCAGGCCTATTACAAATATATGTCAATATTTCTGTCATTAATTGGTCGCAGTAGCGCATCAAGAGTTTCTTCATCTCTCTCTATTCTCCGTTAAGAAACGTATGTTAGACAAGGATAGACAAGGGTATAAAACCCCCTCTTTCTGTATTTTTCCTACTTATACATTCAAATGGGAAATGAGAGAGATGGAAGAGATCCTGATTGCGCCAGTGATTGGTCGACATTGACAAGTAACTCTCGAATAAGGCTATTGTTCGTTCTCGAAAAGGATTCCTGGAAAACTATTGCTATGTGTGCCAGAGTCCCTTGATGGAAATTTTGTAAGGGAGTAAAGGCACGAGCTCAAGTAATTCAGTCAACCGCTACATACTATGGTCTGGTATGGAAATAAAATGGTCAAAAATCCGTGCAAAAAATTCATCAAAATATATATTTTCGATCTTTTAAGCTTAATTTTAAACTTTCCAGTGACGTTTTAACTACTTTTTTACAGTGTCTGTGATTAAAATCTATCTTGAATGCTAGTGTATAGTAAATTGATGAATTTTACTTTCTGATTTTTGACCACTTCTAGACGATCTTAGACCAAGGTTATAGATTAAAGAGGTATGCTCATCTGACTTCGCGCCACAAATTCAGTAGTGTACAGTTCAAAATCACTGCAGGCAAAATGGCCGACAAAAGCAGAAAACGTATACTCTTTGCAGAAAACATTGGGCTGCCCTCTGCAGGAAAGCAGAAAACAACCCAATATTTTCTGCAAAGAGTATACGTTTTCTGCGTTTGTCGGCCATTTTGCCTGCAGTGCTTTTGAACTGCGCGCCACTGAATTTGTGGCGCGAAGTCAGAGGAGCATACCTCTTCAATCTATAACCTTGATCTTAGACCATAGCCATGCTCATCTGACTTCGCGCCACAAATTCAGTGGCGCGCAGTTCAAAAGCACTGCAGGCAAGATGACCGACAAAAGCAGAAATCGTATACTCTTTGCTGAAAACATCGGGTTGTTTTCTGCTTTACTGCATAGTGCAGCCCAATGTTTTCTGCGAAGAGTATACGTTTTCTGCTTTTGTCGGCCATTTTGCCTGCAGTGCTTTTGAACTGCGCGCCACTGAATTTTGGCGCGAAGTCGGATGAGCATATTGCGCTGGTCCACCGTTGAACTAAACTTACTTAACCTTCGAATTCGCTAAGGTGGACGAATCTTGTAATACGCATAAACGCCGTGGCAGTGCGGTGCTCCGCAGCTAAATGTCTATCAAGAAACTTTAATGCGTGTGCGCTAGGTTCAATCGGATGGATAGGAATCAAGTGCGCCTTCAAATATGGATGTATGCAATTCCATCTCGGAGAGGTACGAATAGTTGCTGTTAGTTTTTAATCGCACAACTAGAGCACTGGAGCCCAGAGCTGCAGCTTTGAGTATATTTTAATGATTTTGTTTTTTTTTTTTTTTTTTTTTTTCTTAATTCACAGATGATTCCTCCGAATGACTAAAAGGTTATAAAGTTTAGTTCAGTGAATGACTGCAATGCAAGTAAATATTTGAAATCATCTCGCATTCTTTTCTCAAATCGCCAAAATCGCCGTTAAATTATATCAAAGCACCCGCAATTTTTTATAGTCAAAGGAAAGTTCACCGGCTAAGAAAATATATACTATAACAGAGTATTTCCGTGCATTGAAGTCATCCACTGAACTTAGCTTTGTAAAGTTTTGGTTAACCGTTGGGATCATCGGCGAATTGAATCATGCCATTAAGTATACACAAAGCGACAATTCTACTGCAGCACGGATCCATTGAGGCCGTTTCCGGAAAAAGTGCTTATAAAACAACGGGTGTACTCTGTCTGAAAAACCATCTTTGTTGTAGAACGTACGGTTTTGTCTGAAGCGTGCATCTTATGTTTTATGGACCATTTTTTCCAGAAATGGCTTCTATTGTGAATCTGCGCTTCGAGACGCGGGTTTTTTTTTTTTTTTTTATTTATTTATTTTAACTCCACGACAGTTTCAGATGCCGGCACTTGTCAGAAAACTATCCCATCCTTAACTAAATTGTAAAGAAATTTTAACAGAATAATAATAAGAGGAAGAAAACTTGCCCTTGCCCCAAGTTGGACTTTACTTCGGTTACACACCTATACTCTAATTGTAAGACTGAAAAATGTATCATGAATTAAGTTAATTCTAACTTTTTTTCTATAACCAGTCCATTTTTACTTCCTCGTCCCCCTTTATTTCTCTCCTTTTTTTTTAGTACTTACTTTTTTAAAACGTATAAAGCAAACAAAAAAATCATTCATAAGTACAGTTAATTTACCCGCGCTGAATAATCAATAATTCTCAATTCACTATCCTCACCAGGCAGTCTAAAAGTGGCAAAAAAAGCTTTGGATCACTTACCTTACCTCGTCGTCAGCCATGGTTGTTTTGTGCTACCTGATGTTCTGCAATCATAAAAAAGAACAAAGCTCTTATTTACTTGAGTAAGGTACGCAAGTGAACAAATCAGTAATAAAAATTCATAAAAAGTGAGTTAACTCAATAAACCGTATAAAAAATTGATGAAGGTTGTTGTATAATGTATTTCCAGTATTTTATAAATTCAAAAGACGAAATTGCTCCGCCCCGCGCCCGCCTCCTGGAGGTACAAACCTAAAACCACCGCTATGAACCATCCCTATCCGAGTTAGGGTTGAGTTTTTTTTAAAAATTTGAGACGATTTTTTTTTCCATCGAGACATCTCCGATTTCTAAAGTGAATAACTAAAAAGGTTCTAATAAAGCATATCAAGAAAACCTTGAAGGGATGGTGTCGGGGGGTTGAACATATTTTCATCAAATTCTTGAGGGTATGTCTACATTAGAATACGCACATTAGTTACAATTTTACTAACTAAAGAGAGCTAATTTATTGCGAAACCTTGCTTTAAAGTAAGCAAACCAGAGGAAGCAACAAATGAGATCCAAATTAGACTTGCTTATTTTAGTTGTTATTTTTTCTTCGTCCTAAGAAAAGAAAACTCAAAAGAAAAGGGGACATACGCCCAATCGATTTAAAATTCTAATGATGCTAATTTCTAATTTGCGCCTCCACTGACCTTCTTATACCGTCGTATTTTTTTGTCAGAATATACGCAGGTTTTATTCTGGGAGTGAATTGTTGTTTTGCCTCTGTTATTTTTGGATGTCATTTTCATTCTCACCCAGTTTGTCATCTCATAATGAACATACAGATGATGAAAATTCTCGACTGCACGTAATTCCAAAACAACTCACGAACATATTCTAATTTTTTAGGTTAAAAGTGAGGTGAATGTTTCGGTAAATTGTGGGTGAAGAGAGGAGGTTTTTGTGTTTGTAGGGGTAATTCTACGGTAAATGGACTTTCCGCTGAATGTCATGGAAATGTCATAGAAATTGCATAATAAGACTATAAAGCTACTAAATAAATAAATATCTTTATAAAAGCGTTTATTTCAGCAAATGTTAAAGTAATGGGTCGTAAATGAATCTTTTAAATTTTATAGCGTTTAAAGAGTCAACACAGAGACGAAATGACCTGGCAAAACAACAACAACACATGCCGGAATGCTGCCGTTTTGCCGTCATGGAAGAATGAACCTTTGAATCCTCAAAGCTAATTAATTTGATTTTAATTTACTGTTGAAATTTCCGTTTCCTTTTGTTGCACTTCCTAATAAAAGAGACACTTTCGACAGAAATATTCATTTGTTCGGTAGCTTTAAATAATGATGCAGTTTCTACGACAGTTTCACACGTCAGAGAAAAAAACCTGTAATTTATTTACTGCGGAATGGGACAGTTCCAATGGTCTGACATCTAGTGTTTTTATAAAGAAAATAATGATACATCGTGAGCTGAGAATACAGGTGCCTTTGGTTTATTTTTCGGTGTACCAGTTTCTTTACACACGTGTAAATTTGCAACAACAAAAAATTCGTGAGTTGTGACGTCACAGCGCGAAATTCCCATTTAAAACAATGTATTTTGGGCCGCCCTGCATACTTTCTGCTGGGTAATTCTGCGGCCTCATACGTGGTTTCCTATACTTCTAAAATTTTATCTTCTTAAGAAAAACCTTAATTTATGTGCATTTAATCATTGACAGAAAAAATAGCACTGAGGGGCATGAAACATCCAAATAACTAACAGACAGTTACCTAGCTATACTGAGAATTATAAGTTTCCTTACATGAGCTCTAATTGTGGATTTTCAGTTTTTTTTAAGTTTCCGAGAAAAATTTGCGTTTAAAATGGACTGAATCACTGAATTAATTTGTTTCGGTTGCCTAAATATAGCTCGCTACCTACCTTGTCCTAAAATTTATTCCGTGATTCAAAACTCGATAATTACCAAGGAAAGTGTCTGATATCGGTGAAAAAGAGCATCTACGCCGACAGATCAAGTTTGGTTACCTATTTCAAGAGGTCAATTCTCGTTCAAACAATGAATTGTGTAGGAACTGGTGGTTTTTATAAATTTATTTATACAATTACGTACTTTCCACAAATTTCACTTCCAATCAAAATGGAAGTGATTATGATTATTTTATTTGTACTTCCACACGGCAACACTGCATTACATTAATTGGGTATTTTCGATTGGAATATATGAAATGGCCTTTAAAATCACGGAGGCATCGCAAGAACCGATCCTCATTTTTGGGGTAGTCCTGGGGGTGAATGTTTAGGTAAATTTAGGTGAATTGTGTGAGAGGGGGGGGGGGGGCTGAGAGAGAGGAGGTGTTTGTGTTCATCCGAAAGGAAGTGAGGTGAATCGTGTCGAAATCAAAATGTAGGACGATCAACGTTGAAGAGAGTGTAGGCAAAACGCACAGTGACGCATCTGGCTGAAAATAGACGTCAATTCAAGCCGTCCGCCGCGCGCCCGCCCGGTACCCTTCATACTCGCTGTTATATGCTTTAGCTTACTACTCTGCTCTCATCCTCTCTATGCGCGCCAAGAAAGGAGTTCGCATCTAATTATAACATCACTATCGTCTGACGCCCGAACTGAATGGGCGGTTCGTGAAAAACAAGAAATTCGTGCGAGCCACTGCATATTTTTCTCGTCAGCCCAACGACTAGGGGTATTCCGTGGTTGGCGGATTTTTATTTTCACCAATTTCGACTATCCTAGGATGGGATGGTGCGAGGCTGCATGGTATCAACAAGCTAGTGCCTCTTGAAAAATAAGGATGCTTGCTTTTGCTGCAATCGATTGAATAGTTTGTTTATTCTTCAATAAAATTTAGTGAAAATTACGATGAGCACATTAAAAAATTACGAAATTTACTCACATTCTCACAAAATGACTTAAAAGTTTAAGGCGTCGCGTCGTGGCGGAGCTACGTTGATACAATGAGAGATTCCTCTAATTTCAGACTTTCTTCTGTGTTCCTATGGAAAGAATGACAAAATTAGACAGGAATCTCCCATGAAACCCGTGTAGCTCCGCCATTTAAGAGCAAAGATGGCGTAGCTATGCAGCGTTTATAGGAGACTCCTATCTAATTTGTCTCTTTCTCTATGTCTCTCATTGTACAGCTGTGTACCTCCTTGCCTTTACGTCTTAATATTCATAGACATTTTGCGAGTCTGTAGGTAAATTTCGTAATTTTTTCAGTACACTCAGCGTCACTTTTACTGTTTTTACGCAAGAATTAAGTATTAAATCGCAACGATGCTCTTTTGCTATTTACACCAATGCAGAAGAATCAATTATTTTACATTGGTTAGATGCAGATGAATCCATTGTTGTCACATTGCATGAGATTTCCCACTACTGATCATGAGCTCTATGCAAAAGAATCAATTATTTTACATTGGTTTAGATGCAGAGAATCCATTGTTGTCACATTGCATGAGATTTACCACTACTGATCATGAGCTCTATGCAAAAGAATCAATCATTTTACATTGGTTTAGATGCAGAGAATCCATTGTTGTCACATTGCATGAGATTTACCACTACTGATCATGAGCTCTATGCAAAAGAATCAATTATTTTACATTGGTTTAGATGCAGAGAATCCATTGTTGTCACATTGCATGAGATTGACCACTACTGATCATGAGCTCACTGACCCGGACGCGATTATCCACGGATCAATGGAACACACTGTATAACACCCAGAAATTTGCCGATAGTGTCAACATTTTCAAAGTTAAATACTCAGTACAAACATTCGGTGTTGTGAAATAAAAGCTGTGTGAGCAGCTTGTTTCGTGGCATAAATTAGCATTTGAATTAATTTTTTTCCCCCGACTGATGGTGGGAAACTCCGCGTGAGACTACGAAAGAGATATGTAGAACATTTCCTTTGGCTTTGACTTTGATCGTGATGGCACTCAGACTCGGTTTTTTGTGACGAGATGAGTCTAACCCTACCGCAGGAGATGAGGGGCACAGGAGCATAAACTCAAAATCAAATTGATATAATGCAAAGAAGTTCCATTCTTATTATGACTTATATTTTTTATTTCAAAATATGAGTTTACAGTTGATTTGGATTTGGGGGGGGGGATTTATGGATCATCTATTTTTAATCTGAGGCGGCGAGTGCAATTTGGCAACATTTTTTCCTGTCCACTTAAACCAGCGAAAAAGGTCGAACGATTATGGGAGTGTACAATACACTACCTCGAAAATACATTTTCGATTGGTTTAAATGGACGAAATGCAGAGTTACTAGACTGCACGGTGCACGCGATACCAGAGTTCCAACGCAAACTTATACTGCGACTACATACATACTATACCACAAAATACTACGGTCAGAACAGAAACTCCCATAGGATATAATGGAGACAAGATTTGGAGTTTCTCTGCGCAAACGACAGCATTCGTGCCTGCTCAGTTCTCGAGATGGCGAACGTACTTTTCGAGGTTATATTCACGATCAGAGTTGACACTCAAACCAATCACAACTCGGCTGGTTACCGAAGATTGCCGCGGAAAATTTCACTTTCCAACATGGCAGACCCGAAAGATACCCGAGGTCGAGACTGTTTTAAAATGAATTGGAGTTTCCCTTCTGATTAGAGTATTCTGTGATACTACTGTATTGGACCGATTTGGGGTCCTTTAAGTGCCATATTTTGCTAGTTGCGATAAAATCAAATGGCAAATTTTTATTTTCTTCCTTTTAAGTCTTTTTGTTAGGTCACGCTGCGAATTGGTACTACACTACTTTTGACACCGTTGTAAATGAAAATTTTGTAAATGATCAAAATGTCTGAAATTTAAGCGATCCGCCGCTATCACAGCCAAAAGCATAGCTCACCTGTGATTTGAATGGCTTCGAGCCAGAGTTCTTCAGACCTTAGTAGTATAATTTCACGCAGTTTTTTGCAATTTTATTTATTTATTTTTTTAAATCTATTTTTCTTAACTCATGACTAATAGACCTCCGGCATTTTATCATCTCATGCAGACTTGCTTAAAATGTCAAGTCTCGTACATTAATTTTAACCCCCCCCCCCAAATATTTCATGAGTTGTAAAGTATGTATCAAAAACAAAAAGTACAAGAGACCAGGGAACAACATCCAACTATTCCAACTGGACCTCATTACGTTGGTTGGTGACCAACGATAAAACTCGACTGATGGTTGGAGCGTTGTTTATTGCTGTCTCTCACCGGTTTTTTCGCCCTCGACTCGCGGAACGGGTACAAATTCCAAGGTTCGGGTAAGTAGCATCAGTGTCATCCATCGTTGCCGAACAAACAGTTTGGATGAGATAATAAAATCCATACTCGTTAGTAAAATTCGTTTAACACGTTTGATTGTGCAGGAAGGCCCAGTGGCCCGCTTCTCACTGACCACCTCAACATATTTGCTTATCAATCCTCGTGAGGTCCAGTTGAACGTTGTTTTATCGCAACTCAAAAAAAAAAGTGGCCACCCGATTTTAACAAGAGCAAGATAGCTGATGGGTGGAATCCAGTAGGAATTGTTTCTATGGGATGAACCCTAATCGATTTTAAGCCAAAATACAAAGATCGAATCAAATCAAGTTTTTTCTTTTTTTTACACCGCAATGAGAAAGAACGACAAGAAAACAAGCTTTGATCCGCCATGGAGCCGATTGCAAAAATGAAGAACCATTGAAACGGCAAGAATTCATATTCAATTTGCGTTTCATTTCGACTCAAATACTGTTCGATTACGGTTCATACGAACGCTGTGGTCAGCAAATTAATTTGTCATTACTTTCTTGATTTTAAATATTTACTTACTTATGTATATATTTTTTTATTAATGTATGCGTACTTTGGTGAGGCATCGTGCCTCATCTAGAATCGATCATTCTGCAATCTGCATAGGTTTAAACGGAAAAATAGCATCTTTGCCTTATATCACGAGCCGCGGCGCCGCAGCGGGATATATCTCAGTCAGCCGGCCTCTATCAAAACAAACACTGACCTCGTACAACTTTTCTATTGCGAATCAAATTTGAAAATTTCGCAATTTTAACACAAAAATATGTGCGAACTTTTGATAGAAAAATCAAGTCAGCAGCCCCTCCATTACTATAATTCCAATTACTTTAACCAACTCAGCCTCGTAAATAAAGTTAGCTAATCCACATGTCAAATACATTTAAAGGCGTTGAAACCACCGAACTCTAAATCAAGCTAATATCGACTAACCCTTTCAATACCACGCCGAGTATACTCGTTTCTGTGACTAGATGTGCTTTACACAATGCCAGTTTTTTATCCACAGTAATAGGCACTCTATATTGTTAACCAATGAAAAAAATGGATTTTTCTAGCGCCTTCAATTAATTGTGTACGCAAAATCAGCACCGTGGTGTAGGGATATTTAACTACCCACTCAATTTGAGCGAGCGAAGATTGATTTGTCTTCTTACAACCAGGCGTAGGTATTCAAAGAGTTAATTAGTATGCGAGAAAGAAATCGGAAAAATACAATGCATGCAAAATATGTTTGATGGATATTTCTACATTTGATCAATGTAAAGTGATTTTAAGATCGTCCGCTGTATATTTGTTGCGCGGGAAGGCGATTTAATTTGAAGTAAAGTATCAAGTTTAAATTGATTACCCTCTGTAAGACAATTTTCAAAATCTGACCGATGGTAGATAATTGGGGAAGGGGTGAAGGGATGAAGGAAGGAAGGGATGGAGAAGGAAAGAGCAGGTAGGGAGGCTGAGCAAGTTGTGACACCTGACAGCCATTGGTCATGCCCGCACTTTATACCGGCATCGCCGCTTAATTTCTCACAAGGGGGGGGGGGGGGGTTAGCAAAAAAAACAAATACTACTGTACAAAAATATGTAGAGTGCAAAACCTGCGAAAACCCCCTCAGCCCCCCCCCCCCACAACTTTAGGAATTTCGAGAGACAATTATGCGAAATATATTTGGATCATGCTCAAAGACGAATCAGAGCCAAAGAGAGACCGAGCACATGCTATGAATGCGTCCCGTGTTATGAAAGTGAGGCGAGTCAGTAGGGTTCATTTTTGTTCGGGGGCTCAGCATAGCATCAACCAACACTCCCATCATTCACCTACTGTTGAGTGGTGAACATTGTTCAAATAAAAATCTACCTAAAATTTCATTTCTGGGTTAAATTTTCAATTAATTAAAGTACTATTGACGTTATAAAGACTGTCGTCAATCCTGATTTTTGTGTGAAAAATTATTTGATATGCTGACCAAGTAAAGGCTAAAAGGGTCGTTACCCAGTGGTTGGTTTGAAGAAGATGTATGCTGAGGTAAAGCATTTCAGACCGGCTGAAGTTATGCGATTATAAATTCTTAGTCCTCCTGCTTATGCCTGGTTCCACGACCAAAACTACCGAAAACAACCAGATATTTATATTATACAATGCATTTGGAGGTTGGAATTGACCAAATTCCCGCCCATTCCACAGCAACCACAATAACAAATGCACGGAAAAAAAACTACGGTGAAAATAACCATACGGATACCTGATTTTGGCACCTGCTAGATGTTATGGTAATGTTAACCAGAAGTATACTATGTTTTGACTAGATACTAGGTGATGTTACCTGATTGCAAGTCAAATTTACTCAAAGTATCGGTAAATGTGCCATACTTCTGGTCAAGTTTACCATAACATCTAGCAGGTGCCAAAATCAGGTATCCTTATGGTTATTTTCACTAATCTTTTTTTTCCCGTGTGGTTATGGTTCTAATTTCTAAATGCATAGTTTAATCTGCCAATTCTCGTTGATTTCGGCAGTTTTAGCGGTGCAACCGCAGGTATTGTGAGGCATTTTCGAGGACCTAGAATTCGTAATCGTAAAAAATTCGCATTAATTCCTTGGTTTAATATCCAAAATTTCCGTTCAAAAATGCCCTTATGGGGAAATTACACTGAAGCAGAGCTTCTTTGGAACCAGAGGTCCTCGAACGACAATCGATACGATATATCGCTGTACTAAAACAATTTGTCTCTGAGACGAACATCCCTATTGGTTGTGAGCAGTAGCGTACGCAGGAATTTGTCTTTCTCTCTCTTGCTCCATTAGAGCACCTGTGTTAGAAAAGGACAGGAACAGGGGCTAAAACGAGACTTCAGCCCCTATTGCTTTCCTTTTCCAGCACACACATTCAAACGGGAGAAGAGAAAGATAGACATATTCCTGCGTACGTTACTGGTTGTGAGAAAAGAAGATGGCGTATGTAAACACTTTCGAAGTGAAAAAACCATCCCCAGTTTTACAAGTTTCCTAAAATAGTCGTTATATATACTCTCCCCATGCTTCAAGAAATTATATAATACTGACATTTACGGATTTAATTTACCTTAACTAATCATGGCTGCACAGTTTAATGCTCTGGGCCTATCTTCAGCCCCTCCATTACCCCCTTTACACAGTCCCCAGTCCCTTCCTACAGTGCATCACTGCAAACTCATGTAATCAAATAATGGACCCTTATTTAGTTCAATTGAAGTTTTTCCAAGTAATCGATACTTTTGCTGAGGTTACTTACAGGGAAGCTAATGTGACCATGAGCCACCACTGCTTTTAAGGAAAACAAGAATGGACGAATAAGTCATAGACGAGGAAAATATCCCCTATTCTCGAGATTTTTTACAAGATCAAACATCAGTGGCGGCCCGAGCGATTTTGCAACCATGCAGTTTTTCCATTTAAACTTAGGTAAAACAATCGAATCTAGAGGAGGCTGACAGCCGCCTGGACATTTGATTGTTTTACATGTATTTAAACGGGGGATAACACTGTTGCCAAGTTGCAAGAGCCACCATTGTCGGACATATTGATGCAAAGAATTTATTTCTCAACTTAGTCGTGATAGGAAAAAATGCATGATTAATCAAGTGGCTAACTTCAGGGGCAATTTAGACGGCCAACTGTGCATGAAAACTGTTAATTTCGTCAAAATGGTCAAAAGAAAAAGACATGCTAATGCGGAGCTACCATCTCTTGTGCGAGAATATAATTTTTTAAAATCAACACTGTGCGATAACTGTTCCATCATGCCCGATATGGTGTTGCGTCCATGCAAAATGAAAGAGCCCAATCAGGTACCGTGTCTACCCAGTTAAACCCCCTTACATTCTCTCTAAACAAATCTAACCGTTCTTAGAACGGGTAAGTACATATTCCACGACTTTGGACACCTCACCAAATATTAGTTTTAGGGCCAAGGACAACCAACTGACGGAGGAAGTAAATGAGGTTTTCTTGGGAAGAAAAGAGTGAAAAACTCCTTCCCTTGATCGCAAGCCACGTTCACAATCTCCGAATGATTAATTGAGAATACTGGCTCTTCAGCTATGCTAGCTTCGCCAGTTGGAACGATCGAGAAGATTTTTAAAATTAGAATCGGTCGCGAAAGCTACATAACATATATTTATTTTGAGTGGTGGTAGCCACCTCGGTCACGTCAATAGCATATTTGTCGAATCGTGTTCTCCTTAAAAGCAGTGATCACCAATCGTGAAAAATTTGGTTTCAGGAACGTTCGTCCAACGACTTCCGTCCAATTTGCGTTTGTTCAACAATACAATACATCCATATTTAATGATCTTGTCCATCTCATCTTTTTGACCTAAACGTTATTAAAAGTCCATATTACATTTCAGTATAATTGATTAGAGGACCATGAGTTTAGCAGTTTTTAGCAGTTTTATTTACTGCTTGTAGATGCCTAACAAATTCTTAATAGTTTTTTAGTAAATTTCCAATCAATTTTCAATCTAAACTAATTTCATAAATGAATATTGATTGCCAAGCATCCAAAGTTTGGCTGAGCATATGGACCAAAAAAAAACTATGACCATTTTCAGTAGAGAAAAAATAGTCCCATAGTTTCGAGCGTCATTAGATTTGTAATACGTTTCTATTTCAGGTTTTAGACATAAACTGGTCATTAAAAATGTTGGACTAATCATTGAGAATGTCCAAATATTTGTTTGAATAAGTGTTTAATCGGACCTAACGATACAGCTGTCCTTAACCCTCTAAGGGCCAGGTTATTTAAAAAGGACGCCGCTCTTCCGTTTATAAAAGGAAGGTAGTTAACTGTTCGTACTCGGGGGAGTTGAAATTGCCTGTACGATTCATTGAAGGCGTACAAAGACATATTATCTCGTAAGTGTTTTCATGAATAATCGCGTTTATCCGGAATGGAGACTGAAACAATGTGAAGTAGAATAGAGAAGAAAAACGAGTATACTCGGGCTGGGCCCTTAAAGGGTTAAGATTGATGTGATACTATATAGGCTCTTTATTATTTTTTTGACACTCACGAAGTGTCAACTGTCAACCAATAATTGTGAGAGACTGAATGATACTAAATCTCATTATTAAATTTCTGGTCTTATACCATAGAATACCAAACGTTTACCAATAATAACGAAGCTTTAAACATGAGAAAAATAAATTAAATAAAATAAAATCTGAAATAATTTTTGCAAATAGTTTTTGGACAGAGAGTTTTCACCATATTTGTCTTCTCAATATACTTAGAATTCTTTGATTAAATATGGCTTTAAATAGCGAATAAGAAAAGGAAATGCTCAAAGTTCTCCGGAGGAGGGCGCTCAGATCCCCCCCACCCTACGCCCCCATTGAGGTGCGCCCTTACTAACAAAAAGTAAAATGACAAATATTTCAGTGCCTTGAGCAAAACGAAGGTCCAGGCCTGGCTTTGGTTAATTCAAGAAAATAAACTAAAGAGGAGCTTATGTTCTTCCCTAAAGTTAAATGATAATGAAATCGCTGGTGAAGGTCACACGTCAAGAGAACGAGGACCAAGAAAATTTGAGTCGAAGGTTTTCCTCTAAAAGAGAGAGAGAAAAAAAGTGCTATTGATCAAAACTACAGCGAAAGAAGTATAAGGAGGAATTCTGAATTTGTTTTGTTTTTTCCCCATCAACGAAGATTAATTAGTTTACAGAGGCGAGGACTAATTGCGAGCCATATAAAGTTTCGCCTCATTTTGAGTTTTTGCATCGCGAATCTGTAATGGATATAGATATTAGCAGAGGGAGAGGGGAAAAATTTTTGAGGGAGACAATGAATTATTTCTTGGCTCTAATTTTCTCTCTCTCTCTTTAACTGGCAGTACAAAAACTATTCGGATAGGATTTTGTAGGACAACATAAATCAATTAGAAACACTTGCACCAAAGGTCGAACTCCTTTTCCTGATTTTCGCAAAAGAAAAGGATTCAGCAGCAAAAACACACTTGATGAAACCGACACGATGAAAAATTTCCCTCGGGTCAATTTTCTTTCGAAGGCACAGATAAGGAAGAAAAAAAAACACTTTCACCGAGCTTTGAGTGCAGTTGTGCCTCAATTCCAACGATTCATGCACACAATTCCTCGGATTATATCACTGATCACACCAATAAAACACAATCGATGAGTTGAAAAGTTCTTATCATAGAAATCCAAATTATTAGAAACAGAAGAAGAAGGAAACAATGGAAAAATGAACAATTTTTCTAACCTGAAAAAAAATTAATAAGAGTCACGACGAGTTAACAACACTGACTAACTAAGCCAAACGAACCACAAGAACTGACTACAAAAATAGCACGCGGAGTTTCTCGCACGCGCACATGCTTTGAGGCCAGCCGCTGATACACAAAACGAATCACAATTGGTCCACTCGCAGCCAATGGTTTGATATTCATATGACTTGGGCCGGTTCTCTAAACGCACCCCCTGGAGCAAAACGTCATCCCCTAACTAAATTTTCACCTCTTCGTCAAAGAAATTTAGCATTTCATATTTTGAGCGAAAAACCAAAGCAAATAATAAGCTGGTGTTCAAAGATCAGCGGCCAGGTGGAGCGAGCGATGGAAAAGACGCCGCCGGCGAATGATCGATTTTTCGCGACGCACGTTTGCTCGATGCGATGTGCCGATAATTTCAGCTGCAACAAGTAGTCCCGCTACGATGCAACAGGTACATGCATAGCCGACAGATTTTGGCTACAGCTGTGACTAAAATGACCATGGGCGCCGCGCGAGTCATTAAAAAGGGGGGAGTATCTGAAAAACCAATAATCGGCAACTTTACGGGGGGTAGTCAAATTCTTATCAACCTTGCTTGCATGTAAATCTCAGTATGACGCCAATTTACTGTCTTCTTGTCGAATGTTCTTTTCTTCGGTCCAGCCCGTTTAGCCCTTCATTCTTAGAAAAGTGGGGGGCTATAGTCCTCCCTACGCCTTATGACGCGCCGGCTGAAAATGACACCCATATCGCGAAGTTATTTTATGTAGTAAACTGGGATCACTGCGTGGAGCAGTGGCGTTGCGTGCAATTTGGCAAGGTCAGAGTTCTTCCATTTAAACCCATGAAAAAGATCGAAGTATTGGGTGTTCGGTGAACACCTTCGCATTCGACCTTTTACATGAGTTTAAATGGACAAAGTGCTACGTTGCCAAAATGCAGGCTACGCCGCTGGCGTGGAGGAAAATAGTATGATGAGGAAGGACGCTTGCATTTACTCTACTCGAGAGTTTTGACTTTCGGTAACGATTGAACGATCAAGCCTCTTACAAGGTTTTCTTAATAAAGAAAAATATCTCCGGAGGAAAAGCCCCTAAATCAATTTTGAAATTTGCTTGAAAGTATCCTTAATGTTGGTTCAAATTTTCAATCCTAGTGGTAGAACAGTAGAATGCCTTTTTCCAAACTCCCCCCCCCCCCCATCAGAGACGAGGATTTGAGCAGTTTCGAACATTGTAAGTTTTCTTTTACGTTTTTTCTCGACACGACAATTTTCTTTATGGCCCTGGTCTGGTCCTTCCATGGGCGGATACGCAAATTTCTCTCTCTCTCTCTCTCTCTCTCTCTCTCTCTCTCTCTCTCTCTCTCTCTCTCTCTTCTCTCTCTCTCTCTCTCTCTTCTCTCTCTCTCTCTCTTCTCTCTCTCTCTCTCTCTCTTCTCTCTCTCTCTCTCTCTCTCTCTCTCTCTCTCTCTCTCTCTCTCTCTCTCTCTCTCCCTCTCCCTCCCTCTCTCTGGTCATTTAAACAAGTGTGTTAAAAAAGGATGGCCCCTATCTCCGATCTTTTCTAATGCACGCATTCAAATGGAAGGAGAGAGATGAAGGCAAATTCCTGTATCAGCCAATGAGCCCTACTTCAAGTAATAACCTCAAGTTGAACTTATTGACGAATATGAAAGGGAACACAAGATAAAGAAAGAAATTTAGTTTAATTTGTATGCATAGTTTAAGTTATATTAGGCCTTAAAGAAGTGCGAAAACCTGGAAGTTTTCTCGGGCGGAATAAATTCCACGAATCTGGAAAAATTAATGGTGTTAAAGTCACTAGGCAGACCTTCTATACAAGTCATAGTTTCACGATAAAATCATAAAAGCAGATGACGCTGCCCGTGTTAGGAAGAGAAAGGATTTCCCGAGTTAACTGCCCTAGCGCTGGCACCAGCACAATAACGCGTAAGTACGTGGGGCATGATACAGCATGAGAGTATTGTGAGTGTGAGAGTCCGCTGCGCTGCGCTGCGGAGATGACTATTCCTACGTGCGTGTAATGTGGAGAGGTATCCAAGTTTTATTGAAGGCTCTTTAAACGTCATACAAAACTTCGGTTACGAATAGGGCACTTGACGTAGTTTTTTTTTAATTCAGAATATTAAAGTAGAGGTAAAATAAGGAGACCCATATTTTTTCTTTTCCCTCAAATTCAACGGGAATATCGAGAAAAATTGGTTTGTAAATACGAAAAATTCATACCATTTGAAACGGCCCGTGCCAGGAAACCATGTCGGGGCTTCAATTACAGCATCAGACAGCCCCCGTGCGCACTAGTCTACTGCGCAACGCAAAGACTTCGAATACTACCTAGATATTAGTAGAGTCCCTATATACTATGAGAGTTGCGACAAGACTCTCAAAATGAAGAAGAAGAAGCGGATCAATGGAGCCTCCAAGAGGCAAATTGCAAATGGCGGATGGCCATTTGCCTCTGCACTGTTGCCACTATTTCGCTATCTCTTATAGGTTAGGTTCAGATTCTCGACAATAACGGTCGTTATTAAAAGAGATAATGTTCTCCGTAATAAAATTCAAGCAGAGGAAAAATTCACAAAAATTACCGCGGTCACTGTTACTTCAAATGTGTAATGAAAGCGAGTTCGCGAAAAGTAAACAAACCCTCCGCCATTTGTATTTTGCCTCTTGGAGCTTTCTTGGCAGCCTAAATCTGAGAGCCAATTAGAAATGGATTCAGCAATGGCGCAACTCTCATAGTATATAGGGACTCTAGATATTAGAAGTCTTTGGCACAACGCGCAACTCATACGTAAACATTAAGAACTCAGGAACCGGTTCTTAACCCTAAAATTTTAACACGGATCGAAACGAATGGCGGCTGGATTGTTTACGTTAACCCTTTACAGACCAGGTTTGATCAAAAGAACGCCACTCTTCCGTTGATATAGGGAGGTAGTTAACTGTTCGTACTCGGGGAAGTTGGAATTGCCTATACGATGAATTGAAGGCGCCCGAACTAAACCCCTTATCTTGTAGGTGTCTATAGAGTCCCTATATATGAAAGAGTCAAGTCACGTGAACAGAAAAGTGAAGAAGAAGAAGGGGTCTGAGGAGCCTGGAGGCGCGCCTGTTGTTTACTTTTTATCCAACTATCTTCCCGCCAAAGATTACTTATACATGTATTTGTGCGTAAGTAATCTTTGTTAGGTCAACCTAACCTTCAATTCCCGTTGGCTTCATTACCTGCTTTAATTTACTGTGAAGAGTAATTCTGTTCTGAACACAATAATTTCATTTTCAATCGAAAATTTCATTAGCAAAAGCTAAAAATGCCGACAGTTTCCTCAAAGCTGGGCAGCGGGGAAGACGGTTCCATGAAGATGTAAACAAGAGGCGCGCAGCTCCAGGGGGGTGATCACGGAGGATCGTTTCGTTTTGGTATCGTTATCGTTATCGTTTACGTGTAACGTTATGGGTGGCTCAACTGGTCGAATCGTTTTGAGCTCCTCGTAACGATTGAAACGGACGAAAGGAAGCGATGAGTCGCAGGCTGTCGTAATCTCGATCGTTTGAAGTTGGAAGAGGTGAGGAGGGGATCACTTGCGCGATCGGGTTGCGCAGAAGCAAGCCCATTTGATTTAATGCAAACGATAACGATAACGATACCAAAACGAAACGATCCTCCGTGATCACCCCCCTGGCTTCATAGACCCCTTCTTCTTCTTCAGTTTTCAGCAGCCAATCAGAGATGGAACCTCGTATGGCGAGACTCTTTCATTTATAGGGACTCTAGGTGTCTACATCCAGAATCGCGTTTATTATGAACCACCATACTGCGGATCAATGTGAAATAGACTAGAGGAGAATGACGAGTAAACTCGGGCTTGGCCCATAAGAGGTTAAGACACTTGGCTGTTGCGCCGAGCGAGCGGCTGCACGGGGGCTGAATGATGCAATATCTACGTTGGCCAATGCAAAACGTTTATTTCATCCTCGAACTCTAAGTCGCTTTTTCTCCGCAAAAAAGTCACTTGTGAGTTATTTAATGGGCTCTACCGGTTTTTTTTTTTTCGTGGAAAAATCAACAGGAATGATAGGAAATATCGCAAATCCCAGGATCAGTCAAGTGCCCTATTCTCTATTCAATTGCCAATAACGAAACGCAAACTAAGAAATAAGGCAGCTGCAAGGCAAGGGTCTGAATTTTTGTGTTTTTTGGTAAGCAAATAAGAAAATGCCTACGTGATGGTGAGCTGAAGAAAAGGTTGTTTTTGATTTCTGACTAGGTCTCAATGTTCCCAAGATAGGATTTTGACCTAAAATTACATTGTTTTAAATGGGAATTCCTTTGCAACTAACTGTCCCATTGAGTCTAGTCATCTAAATAAATGGATCACGAAAATCAGAATTATTGATGAGACGAGGCTAACTGAATAACTTTTATTGTAAGTGTACAACTATAAAATTGTAAGTGTTGGAGTTGGAGGCAGAAAACCAATTGAAAACTTAATTTTCAAGGTCTATGAATAAAAGATCAGTTCGATAGCGCTGTAAACTTTGCGCTCAGTTCCAAATGTATAAAATGCATAAAATTTAAGTCAAATCACTACCTGATTTAATGCAACCCCCATTTGATTCATATTGTTCTCTGCAAAAATTGAGAAGAGTTCAACGTTACAACGCTTTTGGACTGATCTTTTATTGGTGGACTCTGACTATATTACATGATATTTGAGGAGAGCCGGGTTAACCTTACCAGCCACTGGCGCCCTAAGCTAAATCTTGAGCGGTCCGTGGGTTCAAAAGAAATTAGATAGGGATCTCCCATGGTAGGTAAGTAAGTACCTCCGCAGCTCCACCATTACGCCTTATACTTTAAAGTCATTTTCTGAGTCTGAGAGTGAATTTTGTCATTTTTTAATGCGCTCGTCGTAATTTTCGCCGGCCATTTTACTCAAAGATTTACTGATTTACAACAAAAAAGAACAAGAGCTCCATTCGTGGTATTTGTGAATCGATTGATAATATTGATAGGAAAATGATTGGGTGGCATATGTAGATTCGAATCACGCTAACCACCGATCAAGAGTGCGCGCGAAGGGAAACTTCAACTTGACTGCGTTTTGAACTGAACGCTGAAGCGGCAATATCCCTGACATAAATAGTTTGGGCGAACTCCAAATTCCCAATATGTGACTTAAAATATAAGAAACACTACAAAGTCCGCAAGCGAGCGAAGTCGCAACTTCACGCAACGTTGCCAGAAATAATTAGAAACCGTGCAGTAGCGGAGCGTGCAGTATTGCAACGTTATAGTTTGTCCATTTAAACCCATGTAAAAGGTAGAATGCAAAGAGGTGTTCACCGAACACCCAACACTTCGATCTTTTTCATGGGCTTAAATGGACGAACTGCAACGTTGCCGGGTTGCACGCTACGCCACTGAAACCGTGTATTTTCACCATGGTTTGAACGGAAAATGCACGGGGATTCAACTCACAACTTCATCAGATCTGACCATCTGACAACGCGACGCGCGACGGGGCGGTAGTGTGATTCAAAACTTGATCAAGTTTGCCGATTAAAATCAACGTTGCCAAAACTAAATATTCAACAGCTTTTCATTGTGGCTACATATTCTACTTCCGTTTTTCGTCTTACCTGAATTACGGATCGGCCAGACAGCGACATTTCCTACGGTTTGTTGATTATGATTAAGCATATACAATGGGTCTTTTGCAAGAGAGTTTGCAAAAAAGTTGTGTGAGTGAACCGGAAATTTTCCGTTTCTCTCGAACACTTCAAATTTTCCTCTATGGGGTAGTTGTAATAGAGAAAAAGGCACATCGCTTTACCCAGAGTCGATTATTTTACATAGGTTAAATCAGTGGCGACATTTTCGGTTCGGTTCGCGGTTCGGTTCAGGTTCGCGTGGACACCTCTATAGCCTCAGGTCTAAGGTCACATTTAAGGCATTCCTCAATAAGCTCAAAAAAAAAAAAGATGCCTGAAATAAAATGCAAAGCAAAGAGTCTTTTACACACTTTCGCTGCAGCGATGTAGTGCTGTGTTCTTTCCAAAAAAAAAAAAAAAATCATTCAACATACCATCAGGAACCTATCAAATATACTCGTAAAGTCGTAAATGCCTTTTTTAAAATCAGTAAACTTAAAAGACGCACTAGCTAACTCGATATCAAATTAGCAACTGCAAGTTACCAAGTCCAGATCACTAAACGCGGAGCAACTTCTCAGGTCAAGAGCAGCTGCGCTCACTTATCGGCTCATCAAATCCACTGCATGGTGAATGATGCTGTTCAAATGTTTACACTTCGTCGTAAACAGCAACATCCACCGCGGCAGTGGCGTCGCGTGCAATCTGGCAACATTGCGTTTAGTCCATTTAAACCCGTAAAACAGGTCGACATATTGGGGGGGGGGGGGGGGGGGTCAGTCTCTTGCATTGATATTTTGCATGGGTTTAAATGGATGGAATGCATCGTTGCCAGTTTAGCACCAGACGCCACTGAACAAAGTGACTTGTTGAAGGCACAGTAAAGCTACATCAGTTGCTACTAGCTAGGCTTGAAAAGTTGCACTCCGCGCAGGTCCACGTTCGGGGAGTCGACTCGGTGACTAGCAGTTTGAGCCACCTCCACAGTTTGAGCCATCTTCGCCGTGGGGGGGGGGGGGGGGGGGGGGGGTTTGTCGCACAACAAAACAACGTAGGGACATCAAAATGAACCCTTCGTTCACTGATGACCAGCGACAAAACCTTCGAGGTTCCGCTCTCACTGAGCGTATTTTCGCGAATCATCATGGAACAAATAATGTTGCGGATTGACGGTCCTCGACTACGTAGATGGTCGGTGAGTTCTTACAGAGGTTTAAAACCATACTCAAATAAACGCATCATCCAACGTCTTTTGGTGACCGTCAAACCGAAATATTATTTGGTCCCTCAAGTGCATTCTTCACCCATTCGAAGTAGTTGGATATCATCAAGCTCATCTGAACCCCTCCTTCAGATGGGGCACAGAAAAATCCTCAACGTTTACCACGAAACGCACCAGCCATCCTTTACAATTGAATGAGCCACGGAAAACGTCGGATCGAGCCAAAATGAAACATAAAATCGGGGCAATACGCCCTCTCTCCCTTTAAGGATTTCAGGCTCACCCGACTTCGGAAAAACAGACCTAGGTCTTCTTCCCGGAAGGTTTAAATTCCCGGAATAGTAGCAAAAATGAGGCAAAGAACTTTTAGATTAGTGGCATATTTTTTACCATGTTGCTAACTAATACTGCGAACAAGGCATGATAATAAAGTAGTAAATTTAGGCACCCAAATAAAAAAATTATCAATTTTTGCCTCGGTCAACCCCCCCCCCCCCCCACTTTTAAGAAATTGATTAAATTGTGCGACTTTGGATTAAGTTATCATGATCTACCAGCTGATCATTCGTAAAAATATGCTGTTTGGCTACTGCTATTAAAACTTTGCTCATCAGCCAATGTAGGATCCAGTTAGACGTTAGTTCGTTGCAGGGCTGCCGTTTTGCGTATAATCAATGCTATTTTTCAATTCACCGATGATTTAACCAGTTGAGAAAAGATTACACAGTTTAATTCAGTGCATGACTGTAATAAACTAGAATACTCGCATCTGTAATCTTTTCTCAACCGGTGGAGTCGTCGATGACTTTAAAAAACTTGCGGATATTTTAATTAATCAACGGAGTTTCCACCGATTAAGGAAAGATTACAGATCAGAGTATTTTCGTGCTTTACAGTCATACACTGAACTGAACTGTGTAATCTTTTCTCAACCGGTGAAATCATCGGTGAATAGAAAAATAGCATTGATTATACGCAAAACGGCAGCCCTGCAGGCTGATTCTGCTCATTTGGACGAGACGAGACGAGATAGCAAGAAACGCGATCAATCCCATTGGTTTAAATGGCGTCACGTGACAGATTTGAAGTCATTGCGGCACGAGTTCGAGTAGTTCCTAGTCATTTATTTCGAAATTATGACTTAGAACTACTCGTACTCGTGCCGCAATGACTTCAAATCTGTCACGTGACGCCATTTAAACCAATGGGATTGATCGTTTCTTGCTATCTCGTCTCGTCTCGTCCAAATGAGCAGAATCAGCCTGCAGGTTCGTTGAGACCCCCCAAGAAAAAGTAGCCTCCATATTTTAACATGGGCGAGATAGCTAGTGCGTGGTCTCCTGCAGTACACACGTGTATACATATATTGTCTCTGATCACATTGCGAAAAATGAAGAGGAAACTGCCATCACGCGTTTTGTTGATAAAATTTTAAGTGCAATCATGTTTCCCGGCTCGACATTCGACGATGAATACGGGAAGCGGGGATGTGCGGGAGAGGGGGGGGGGCACGGGATGGACACGGCTCTGTTCTATTTTAAAATTACTTTGTTCCAATTTCGCCCGTCTCCGTGGAGTAAATATCGGCGGCACGGTACGGCACCGCAACGCCGCACAAAGGAAGCAAAACCTTTAATTTCTGAGTTTCGAGGTATCGATCGTGATGATTTCTCTATCGCTCCAATATTTGTCTTGATAGAGTTCTGGAACGGTATAGCTCCTTCCTAGTGCCAATTATAGGCTGTCCCAAGTATGATTGGACTGGACAACTGTACGTTTGAATGAAAACATCAACTTTCATCCTCAAATAGGGCAACCTGATTGGTTAGGAGCAGTAAGAGGCTGATGTTTTCATGAAAACCATAGAAGTGTCAAATCCAAGATTTTCTGGGACAAGATATAGCAACAATGCTTTCCTCCATTTGATTCCATGTAAAACAATCGATTCGAGAATGAAGCAGTGCGCTTCGCCAACCAATGTACTGGTGTAATTTACGTAGCAAACGGAGGAAAAACATTGTTGTCAAATTGCACGAGCCGCCACTGTTCTAGAACTCACTGGGGAATTTTATCAGGGGAATACAGATAATGATTGCAATATTTTCCGTGTATATATAGATAGGTATACTACAACACGAAACCATATGTAATATTTATGCTCCCCAGATGAATTCCCCTCGTGAAATCTAGACCTCTATGTATTATTCTGTGCCTCGAGGTAGGTTGGAAAATACCGATTTTCACGCTAATTTTCTCATAATTGAACTGAAAACAAGCAAAAAGTATCGAAAATTAAGGATTTACCCCTGACAGGAATTTTGTTTCGAAGTTTTACATCCCTTGGAAAATAAAGAGTCGATGAGGGGAAAGAGGAGAAAAGGAACGTACGGGAACAGACCGAAATTTCAACCGTCGAGCTTAGCTTTCGAATTCGTTCACGCGGTCGGCTCCTCTCAAATTTATAAAGCCAGGGGCGTGCCGAGGTTTCCGGAGAGAGGGGGCGCAAGATTGCAATTTTGCCACCCTCCGCGGATCGCAGCCCATTAAAATCATAATTTTGAATATTTTGATGACCCTCTTTTTTTTCCTTGCTTGTACATACTGATTTTACTACCAAATGTTTAACTTTGAGCACCCCACCCCCCTCCTGCTTGACACACTGATGTTGCCGCCCTGTGGGATACATTTTTAACTTTGATAACCACATGCCCTCAGCACGCGCGCCCTGCATGAAGCGTCACGTCGGTACTCCCTAGCAAAATGTCCAACCAAGTATACTTTGCGCTCATTGTATAGTGTTCTCGGTATTTATTTAAGCATATCAACCATCAAAAGTGAAAATCCTCATACGGCTCAATTTTAGTTGATTCGTTCAAGTCGACTCGATCGGTTGTACTTAATTCTGCTTCCAGATCCCTAGATTTTTAAATTTCCCGCTCGTCAGAAAAGAAGTCTATTGTGCGATGATAACGAGGCGAGAGTCGCGACGGTCACGAATCTCATCGAAAATATAAGAATATCACTGCCGGTGTTGTCAGATCCCCCTGTAAATCGTCAACTTTTACATTACATCAAATGGATAAATATGGATAACTATTCGAAAAATGGCAACACTGAACTGTCCGCCGCCTCCGTTTTCGTGAAATCCTACCCCGATCGTCACATTTTACGGCAGATAGATACCTTGAAAATAAGAGTGAAATATGGTTTGGAGAAAATAAAAATTGAGAAACGAAAGTTCTTTTCTCATCAACTCGATATATCTATTGCATTATTTAAGCTTGTTATAAGTTGATGTAGAAATCTTGAAATGAGCATAGAATTGGTCTAAAAGTGGCTTGTGCTATTTGGCAACCATGTTTTCTGCCATTTGAACCTGTGCAAAACATTCTCAGACCAGTAACCCAAAACCGGGAAAAAAATTGGTTGTTGGCCCCTTCCTTAATTGTGGAATAATAAACAGTTTTAGTGTGCTAGCACAAGTAGACAATGGTTTTAAAATAAAAAGCCCTTCCGGTTTGATTCTAAACAATCGGATTTATCTCTCTCACTCATCGTGTAGGTCTAGTTCGCTCTGTTTTTTCTAAAATCAAAATTAGTTTTCAATAAAACTTTTTTTTTCTTTCTTTTTCTTCCCATGTTAGATGATTTATAGAAATGAAATCTTTGGAGTTTTTAGCGGTAATTTCGAGGAAGAAATTAGTAAGAAACAGCCTTGAAGGAGGACTTTCGGTTTTAGAAAGAGACAGAGCGAACAAGGGTTACACGAGAGTAAGAGATTTTTTTTTTTTTTTTATAAACCAAAACGTAAATTCCCAAATCTATTTTTTAATTTTAAAAACCCCCTTTTTGGAAAAACTTTGGGAACAAACCAAATCCCCCCCCTCAAAGGGTAAAATCCCAATCATTCAAAATTTTCCTCATATAAACGGTCTGGACAGTCAGCACAGTAACCTAATTCCATTTTGAAACATTTTTACTTCAGGTATTTTCGAGTCCGTCATCATGATGAAATGTGATCATTTCTGCAAGCTGCGATTCTGCTCGTTTGGACGAGACGAGACGAGATAGCAAGGATCGACCAATCCCATTGGTTTAAATGGCGTCACGTGACAGAGTTGAAGTCATTCAACCGGGTAACAAACGGGTTAATAGTCATTCATGACTCTTAACCCGTTCATTACCCGGTTGAATGACTTCAAATCTGTCACGTGACGCCATTCTTAAACCAATGGGATTGGTCGATTCTTGCTATCTCGTCTCATCCAAACAAGCAGAATCAGCCTGCAGTAAATCTTCGAAAACCAGCCAGGCTTTGGTTGTGCACCACTGAAAGTCCCAATATTAGTCGAAATTCCCTGTAGAGCTCACTTTATACCTTTCTTTTTTAAATATAAAGGAAATCAATCGATGTAAAGGAAGAAGCAGTCCAGACAATCTGGAGCCCTGGACCCCCTCTCATCACGGCTACGTCACTGTACATTCTTGATTAAAAATAAATCCTCGAACAGCACAATAGGCATCTTGAAAAGCAATGGCGGAGGGTGAAGTCCCTACAAGAAAAAATCCAGAGACTTCTACGCCCTACAATATACGAAGGTCTTTCATTAAGTAACCCCCCCCCCCCAGCAGATCCACAGTTTTGATCAGAAAAGTTTAAAAAAAAATATATATATGATAAACTTGAGGATATTTCTGATTGATCTGCGAGATTGGATTTACAATCGGAGCACTAAGCGCGAGCGCGAGACGCGTTTGTCCTCGCGACGCGCGTCGGCGCTCCCGCCAGATTTTTGAATACTGTGCACAACCGCTCGACCCATCGATCTACCTTTAACCCTTCACTGCATAATTTTTTTTTTTTCAAGCAAATGTGGATTTTTCGATGTATTAGGTGGTCAAATACATGGGAAAAATAGTGAAAAAAAAATTTGACGGTTTTTTTGGTCAAAATTCTCTTTTTTCTATTTTTACTCGTTTTTACAAGTGATATAACACCATAAGAAATGGCGGGAATTTTTTTATTTATTTTTTTTTTAAATTTTCATTTTTTTTTTTTTTTTATTTACTTTAATTGGATTTTTCAAAAAGCCAATGCCGGAAACTTTATAAAAATAATCAAAATGTGGTCAGTTTGGATACGGGGGCAAATTTCCCCCCTGACATGATTTCGATCACGAACCCTTCACTGCATGATGTTTTCTTTCATCCAATTTTTTTTTTTTTTTTTTTTTTTTTTGTGAGCTCAAAACATACCTTCTCCCGCGTTGACCCACCATGCGCCAAAGGCATATCTCAAAACCTGTATTGTATATGAGCGTTTGAAGAATTTGTTCCACCGGTGGAACTTCATGCAGTGAAGGGTTAAGCAAATTTTATTTCGTGACCAATGGTCACCGGTTACTTCTTTCGTAACCAGAGTTTCGAAACCAAGGTCACTTGCGCGAGCCAATCACAGACAAGGCGATTCAAAATTCAAATATTCCCTCCGGGCACCTACTCGTCCGGTCACGTTTCACGTAACCCACCCCGGGAGGTAGGTCTCGAAATTCGGAACCAAGCGGTTCCCGGTCACCTTTTGATACGGTACCGTACATAACCGTACGTTGCTTGGCTCCGCCCACTTTTAGGTAACCGGAATAATAAAATTTCGGTCACCTACCGATTTTCGAAACCTGGTCACGTAAAACGTGACCTGGTCACGAAATAAAATTTGCTTATCGATCTACCTTTAAGCAAATTTTATTTCGTGATCAATGGTCACCGGTTACTTCGGTACCGTTCTAGAATTCATCCCTTTATTGTCTCGATGCAGAAAAGATTATGAATAGCAGCACTTTCCAATGTACATAGATATACAGTATCACAGGATAATGTAATCTTTTTTGCACGGATGCAGTAAATGGTTGAATTCTAGAACGCTACCTTCTTTCGTAACCAGAGTTTCGAAACCAAGGTCACTTGCGCGAGCCAATCACAGACAAGGCGATTCAAAATTCAAATATTCCCTCCGGTCACCTACTCGTCCGGTCACGTATCACGTAACCCACCTCGGGAGGTAGGTCTCGAAATTCGGAACCAAGCGGTTCCCGGTCACCTTTTGATACGGTACCGTACATAACCGTACGTTGCTTCGCTCCGCCCACTTTTAGGTGACCGGAATAATAAAATTTCGGTCACCTACCGATTTCCGAAACCTGGTCACGTAAAACGTAACCTGGTCACGAAATAAAATTTGCTTTTTTACCATGAAAGGAGCTCTCTTTCAGCAAGACTTTTAAAAAGCCAAATCAGTCCGTTAAGAATAATATTGTGAAATTTTAAAAAAAAAATTGCGAAGATCCATATATATAGAACAAACGACGCGAAAAGTTGTCTAAAAGCGTTCTACTTTTTCATGACAATAATCTTCCCCACGCCACGTCTCGAATCCAACGAAGGAGCTTTCAAAGTAGGTAGTTTCAGTGGGATATTTTTCCACACCCACCACATTCTTTTGACTTCTCTCCTTCAGATTATCGCTTGTTTTCTTGCCTAAAAACCTAATTTGGAGGTGAACACTTCGGTACGACGCGACGCGACGGTAGAAGTGAAGGAAGCGATAAGCATTTTCTTTTCAATAATCAGCCAATAGACTTTTATACACGTGGCATGAAAAAGCTCTCCACTCGCTGCAGGATGTGTTTTTGGATCGAGATGGAGACTACGTAGAGAAGTAAGTAAGTAGACCCTGAAGTTCCTAAAATTTTCCCTGGAATCTTTTTTGTTTTCAAATAAGTCCATTTCATTGAATAGGCAACGATACGGTTAGGTCAGCGCCAGCCGTTCGCACAACATTCAAAAATCTAGAGGGAGCGTTAACGCGCGCCGCGAGGAAAAACGCGTCTCGCGCTGATGCTCTGAGTGCTCCGACTGTGCTCAAATCACGCACTTATGGAAATATCCATAAGTTTATCTTACTCATATTTTTTCAAATTTTTATGATCAAAACTGTGGATTTGGTGAGGGAGGTGGGAACTTGTTGAAAGACCCTCGTACTATCGCGTAAAAATTTGCCCTCCCCTTCTTCTCCCCTTTACCCCTAACCCTTCATAAAAACCAAGAAAATCAGCTCATCAAAGACTAGAAAGGCAGTTATGGGTTTTCTGTGCCTTTTTAGGAATTTGGGATAAAGCAAAAAGAACACAGCGTCAACGTTCAACTACTTCATTACAAGTGCTTGAGCGTTTTCTTATAATGGAGCTGTTGCAAACTTTTGCTACAGGCTTATTAATAGTTGATTATGGGGTAATACCCTGTAAAAATAACCATTAGCGCACTAAAAAATCACGAAATCCACTCCTAAACTCACAAAATGCTTTTAAACGCGAGACCGTAATGGCGGCCGGGGCCGCGGATTGCATTGGGTTTCCCTATCTTCAATCAGCGCCATCTACAGGAGGTAGTCTCGCAACACCGCACAAAAAGAAGAAGAAGCACACAATTGCCATAAGAAAACCGCGGCCTCGGCCGCCATTACGGTCTCGCGTTTAAAAGCATTTTGTGAGTTTAGGAGTGGATTTCGTGATTTTTTAGTGCGCTAATCATTATTTTTACAGGGTATTACCCCATAATCAACTATTAATAAGCCTGTAGCAAAAGTTTGCAACCGCTCCATTAGAGATACTTCAAAGAATTTAAATGAGACTGTACACTGTAGTCAGAAATCAAGATACTCCGCGCAGTTCCCGTTGATAAAAAGGGGTCTCTCGAGCGCTTGCCAGCTGTTTGTATGAAGCGCTTGTATGCGGAATAGTTCGTTCACTCGGACCGAAAAAGTCCCATTTTGTCCCAACATTTTTTAGGTCCTCTTGCATAAAGCCGTCTGATCTATCTTCACTGGGTTGGGTAGGCAATCGGCAATGCAGGTGATTTTTTCGTGACATAAAAACATAGTTGCAAATAAATTTGGGGGGGGGGGTTACTTGGATGACAGATGACAGGATTCGTAGACTAATGAATAAAACGTTGGCTCGTGGGGAAGGCTGATATGATATGGGAGGTATTTTTTTTAGCTAGATTTCAACTTGGAGTGGGAGAAAAGAAAAAAGTTCTAACAGGGTTATGGTAAAAATGTTTCGAAAAATAAGGTTGTTCTCTTAAAAGGTGCAAAAGTGAAAATTAAACATTTAAGAGTTAAAAAAATAGTAAGTCCAGCCGCCCAAACAGAGTAGTTCGTGATGATGACATTTCACAGCGAACAAATGAATAAAGTACTAGGGGGGGGGGGGGGGTGGTGGTTTTGGAATAGTTTTAAATAAATTAGACAAGATTACTTGAAGTTATTTACATTTTATTCACCCTGCAATTTTACCTTAAGAATCTTATTTCAGACTAAATTTTACTGAATTAAAAACGTCTTACACTTATTTCATTATGTAAATACTCGTAACATAATCTGTAGCAGAAGTTTCGTTTCTCTTACTTTTACTAAATACGTTAGAAATTAAACAATTTTTATTAATTTATACAAAACGACGGTAGAGATTAGTTTTTACAGTTTGACACATAAGTTTGTACATAAATTTACAAAGTTTCTGTTAATTTTAGAAATTATCAGATCAATTCCCATCAATCATTCTTGAATTATCACAGTTTTGATTTAAGCCCTTTTCAACGCAAAATTGGTAAAGTTTATCATGACGATAAGTAGTTTATACTTCAAAATTTTTACTGATTTTTGTGCATTTGTTTAATTTTCTTAAATTTAAACAGAAGTAAAATTAAAAAATTGTAATAATGCTTTTTCGTTTTCCTTTCTTCCTATCCTCATTTATTCTAACTGATTTGATAAACAAATGAAAATCATACAGACAGTAGACAATCAAAAGGATCAATAATTAAAGAAATAAAAATGCAGGTATTTCACAACTATTTCACGCTGGTTTTGATGGAGTCTGTTCTTACTTCCCACATTAGAAAAATGATAAGTTAGAAAACATGCAGATTACCAATGACTTTTCAATGCACCTCATCATTATTTATCAGAAAATCTCTTGTGAGAAACTTCCATTGATAGGTATGAAGCAATCTTGCCCGGAGTAGAACACACTTGATTGCTACATGGGGGTGGATCAAAACTTAAAAAAGACTCTTGAAATGAGGCTCCAGATAAAAATAATTATTGAGATTCAGGATATAGAAGCAGAAAAGATAAAATAAAGATTATAACATAGAGGATGTAGCAAGGGATGATGAGAATGGATGGTGAAAGTCTAAAATTGCCCGCTTACTGATTCAAAACTGTATGATGTGAAACATAGGTATGCTTGGAGGAAATCTAACATACGGCTCAAAGCAATACTGAGATTATTTGCAGGCTGTTTTCCTTTTTACTACTTAAACTTCTCAGAGAGAGCTAAGCTGATGGATTCAAATCACCATTTCTCAATTATTGTTTTACTCACATCAGAAACAGTCTTGCAGTGCCCATAAATTTACACAACTATTGGGCTCAAAGTAGTAAGAAAAATAGATGAATGAAAGAAAGAAAGCAAACGTCGCTAAAATTTAAATGAAAACTGACTCACAGGATTCTAGAATGACAGAAACTTGAAATCCAGTAAGATGAAACGACGAAACGTGCTAACACAAAAATTTACAAAACATTTATGGTGGTAATAGTAGCACCCGATTGGTATGGTAGTTGAAGGAAACAGCAGCGGAAAAAGGAGTAGTCGTAAAACTTTCGAACATACCGACATAAAATAACGATATTCATTCTTGTTTGTGAGTGGTGATTATTAATTGTTAAATAAAATATAACATGTTAAAAATAACAAAATAATTGGTTCACACATGCAATGGGACACTTGCAAATGATAGAAAGGGTTCATTCACTATAAAACTGACAAGTTCACAGGCAATTAACATTTGAATCAAACGATCTGAGGAACATTGAAGAGTAACAACGGAGCAATTAAAAGTTAGTGATAACGCTTAAAAGACAAAAAGTAGTAAATATTTTCAATTTATTTGAGCCTTCTTTAATTTTCACCTTTCGTTGGGTCAATTAAATAGGGCGACACAAAACAATATTAGAGTTCCTCACTTTTATGAGGATAGTACAACACCAAATAAGGAAATAAAGTGTTCCACCAAAATCCAGAATCCTTTAAAAAACAGATGTTTAACAAGCTGGCCAGAATACCATTGATGACAGAAGACTCGAAACGAGGATACTACACAGAACACTAGTTAAGCAAAAATTTCAGCAAAAACACGCCAAATAGTAGGAAACCAAACCAATCCAACCTAATTGACTCAATTACTCCAGTAAAAAGTTACTAAGCATTGGAGACTTAACGAAAGGTGAAAAAAAAATATTAAAGGGTCACTAGAAAAAAAAAAAGTAAATGAAAGAATGATAAATTGTTATGTACGAAAGCTTTACAAGCATCATAGTTAAGTGAGAGGAACATTTGAACCCAATTGACTCTAAATAAATTAATATTACAAACATCAGTCTGCAGGATAAAATGTATTGAAAATATGGAAATATTAATCAAATACTCTGAAATTAAAAAGACAGGTGAAAAGGAAGAAGGGTCAAAAAGTAAAATAGAACAATAACTCAAAGTAAAATTGAAAACGTATATTAACATCAGGTATACAATAAAAGGAAGACAGATATGAGCATTCTACGTATTAAATTGGCAAGTTCCTTGAATCCATCTCCAAATTCAACGCAAATTTAATTGAATAAATTATTGTTAAAGTTGACGTAACATGAGTGCAAAGAAAAAACGAAATAAAAAATGGTAGGTAACGAGAAAAAACAATCAAAGTTGCTAGCTCAATCTAAACTTACAATTGCAATCACTGTGATAGCTGATGAACAGCTTAGGATTGCAATAACCTCAAAAAGTGTTAATGCAAAGTACTACAGTCCCAGCCACTCCATTGGCCATAGCCACAAAGACAATCATAAAAGTGAACCCCACTTAAACCATAAAGGTCTTTGAAGAGCCATAAAAGCTTTTCTGAGTGCATTTCATGGAGCTTCAGAAAACAAGTTTCTTAAATTGGCTTGATTGAGTGAAAAGTGAAAAATTATTAGTAAGTTTTACCTTGCAATCAAAGCAAAGAAACATCAAAATAATTAATACTCGGCTGAAGTTTATTTAATTGTTCTGTTATTTAATTTCTTTTCTTTTTGTTTACTTCCCAACTTATTTATTCATATTTTGACAGGATTTAAAAGATGGATGACACTTTAAACTTCAAGCAAATTTTTCTGACCGCAAAATTCTCCGATAAGAAGAGCACTTTGATCCAAGACGTAAAAATGAAGGTGGAGACATTCATACCATGATGATGCCATGGAACCAGTCATTTATTTTCCCATACTCAAACAGCAATCTAACGAGCCATTTAATTTGTTAGCATGAAAGTGGTATCTGATCATTTAATGACCGGTTTTTCACAGCAATTTTACTTCGGTAAGATAGGAGCAAACCAAAGATTAGATACCTGACTTTGATTGTTTTACTTTAATTTTTCCCCGATTCATATGATTGCGGTACGAATGCCTCCACTTTTGTACAAACATCATGACATTGAACCACTTTGAACTGAATTTCAGAAAATAATTTACAACTCCCTTATAGGAAAATTAGAAATTTGCAGACAAATATGTTGAAAGTTGTCAGTTGAGAGGTTTGCTGAATCTGCAATGCATAATGTCCTTGAGCACTTTCTCAAATTTGCTTCAAAACAAAAATATGATTCTAAAGTCTAAAAAGAGACGAAAACGAGGAGTCAGGCAAGAAAAAGAGAATTGAACAAATAAACAAATTGAAAAAGCAAAATTCAAAATGGAAGACGATTTTGTGACATTCAGCCAAGGATAGATATTGATTTTTCAAGGAAATCAAAACTGAGGAAACTCAAAATTGTCAAATAATGATTGCAAAGTACAGCAACTAAAATTTTCGAAATGCTATCTTTAGTGATCAGCACCCTGGATTACAACCAAAAAACTTGAAGGGTGAGAGGAAGGAAGGGGCTTTATGCTCATTGGTACAGGGCACTAAAATCTTAAGTCAGATATAACTAAAATACATTCGAAATTGAGCAATAATTTTACAGATCATGACTATTTTCTCAATCGACTATTCTGAGTTAATCACATTACTTCATCACAGTAAACACGGCAACTTAGAAATTAACGAATACAAAAACAGATTCTGGTAATCTTGTTCCTTGAGAAGTTGAATTAGAGAGACCAGATTGCTGATGAGAGACCAATGTTACCAAATTATTGTTCAATTAGATCTACTTGATTGAGGGAACAGTCTTCAGTGCTAAAGATATTGTGATTCATGACGCATTTGACATTACCGAATTACTGAAATATATTGCCACAGGTGATAATCAGAAGAGCAGATAAAGCTTACTTTATTTATGGAAACCATGAGTCATTTAAAAAAATGTTTCTTTCTATTTTCAATCAAACAAAGTGATCTAAGGTGGTTTCTATTGCCATCTGAAAAAAGCAATAAAATTAAATCCACGAGCGATCAACATTGTTGCGTGTTCGCACAGTAGCGGCAGAGTTGGGCAAACGGGACTTCATTGCTCATTTTTCAATCACCTTTAAAAAGTAATCAATAAGGATATAAGCAGTAATAAGGAGAACTAATTTCAATGATACCAAAATGTTATGATGTAATCAATTATTGTTCATTAAATAACATTAGTTTCATTTGAATCGGCAGACCTGATTACTGCTTAGATCCAACTCCATTCTTTTCAAAAAGTAATTCGTTACGTAGGTAATTGAAAAAGACAATTTGACCTACTTTGACTAGCAAAGAGAGCGAGGCAACAAAGGTTGAGAGCATTAAAGTAGGAGTAAAAATGGAGCAACACAAGCAACTTCATTTAGCTCTAAACCCAACTTGTACATAAAGTATACATCCACTTTCTTAAATCTTATTCCAGTAGATGACATCACATCTAACACCATCAACAGTACTCCGCGCACTGATTTCAGGGATTAAATACACAAAGTTTTTGTTTCCACAAATAAAGTAAGTGTATGCAATGCAATGCAAAAAATTAATAACAAAAAAAAAATCTATAATCGTAGAAAAAAAAAAAAAAAAAACGGTTACTCTAGCCATTTAGAATATTAACCAAGGGTCTGATACAGAAAAACTTGTCTAAGCTCAAAAAATCTTTTTCAGCTTTCGAATGGAAAACATAGGTGTTGAAACATGTAAGTCAACATGGTAGATAGATGGTTTTACTTCCAAAATGTGCATGTGATTATCGATGAATAATAATTCAGAGTATTTATTTGGAAAATATGGAAAGTAACAAGGAGAATCATAGGGATGCTGTTAATTCCAAATTATTGATTGCGATGACCCTTGCTTTACTTTCTTGCGGAAGGTACTTTTCTGTCTCCAGCGGTGTCATTTGGATTTCTGGGATTTAAAAATATTTCCTATGAAAATGCTAAGCAATTTTCCAATTTGCGTAACGCACTCTCAATGGAAAATCTGTTCATGCCAGGATTATATTCCAGTCGTGGCAAGTTTCAGACTTAGACAAGTTTTACTGTGCTTGTTAATTGAACACATCAATGATCTGATCTGTAGGCTGCTCAAATATATACGGGTAGTAAAAATTTAAAATTTACGTTATTGAAAAGTTATCCAGAGTTCAGAAAAAAACTTGTAACACGACAGCAATAACAAAAAAAATGAGATTGGCTAGTGAAGAAAACACGAAAATAGCTCGAGTGACCACTTTCAAGATAAAATACTAAATCTTACAGGAGAATTAATTAAATAATAAATGAATAGGAGCAAATCAGGGAAAAGCCTGAAAAGCATGACCAAAGCCCAAATCATAAGAAAAAAATCTGAGATGAGCCATTCAATCCTAGAGGATATAATTCACAACTTATCAAATCATCAAAGTAAAAAGAGGAAAGATAAGACATCCCGAGACAAGTGCAACCTCCAAAGACTGAGAACACGGATAAAGTTTAAATTGCATCATAATTCCTTCTGGTCTGAGGTTACAATGGAATCAGAAGAAAAAGGAGGCAAGACGCGGCAACTTAGCGACAACTACATCGTGTTGAAAAATATGATAACACATAAAACATGATTACCAAAATTTTAAAACATCAGAAACGGCAAGAGAAAAACTTTCAGGAGCTGAATGAAGAAATATTGAGACTTCTGTTTCGTTGAATGAACTCTCTTTTGTACGAAGAGAAAAAATGTTCAACTTGTAAAAATATGAAATTCAACGCAGGTCATGTCCGGCTTTGTGGGTTTCTAGATTTTCTTTTCTCAGAATTGAAAAAAATTTGAGCTCCAATAAAAGAAAGACAAATAATTACAAGCAAAACGGTAAGATGAAAAAAAAATAAAATAAAAAACCATCACCAGGTTTCATCCTAGACCAAGTAAATTTGCTGAATCTGAAGATGTTGGAAAATCAGGAACTCCATTTGAGCTTAGAAGCAAGCGTTTGAATTCCACTTAATTACAAATAATAGGGGAGAAAAAAAGGTGCTATCCAAGTACTATCAGAATAAGATATAATTGAGCACCATTGATAGAGAGATTGGACAAGCCTAATTCAAGATGAACTTTCAAGTTTGTTCAGAGAAAAATTTGGTGACGAATCATTATGTGAACAAGGGAATAAGTGAAAAACTTTTATTGGATCATCACAAGAAAAGGGCAATCATTTCTTTAGCTTCAGAATTCACATTGAGAAACTGAGTTGCGTGGTACTTGCGCGGTTTCATTAAAATCGATAAATGGTCGATTGTCTTCATATCATAAATTTCCCTAAAATTATCGTAATTGAAGGGACTTGCAGTAGAATGCAGGCGACACTACTCTTGCAACAAAATTAAAAGACATCACTTCAGGTGACTGATTTCATGCTGATGTTTATTGCTTTGAACATCTAGACATATAACAATTGAAATAGACTTAAACATTAAGTTTTATGTAAAATAATACATAAGAGCAGAAAATAAAAATAATATTAAAGGTACAGACAAAAAATAATAAGATTAAACAACATTGAAACAAATGAAATTATTGATAAAGTAAGTGTGATCACAGACAACGTGAGTCGTGACCAAAATAAATTGATGCACGGCAAACATTAAACATTATTCCAGAGAAAAAACCTGCTTAGAGGGAGGGGGGAAACCAAAACTTCAAAAAAGAAAAAATGAGGAAAGTAATAAAGTTGCTTTACTTAAATGAAAGACTCAAGACTTTCCCAGGTCAAGGTGGGTAATCTTTAAAAATCTTGCGGTAATTATACTAACAACAGCAGACTACGGGGCTTCGAACTGCCCAGAAAAAGAGCATGACTGTAGCTCACGCATTTTAAGTATCGGGTTGACAGTTTCTGACAAGTAACGGTGTCTGCTTCCGAAATGCATCAAAACGGAATGGTGAGCGGTTGTTTAGCAAAGAATTATAACTCATTCCAAACAAACCACTCACCGCTGCATTTAGGAAGCAAACACCGCTACTTGTCAGAATCTGTCAACACGATACTAAAAATGCATAAGCTCTACTTTCTCATGAACCTTTTGCCTACAAATGAAATTAAAGTTAGAACAAAGATTGTTTTCCTGGTAAACTGTAAAATTTTCTTGGTAACATTGGTTTGCAACTAATACCGTTTAGCGTTTAGCATATATAAGAAAAAATCAAATAATAATAAAAATAAAAAAAATACAAATAAAACAAAAACAAATGATAGATAGCGAAATACCCAATACCATACCCATTTCAATTAAAAAAAAAGAAAGAAGAAATAAACAATAATAACCTCGACAGATTGATTTAGGGTAGAGAAAATATTCCCTTCCTAAACCTTTCACATTGTAACTAAAATTAAAACTACTAAAATAATGAGGTAAATAATAAGATCTAAAAAGTAAAATAAAATGATTATTCTAGAAAAACTAAAAAATATAACAAATTTTAAAATGAATTTATAAAGTACAACTGACTATGATGAATTCAGGATACTTTTTTCCGTTTCCATCATAACCTCTTGAAAAGAAGGTTCTCATTTCGACAGTTCCGATTCTCTTTTCTTTTACCACAGATAACGGAGTTTCTATTAATGCCATGATTCTACTCTTGACTCGAAAGCCAGGGAAGAGTTAGGCAATGAAGAGAAAAATAAAACAAGAAAAATAAAACAAGACATTGCTGGAAAGATTGCTCAAAAGTTAAGCATAAGTTTCTTGAAGAGAACAGGAAGCATGAGAATGAGAGCTGGAAATGAAATTAACTAAACTCAACAGTCAACCGGAAATTTGTGCATCAAAATGACCAAACTAAATGGAACACTGGAAACGCAGTGACGTTAGGATTCAATTGTGTCAGAAACAAAAGAGCAATGGGGCTCTTGCTAACTTACACTAGAAGCAATTGAATAATTGAATCTTGAGTAAAATGCAGCAAAAATTATGATGAGCACATTAAAAAATTACAAAATTTACTCACAGATTTACAAAATGACTGAAGTTTAAGGCATAATGGTGAAGATACGCAAGTACCAAGGAAGATTCCTACGTAATTTGAGGCATTCCTCTGTGAGTTTCAATAGAGAGAGTTACAAATTAGATAGGAGCTCCCCATGACACCTGCGTAGGCATAATGGTGGAGATACCCAAGTACCAAGGAAGATTCCTATGTAATTTGAGGCATTCTCTGTGAGTTTCAATAGAGAGAGTTACAAATTAGATAGGAGCTCCCCATGACACCTGCGTAGCTCTGTCATTCAAGAGCAAAGGTAGCAAAGCTTTGCAGGTTTCATAGGAGATTTCTTAATTTCCCTCTCTCTACCCAAAAACACAGAGATATGTCTCAAATTAGATAGGAATCTCCTATGTTACCTGTGTAGCTCCGCCACTATGCCTTAAGCTTATAAGTCATTTTGTGAGTCTGTGAGTGCATTTCTTAATTTCTTAATGTGCTCATTGTTATTTTAAATGGTTTTTATGCAACAATCAACTATTCAAACTGGTTTTTATGCAACAGTCAACTATTCAATTATATACAGCAAAAGTTAGCAAGACCCCATTATTTGTGTTTGGCACACTCAAAAGACCTATCTGTCATGTTATTACCCTGGGCCCATTTTATACAAAACAGAGACACAACAAGATTTGTTACAGGTCACATATACAAAGCAAACCAGCGATTTATAAATTCCAAGAGTTCCAAGTAGTTTGCTTGTTCTGATGATAAGGAAATCGCTAGGTGCGATTTCTAAAAACACAATTGATCCTAAGTTGTCTGAGACCTCTACTACTCTGGAGGTTGGAATAACCCAAAAATGTGTTAGCAGGTATCATTTTAGCAATGTTTACTCCCAGAAATTCACTCTAAATTGAGTACAAGCCTGCAGTAAAATTAAACTGAAAGAAAACCAATGAAAACCCAGAATAACAAGGGAAACATTATACATGAATCCTTCTGAAGGAATCGTTCCATATTGACAATCTTCAAAGTTTATTCTAAAAATGGAAGGTACAAATCAATGTGGATAATAATCAATGAAACGCAACCTCATGCAACTTCACCAAACATGAAACCTTTCGGGTAATTTTCAATGAAACTTGACTTCTGCTTCTGATGCAACCTTACCAAAATATGAGACGTTTCGATTAGTGTTTTAAAGCTTACTTTCAATGTAATAATTTCTGGATAGCCGATTGCTTTCCTGAAAATTAAAAAGCTAAAAAGTACTGAAAGCAACTCAGTTAATGTCACGTCTATGATGAGACAGAGCTAGACCAAACAGCTTAAAAAAGAATAGAAAAAAAAAAAAAAACCAAAAAAAAAATTAAAATAAAATTAATAATGAATAAAAGTTATTTCTCTAAGTTTTAGGACAGAATATTTTCAAAATAGATAATTGATCCATTGTAGAAAATGCAAGACCTACATTCATCATAAAATTTATAATGATCTATATACACAAAAATTTGAAAGAGAATTTTAGACACAGATACATACATTTCAAAAAATTAGAAACTTTAACCATAAGTCATTGAATATATAAATTATTTCATTTCATACATTGAATTTTGACCTAACTATACGGTAAAATAAAAATTATTTACACAGTTAATTATTACTTTTTACAATGGTACTTTAAGTATTCAAGATCTTCATTTGCACCTTTCGGTCAATAACTATGCAATAAAGAGAGTAAAAAAGTTACAGTATACATGTACACACACCTAGACAATCTCCAAAGTAGAGGCGAAAAAACTTTTAACAATGGCAATACGTTTAAAAAGGGATGGGTTTGGTTTTCCAATGATCATAAACTTGGGGCAGGGAGACTGTCCTTGGAAAAAGGGCCCTTAGAACAATAGGTAGGCTCTTCAGCTAAAAACCTCCATTCATCTGCAATGCATAATTCTCGGGAGGAGCACAACTATTGTTTTATGGGCCTCCTGAGACAGCTTCAGTTGATACCAAAGAGAGCTTAAGAGAGAAAAACACCTAGTATAATTTGGAAAAGTGAAGTGATAGTCTAGTCTTCAATCTAACTAAGAGTGTTACTGAAGAAAAAACAGTAAACATTTTAAATTTTTTCAAAGGGTGTTGCAGCTATGATTTTCTCTGGGTAAAATTTATCAGAAACTGAGTGATTTGAAAAGTTTCAACATTAGTAAGAGCTGAAGAGTTGGAAAACTTGCTCGGAACTTCAAGAATCATACTTTTCAATCGATCAAGCTTGAGATCAATTGATTTTACCAATAGGCTAGTTTTTTTTAACGGGAACACGATGGAACACGATAGAATGCTGCATTTTTTTACTATGGATATCCAGCGCAGTCTGAGAGTTTCGACACAAAGCCAACCACTCTAAATAGTCAAAAAACTTATTGCGGTTACTTTAGACCAACCGAGAGTAACCACGAGTAACCCGTTCTATCCTATTCCATTATTTTTTAGGGAGAAAAAAAATTAGTCTAATAAGGACCACTGTATGGTAATGAATACTGCGAGGAGTTAAAGGTAAATCAATTGATATCAGTGATGCTTTGCGATCTTAAATAGCATTTGCCTCCTGAAATAAAAATGGCTCTCTTCAAAGTAGTAGTCAATGGTATTTTACAAGGAAAAATTTACATGGGAACAAACCCATTTGATTCAGATCTTTCAAACACTGGAGGTAGAAGGCTCCCAAAATGTCATCTACGTTTTAAAGGAAAGAGGACTATCAGAATGTTCAGGACAACCACTCAAGCTTTCAACTTACAAAGAGAAAGTGCACTGTACAGTCACAAATTTTGATGTCGTTTACGTGGTCTAAAATGGAGAACCTTCAGCCTTCTCTTCCCTCCTGAAAAGAGCCAACTTTCAAATAAGAATTTTTACCGTAACAATGATAACGTTAATTAATTGCTCTTAAGAATTTCTGGGGGGAAGGGGGTGTCTGGTACGTATATTGCTAAAAGAAAAAGATAAAAAGTTAGGTGCTTACTACTGACCGAGCCCAAAAATATATTTACATTTGTAGGGATTTTAAATGTGTACATATATATACAAGCATACACAAAAAGATGTACATATGCTTTAAACTTACTGGCACATGTTTCCACATATGCAAAAGAATACAGGGGTTAGAAAGAGAGAAATTGCACGAAAATATTAAATTAGTAAAAAGTTCAAAAATTAGGGCATCAAACTAAAATTGAAGTGAGCAGAACACAAAAATAATAGACTTGGCTGGTTGAATTTAGATTCTTTGTGACACAAACATTAAAGTAGCTTTCCTCGGAAAGACAGTTCTTCATCAGTCAGAAAAATTTACTAATTTCACCCGAAGTTCTGAACCCTTTGATCGTTAACTCCATCATTACGCTTTCGTCTCATCGACAAAATAACATTTCCTCTAATTTCTCAAACTTTTCACGAAACCTTCTTTTCTTAATTATTTTAACTAATAAGAATCAACCATTCTTTATTTCTTAAAAAAAAACCAAGCATTTTAGTTTCTCTTTTTAATCTAATGATCAAAAACAATGGAGAAACTTCATACTGGTTGTTCGAAAGTGGTAACCTTAAAAAGCCTAAAATTAGTTCAGCTGCAAAAAAAAAGAAAAAAATACTGCAACTTCGAACAAGGAAAAGAGCAAAGTATAATGAAAGCTAAGGAATTGTCCAATAATCATTGTAAACTTTGAGCCTTATGAGCCCAAGCTTTTTGACCACCATTTGAAACCAAGAAGGGGGGGGGGTGTCTGAAAAGACCCCAAACGGTTTATCACCGAAGAGGCTTGGTTACTTTTACTTCTTCACTTTAAATATTTTGAGTAATTAAGTACATTTGACTGAATGAATTAAGACAATTTTTCATCATTAATCACCAATTTTTCAAGGCTATTTTTCTAAAAACTTACCATATTTTAAAAAAAATGCAATAAATTGAAATATGATTGTCTTGTTTTTCTCCCTGTTATTTGCCATTAAAATATCATGAATTGAACTACTTTGATCCTAAATACACATACAATTTCCTAAAAACCATTCACAGAACCGGTTTCCATCCATAACCTAAAAGTTTATTAAGTCTCAAAAGCCTAATAAGTTCTACAATTGTTTTCCAAAAAACGTGAAAATTGGCATGAATATATCAGTACTTTAAATGTTATGAAAATCCAAAATTTAATTAAAAAAAAAAATTAGTTTTATGCAAAAAAAAAAAAAAAAGTAGCTAGGGATCGTTTCAGACCCCCCTTGGACTCACAAGGATTAAAGACTAAGGTTTCTATTGAACATCAGAAAAAAGGAGAGAGATAGCAGATGTCAATTGGAAAGTAAATAAAATTTTACAATTCTACTCATAGCTTTCAATTTTTTTATAGTAAATAAACGTTCGAACATTCAGTTTGAGCAAGTGAAATTTTAGAATGAAAGAAAACGAAACAAAAAAGGAGAAAGAAAGAGAGAGAGAGAACAATTAAATATTCCTGTAGTTTGCTCAATCGTACAATACACAGCACACCAAAGTATTTTTTACTATTTACACTCTGAAAGGGAGGTGGGATTTAAAAAAAAAAAAAAAAAAAAAAAATTACTACCCTGTAACAATGTGAGAGACTTGATTTCTCTTGCTGAACCCTTGCTTTGGATCCTCTGCTAGAAAACTAGGAGAGTAAAAAAAACTCATGAATGAAAAAGTCATGACGTTGAATTAAAAGCATTGACACCGAATAAAGAGGACCCTACAGCACGGGAAAAGAGACTTTTTCCAGTTTTTCAATAATAACATTCTGCCTTGAATAACACTGAACGTGACACACTAATACCAGTGAAATACAAAATAAAATATGATAGGGATGTGCAAATCCTGCGGGGCTTTTTTTCTACTGGCGATCGCTTGATCTAGCGGAGCCACCTAGCAATCCACAACGACCGCCAGTCTTTCCGATAATGTTTAAATGAATCCATCAGAAAACTGGCAAAATAAAGAGAGACACTCCATTCAAGATCAGTGACACACTAAATTCCAGCACTTTGTCGTTCGGAAAAAATGCTTCTCTTCAAATCCTGTTTCAGATCTGAATTGGCAAGCAATTTATAAAATTTACAAAAACGAGTATTGACAAGAGAAAAGGATTGTTTGGATTTCAGCAAAGATATTTAACTCATCTCAGGGGAATCTCTGCTCAATAGATGGCATTACAGCAAATCTAACAAAGCTCCAATTTTAACATGTTTGTCTGAGAAAGTATGTGGCATGTGTTTGATCTTAAAAATTAGCTTGAGCCACAAGTTTTCAAGGATTTGGATTCAAAATTCACGGATTGGCACACCCCTAAAAAATAGATTAGCTACAGAACAATATACATTATTAACTCTATTGCATGTCTGATTTGGGTGAACCTGTTTGATTTTAACTTAGTACATTCTGATTAAGAAAATATGGTTTATTTATCAACTCAATATTATGCTAAACTGTAATATCATATTGCACGGACCCATTAGTGTACTCAGAATTTCTACATAATAGCACCTGAAAATAGGAACTGAATTACACTGAAAAAATCTTCACGAGATTAAGGAGAACTTTGTGGCTAGTTTAATTAACGGGTAAGAAATGCAAATTTAACGACAGTGGTCACTGAATCAAAAAGCCAACTTCTAAGTGTGTATTATTATTCCTGAGTAATTACTGAGAGAAAATTGGTTGAATTTCGAAGAAAGATTGCAACTTTGAAAGAATATTTTAGTTAGAGAAAATAAGTGAATTGATAAGTTGGAAATCAACACAACTCTCAAAATCCAGATTTTGCACACATTTTTAATGAAACCTGAATAATGTGGAAACTAGTTGACAAGATAAATACATTTTACAGTAATGAGGGGGATAAGTTCTTCCATTACTTTACTGAAAAGAGAAAAAACTTTACTCATCAGAATAGATTCCTCACATATTCAGATCATATTTTTTTTTACTTCTGGACAAATTCATCTATCCAAAGTTGGGTTTGTTTTGGAACTCATCAGAGCACTTGCTATCAACAGTACAAGTAGTAAAGTTGTGTGATTTTGATAAACTGAGATGGTGGCATAGCTACATAAAAAACCATGTAGAGCAATACAGTTCTCCATCTTTTTCACCAACAATGGGGCAGTTGCAAGGGTCCAAAATGTTGTGTTTTTTATGAACATTGTTTTAAATGGGAATTCTGCGTAGTGACGTCACTACGCAGACTATTTTTAACAACTTTACACGTGTGTTTCTCCAAAACCGGGACACTTGGTAAAAAACCAAAGGCACCATTGTTCTCAGATCATCAAATACTGTAATTTTCTTCTTAAAAAAACAAAATTTCAGACCCTTGCAACTGCCCCATTGAAATGGATCTGCTGCATACTTTTGCATCAGGAAGATGGCAAATTTATATTAACGTAATATTCTGCAAAAATAACGGTTCCGACACTAAAAATTTCAAAATCAACATATGAACTCAGAAATGCTTCCACTTTAAACAACCTGCGCTATATAATAATTTTCACTGATAAGTTACAACATAGACGGAACCACCACGTTTGTGTAAACATCAAAGAACTTACAGACGTACGTTTTGTTCAGACACATACAATTCTTGCATTATTTTGTCATTTTTGACAGTCCAGAAAAGACCAGGCAGCAAAGGCAGCCAATATTTCATGCATTCTGATAGAAAATCTGAAATTTTCATTGTTACAATTATGTTCACAAAAAGACAGTGATTCTGTCTGTAGTAGTATATCGGTAGAAATAGTGTAGGTATAGTGTAGCACCGGTTATTTAAAATGGAAGTAATATCCTAAGTTATTGAGTGGATTATGAAAGTTGTAAATGTGCACATCGTTATTTTTGCGGAATTTTACATTAGAATCAATGTGCCATATTACGGTGGTAAAAGTACGCAAACAGACCCATTGTCACAGTATCCATATTTCTCAAATTCTTTTTATTTCGAACAGAAACATTTTTTATTGAATTCATAAAACTGAGATCAAAGAAACAAATGTAAGGAAATGCAGAGGAAACTTCACGAGCCATTCTTTAAAACTTCAAAAATCACACAACGTTACCTACTCAATTGACGATTTACTTTGACAACTCCACTCTTCTTGCATAAACAGTCAACACGCTAACAGCAAAGAGCCCAATTTTAACTTAAGAGAAATTTTAATGAATTCCAGCGAGCAGCGACTCACCCGACTTGTAAGTAATCCTTAATCACCAGAAAAATATCCCCTTACATAAAATAAAAGAGGAAAACCTGATAAAGATCAAACTTGGTACAAACTTCTCTTGTGACAACTAAAAAGAGCGATTAAAAGTAAGGTCGAACGAAAGACTTCATTGAAAACAAAGACAACAAAACAAACAAAAACAACGAACGAATGAGCAAACAGCTTTGCGATTGTGAATGATCAGATATTGATTGGCTTGAATTGATGATCGAAATCGTTGATTGATTCCAAGAGGAAACAAATCAGTTGAGATTAAATTGACTTGACAGTAGAGAAGTGCGAATACCCGAAACTTTCGAATTTCCGATCGAGTCTTTTACAATTCAATTCATTTCAATTCACAAATTTAAATTCGAAAATGAGCAAGGTTTTTTTCTCTTATTTTGCCTCCTTTTCAATAGTTTTTTCTCTTTTCTGGCGTAGTTTTCTCGCTCCACCGTAAAAATTTTACAGCTGATCAAGACTGTGACAGGATGCAACAATCCATAGACCAGGCAACTTGGGTGCCCCAAGATGAATTTTTTCGATTGTGCTATAATGTTGCGCAAAAGGACAAAACCATTGTTGCCACATCCAGAAGCAACATAACCATATTCAGGAGACAGAGGCTTGAAAATATCAAAAAATTTGGACAGACTCAGAAAAAAAAGTAGTAGTAGTAGTAGCAGTAAAGTCTAGCTGCCCAAACACAGTGGTTCATTGAAAAAAAAAAAATGTGACAGATTCAGAAAAAGAAATAGACTCGAACTCAGGATGATATCGTTCAAAAACTTGAAACTCAATATGCATTGAGAACCCAATAATCGCACACCTCTACGCATCGACCAAGCACATGAAATCTACGACATTTGACAGTTCCAACCGAACTTCAATATGCAATCCTTCACAATCATCCCGCAGGTCTCTACTAAAAGAAACCTTAAAAATAAACTTTTAAAAAGAAAAAAAAAATGAGCAATGGTTCAAACAAAAAAAAAAAACACTTTCTCGGCCTCATGGGGGAGGAAGAAAGTAGGGTAAATTATAAATATGATGGTAAAAATGACGATGAACAAGAGGGTTAAAAATTATGATGCATGAGGTTTTACACTATGGTAAAAGAAAGGGTATTAATAAAACTATTGATCAACTAACTGCAAAAAGCAAAGTGGCAGAGTTATTAAAAAGCTATTTTTTAACTGAAAACAATTTGTAAAGTAGGTAACTTGAAAAAGTTAAATATCTGATACAATGGATCTAACAGAAAAAAAGGGAAAAAAATATTACCTATGGAAAAAGCTAGTAACGATACTTAAAACTAGGATCAGACAGGCAATATGTTAATAAGTAAATTTATGGTACGATGATAGGTACATAATTGATTCATTTTTATAGAGAAAAAGAAAGAAGGAGGAATATTAATATAAAATTCTACAGAGGGTATGGCTCTGATAGAGAGACATAACAGAAGAAAAAAAGTTACCAATTTTTCTTGATGGACTGAAATTAAAAGAATAATGTAGGGAAAAAATTAGTAGCATTTTCAGTAAAAATTAGAGGATACTGAATTTTGTCTCTTTTTTTCCTTCTCACTGAGTTTTTGCAGCTGGTAAAGTAAAAGTGGTTAACTTTTTAGTACTAGCCTAATCTGATGGGATATTTAGGGAGCAAGGAATGATTGCACTATCCCCATTGCTGTAAAAAAAGAAATAATACGCTAAAAAGGTTGGACAAGTGTTTAATAATGCAAAGTAAACACATGCAACCTATTGGTAATGACCTGAGGAAGAATCAACGGTAAAATGGTAAAATATAAAAATACATGCAGTAAAAAAGTGATGTGTTGATAAAACAAGTATCACGTACATAAACAAGCATTGAATAACACAACAAATATTAAAAATAAAAAAATGAACATGAAAAACAAAACAAAATAAACAACCTTTCAATTAGAAAAACGAAGTACAGTCTTAGTTATCAGCTGATTTGTGCAACTAAAATTGTTATGTTAATCAAAAACTTCCGTAGCCAATATTGTGATAACCGGTTTGAGAGTAACTAGCACTTGGGTAAGGGGAGGGGTACGGAAAACTGGGGCTTGGTACATGAATATTGTGAGGGGCTGGATAAGAGAAACCAGGGCTTGAGTATTGGTTGTACGGGTAGGGCATTCCAACGCTTTGCATGGAAGAGCCGCCGAGTCGACAAGTGCGATCAACGAGCGGATTGAATAACGAGCTACTTGAAGAGTCCATGAGGTGCGGGTGAGGGTGGGGGTGAGGGGGACCCATCAGATTAGGATAGCTTGAGTTATAATTATGAGAAACTGAAAATGCATCTATAGAACTGTTATTCGTTAGTGAGGACACGGAGAAATTCATACTAGCTTGACTTTGCTGCGAAGTCGGCGGAGCTGCAGACGTTGCAGGAGGAGGATACATCCTCGAATATTCAGATAGATAAGAATCTTCCGGATATTGTCCAGTAGGCACGTGATCACTCATTTGTTCTCCTTCACCAATATTAGGGATCTGATCGACTAACGACTCGAGCCCAGATAAACTTTTAGATGAAACATCTTGGTTCCCTTGATTGGGTGGTTTCACCATGTGCTGATAATCGAGACGCGGTCGTTGAGGGTGAGGGTACCTAACAGTTGTCATACTTTCAGAATCACCTGAAAAATCTTCATAGTTTTGATGATAGTTCAAATCGGGGGTTTTATCCTTTGCCGGAGCTGGACTAGAAAAGTGACAATCCATCCTATTATCATCAGGGATCGTGTTTGGAGTTGATGGTGGTGGACTTTTACTATGCTCTTCAGGCAGACTAGCAGGTGGTTCAAATTCTGGCGGACCAAGGCTAGGAGATGCAGGAGCTGGTGATTGAATGTGCTCCGAAGATATTGCTGCGCTAATTTCTGATGAAAGATCCGAATGGGTAAAGGAAGGTGCTTGCGGTGATTGTGAATACGGATGGTATATCAACGGCGACTGAGAAGAGGGCTGATTCATTAAAGCGGGTAAGCTTTGGGGCTGACTTGGATACATTGGAGGTAAGTTCATCGGAGATTGAATCGGCGGAGAGAAGCAATTTGATAAATGAGTTGAAGGATTACTATGCTCGGATTGACTCATTCCATTATTTTCTATCGGAGTCCCCGGAGGATCCGCCTTAATCTTTTTTGGTCTTCCGCGTTTCTTTTTCGGAACACCATCAACACTAACATTAGTTTTATCCTCTTCTACAATAGGTTTCGGAGCTTTAGGAACCACCTCTTTCTTAATTTCTTCACCATTTTCATTCTTTATTTTCTTAGGCCGCCCTCTCTTTTCTTCCTTAACGGCTCTCCCTCCTCATCATTGATGACACCATTTTCTACTTGGTTATTGTAGTTGTTATAGTACATTTGCCCATCTTTGGGCTCTTCCTTCACCTCTGGCTCGAAAAATGTTTTTAATTTAGAGTAAGTAAACACTATTTCATTTTCGTCCAATTCTGGTCCTACGCCATTTAAGTAATCCCGAAACTTCTTCAGCGCAGTGTAGAAGGGGACTTTGTCTGCCGCCCTTGGCAGCTGAGCACATCGAGCGCTTGAAGAAGGCATTACCCACATGTACTAAAGGACAAATCAAAAGAAATTTGATGTAATAACAAATTGAATAATTATGACTAATTTTCCCTTTATTTTCGGAAAAAATTGTAAAAATTCAATAAAATGGCTGATTTGCGGATGAACGACTGCAGGTATGAAAGAAATGACCGACATTTTCACCCACAATAGACATGCATGTTGCAATTTGAGACGGAGGTAAGGCTAATTTGAACTTCTTGCAGAGGTCTTTGAAATTGAATTTTACTCATGATAAGTGTGTAACTACTGCACCACGGCAGGAAGGTCTAGGATGATTGTCCAGAAAGCCCACATTATTTAGGGATCATCCATTAGTCACTTTTACACATTTTTTTTCACAGTGAGTAGTTTCCTCTAGAAACTTCCTTTTTCTGACCCACTCTAAATAGGACCTTAACACTAGTCTCACGGTGGCTACCATTTACAAGCCTCTGGTCTTACAGAGTTGCCAACCATTATCAGCAAAGGGCAGCAGTGCCTCGCCTTGCAAAAGAATGCAAATGGAATTTTAAAGAAGAGAAATGACAGAAAAGTAAGAGAGAAATTTCAACCATGAAAGTTAGAACATTGAGAGTTACTTACAGTATTGGTGCCATCAACTAATTCAGGTTGCCTTCCGAAGCAAAAATCTTTCTTTCCAGAGAAGACTTCAAAAATTAATTTTCCATTGAAAACAGCAATTTTTGGCTTAAACTTTTGTAGTTTTTCTAACAGTACTTGGCTCCCTGAAAGAACAGAAAAAATAACAACTTGAGTTGTAGATTAAAAAATTATCAGAGCCAATTTTAAACCTTTATGGCCATAAGAGCAATATTTCCATGACCAGACGGCGATCTATTTTTTACACCTTTGTTTTTTTTTTGCTGACACCCAATAGAACACTGACAGCTAATGCTTAGGTTTAGGAACAACGGAAAAAGCAGTGCGCTCTTTCATAGGCACTAGTATAAAAATAAAATTAGATTTAAGGTGAGTCTCCCCCATTTAGAGCCAATTTCTGCCACCAGAGCCCTACCGTTTGATAAATGTCAAATTACAGGCCTAAAGTAGTTTCTAATTCAGAAAACAGAGAATCAGGTACTGAATAATTATCTGAAGGATATCTCTTCAAAATATCTTGTCACAAACTTTAAAAAATAGATTGAAACATTCCAAAAAGCGTAGTGCCTATTGTCACAAAAAGTGCTAAAATTCACACTTTTGCTTGAGAATACCAATGGTAAGACATTTTGTATTTATTTCAGAACTCTACTGGTAGCCATTTGTACCCTTAGCTTGATTCAAATCTCCCATAAGGCAGATTAAAATTCCTACAAATAATCTGTAGCAAAAATCTGAGGTCATTACTCAGAATACCAAAATTTCATCGTTTAAGAGTGAAAGTAGTAAAAATTGTTGAGAGGCTGCTTAAGTTTATCCACAACCAATAAACACTTCACACATTTAATTTTATTATTTTTGTACTTATTTACACATTTTCATTTATTGTTTTGTCCCTGCACAAGAGGAGGGACATAGTTCCGACCACTGGGACAGATTGAAAATATTAAATGAGCATATTCATGCTATGAAAAAACTGCCTAAAATTAGAGACACCAAAACTTCGTTTCCACGAAATTGCGAAAAAACTTTATGTAATATCGACGAATTAAAGATTGTCGCGAGATTTTCACGAGATATTAAGTTTCGCTTTCAAGGTTCCGGTTCGGCCACTTTTCATACTCCTCACACTTTGCAGGTGAGAGGCCAGTGCGGGTGAGGCGGCAAAACCGTTGCAGATCAGTCTTACACTCACACCCATTAGCCATAACTGAAAATAAGTGAAAATCTTGCTACAATCTTTAATTCGTCGATAGTACACGCTTGACGGCTGGGACCCAAGTAGGAGGAAAGATCGCACTTTCCCTATTTCAAATTCAAAACTTGAAATCGGTCTTTCGCACAAATAACGCAAAATCTATCCCATGACACGATATAACACGCAAAGTTTCCTGTGTTAAACCGCAAAAAATACAAAACGTCCAGAAAACTGAAGTTTTCTGCTTGTTTTCTGCTTTTTTCGCGCTTCCAAGCAGAAATTGCCTGGGGTAAAGGTTTCCGGTGGTGTTGCATAACTGTTTGCATCGCACATTGATTTCAAGAAAAAGTATTGATTTACAGGACGTATCCGCGGTAATTGTTTCTGGAGTCAACCCCGGATGATGAATTCTGCGGATAATTAAGTCCCACAACCCAAATTGTGTTTTATCAGAAAACTGGAAGTCAAAATTTAATGAATCTATCTTCAACTTACACTTGAATCACTACCAACTGTTTGGAAAAAAAACCTTGTTATGGGTAATTGCTTCTTCATTTTCTTCATTTCGTCATTGCTTGATTGAGGCGGCGCCATCCCTGCAGAAATCGCGCGAGTGACTTGCAGCGCGCGTTCCAGAAAAGGATCAAGGTCAATGATCATGTCGCCCAAAACTTGCGCTTCTACAAAGACAGAGGCAAATTTTTGAAGTGTCCAAACTGCCGGCTCTGCATCATCTTCATCATTGCTGTCCTGGTCGTCCCTTTCACCTTCTTTGTGTTTGTCAACAACGATTTCCCGCAAGAAGTCATTTAGCTCTTCAACAGTCAGTGCTTCGGCATGCTGGTCTAGGTATTCTTCAATGTCATGTGCTTCTATGTCTTCTCATCCCTCTCCTCCAATTTCTTTTGCCATTGTTGTAATGGTTGCAACTTCTTCTTCAATGGAGGGGAAACTTTTGAAGTCTGTTGAAGGTTGCACATTGTCCACCGACTCAGCAATAAATTCTATCGCATCTGCCATGGTGAATTCTTTCCACAACTTGATGACGTCACATGAAGGGTCAGCATCCAGAGCTTCCAGAATGCGTTTAAATGTGAGGCAGGTGTATGTTGTATGTTGAGTAGATTACACCCTGATGAAATGGTTGTATCAGTGACATTGTGTTTGGCGGTAAATAAACCAATTTGCGCCGTTGCCAAAGTGCAATTTTGATTTTTTTCCGCTGCCACAATTTTCGTTTTCCACTTCTGAATTTCGATCCGCAGATACAGAGGGATGACTGTATTGAGATTGTTTGTCAAAAAACAGGAAAATGTGCCGATAAAACAATGAAGAGACCATGAAAAGAAAAAAAATGAATAACTGCGAAATCAGGAAAAAATAACCACGATGGTTTCTCTGAATATGACGCATTCAAAAGCGTTTTCAGTTCAATTAAGTAAAACCAATAAGATGACAAAATTACCTTCTTTTATCTCTTTTCTGGTCAAGTCTGCACTGCCTTTGGTTGCTCGCTCAACCATATTGGTAAAACCTATTCCACTTTGAAGAAGCTTGTAATCATCATCAGCTGTCATGGGCTCAGGAGTTAGTCCAGACAGATACAGACATTTCCCTGAAATACGAGAAGATGATCGGTTTAAAAAGTCTGAGGATATATATTTACAGCAGATTTCAGATTCAAATACATAATTAGCCAAAATGATTAAGAGTGGAACTGGGAAATACGAAAGAGGAGAACACGAAATCATTCGATCGGAAAAACTGCAATATCTGAAAAATGCAAGGTCACTGTTAGATGTATCTTGTACCCGACAACAATAATTGCACAGAACTTTCTTTAATTTTGGTCAAACTTCCATTGCACCGTATTTTCCATAAAACAGCAAACAAAGATATTAATAACTGAAATTGAAGTTGCTGCCAATTTTCTAGAGTCAAGCAACTACGAAATGAAGTTCCACAAAATTATTGTACCAACAAAATAAACAATATACAGGGCAGAGACAACAGAGACCACCTATCTCGCCCATAGTGGCCACTTCTTTTTTTGCGGTTGGAACAAAGCAACGTCCAAGGGGTTGCCTTGTGGACTGTTGAGCAAAGATGTTGATGTCAGTGGCCAATCAGAACGAAACATCATTGCTTCGGTTGCTGGTCAACAATCCACATATAAGCCGTTGGATGTTGTTCCCCGAGTCACTTGCTGAGTCCCCGAAAATAAAATCATCCACCGCGTGATCAGCTAGTGCGTGGTCTCTGTTGTCTCTGATACAGGGTGACTAAAAATAAAATTCCCCGATCAGGAGTTGGGATTTTCGCCACTCCGGAAGACAAAGTGGCTTTTTACTGATTGCAGGGCAATTTCTACACAAACCTGCAAGAAAGTTGACTCAAAAGTAAAAATGCATGCAAATGAGGTAGTAAAAAAGAACATTAATCTTAAGGCTTGTGTTGAAACTTAAAATATTCTGTAAATGGAAGAAGCTCCTTCAATTACTCGAGCGGAAACCAGCCTACCTTTGGAGTGGGGACTGTTTCCTATAGTCACCCTGTATATTTTCAGATATCAAACATCAAATTTGTAACCACACCAGAGTGAAATTAATAGATTCATTGTATTTAAGCTTGCATTTAACTTCACATACAATAATCAATCTAAAATTTCTAGAAAATAAGGGTAGGCACTATTTAACAAGTTTTGACAAGGTTAGGTTATAAAAATGAGTGGATCCAACAAAAAAGGCGAAACTTACAAAAATGATTGCCAGGCCCAGCATAGTGATGACCTTTGTAAGCAGCAAAGAGCCCTGGATTTATACCAATCTGAAAAAAAAGAAAATTTGTGTTTGAATACAATGCTTTCATTTAAGCAATAGTTCGAAAATAAAAATAAATCAATGACCTTGGAATCACACTGTCAGAATGAGGCTCTTAACTTTTGCTACATGCAATTGAACAGATAATTCTTGCCTAAAAACCAGCAAAAATAAGGATGAGCACATGCAAAAATTACGAAATTCACTCACAGACTCACAAAATGACTTAAAGCTTAGGGCATAGTGATGGAGCTACAGAGGTACCATAGGAGATTCCTATCTAATTTGAGACATTCCTCCGAGTGTTTCTGAAGAGAGAGAGAGAGACAAATTAAATAGGAATCTTCTACGATACCTGCATAGCTTTGCCATCTCTGCTCTTGAATGGCAAAGCTACGCAGGTGTCATGGGGATTTCCTATCTAAGTTGTCACTCTCTTTACAGAAACTCACAGAAGAAAGCCTTAGCTTAGATAGGAATCTCAAATGGTACCTGCCTCGCTCCGGCATAACACTATTAACTTCAGGGTCATTCCACAGTACATGTGACACCCGTAACACTATTGATCGACATCTTTTGGTTTGAAGAAAAATAATGTCATTCAATCAAAATTATTCTACTAAAGCTCATTTCTTTCTTAGCCTCAAAAATGCAACAAATTTTATTGGTACCTGAGAAATATTACTTTAAAGTGTTACGGGTGTCACATTTTCAGTGGAATGACCCTTCAACGTCATTTTGTGAGTCTATGAGTGAATTTTGCAATTATTTAAGAGCTCATCGTAATTTTTGCTGGATTTTACTCAAGAAGCAACTATTCAAACTTTATAGCAAAAGTTAGCAATAACCCCATTGTAAATAAACTTTTGTGATCTCCTTTACTTGGCTTGGCCTCATATACCTTATTGGAAACCAAACAAAAAGATAGGAAAAGGGCAAGAAAGATTAAAAACTACATAAAATAAATTCCTACTAAATATTCCTACCTAATAACACAGTAGAAGGTAGGGTTGAGGACCGGTACAGACCCCATAGGTCCTTCCAGACCAGGACCAGGACCTGAGCCTAGACCCACACCAGATATTTAGCAGACCTTGCTTGGACCCATCCTGAAGGGGTCCAAGGTTCAGAACAGAAAAGTTGGTTCTGCCCACCTTCCAAAAAGATCTGCTGTTGAAAAGTGCCCCAAAAATGATGTCCAACAGAGAGACTCTTTAATGAAAAATTGGTAATCAAGGAGACAAGTCACATCAAGAAGTGTCACATCCCGATATTCTGAATTTCCCTGAGCAGGAATGAGTAAGCGAGTATAAAAACAAGTTAATAAATGAATGGATGAACTTACAATGACAATATCTAAATTTGGAGTTAAATGATCTGGCAAGGTTCGCTTGGAAACTTCTTCTTCCGGCATACCATTGAAGCGATCATGTTTCTTCCTTTCTTTATATACTTTCACAGTTCCGTCTTTATTGGATTTTAATGGTAAATTACTTAACGATGGATCTGATGGGTACATCATGCTGAAAACAGAAAACATTGAGAGTCAATACTTCAAATCATGAAAGAGTAACATTTTCCTTTTACTCTTTGACCACTATTAAGGATCAATTTCGCGAGCAAAAAGGGACCATATCTTCACAGTGGTTATTAAGTAGGAAAGCAAAAATAGCAATTTGGCTCAAGGTTGGCAGTTTTGAGATTTTTATGAAATTTCAATCTACAAAATCTGGCACACTGATTTCACCTTGCGTCACTTCAAAAAACAGCGGCTAAGTTTCACGCTAATGTGGATTTTCTAGATCCAAACTCGCTAGTACTATAGTACTATAGAACTTCGGATCGCGTGAAAGTGAGGAAATTTCTAGAAAAGTGAGGAAATTTGTCCAAATATTTTTGTTTGTTTTTGTTTTTTTTGTTTTTAATAATGGCATAGAGGATTTCCCAGGAAAACAGTGTAAAAAATGAGAAAATATAGGTCATTTTGAGTATATAGGGTGTTGAAATGTTAAAATAACCAAAAAAAGTCATCATTTTCAAATTTTTGTGAGGAAATTTTTTAAAATCCTGTGAGGAAATAAGTCATGGATTGCGTGAAACTTCCGAAGTTTTGGAACATTTTGCACCCCTGCTTCAAACTCAGTCACTTCCTTGAAAATAATTTAGAAGTGATGTGAGACTTCAAAGAAAAATCACTTCAAATTTGGATTCAGTATGAAAAATAAAGGCCATCAATTCTTACACATGCAAAATGATAACACAGAGAGGAGCGAGGAGCCTTTAGTGTTTGTTAAGTTTCCACTTGATGGTACCAAGATAAGATTTTTGAATTGTACATGTTAAATAGAAGAGGTTGATATCTCACACAATTTTTGAGATTTCCCCTTACGATAAAATGTGCTAAACTCATTTTTAACCTGGGCAAAGATACGGTACCTTCACTCACTCGACAACAAAAATGTTTAGTATTCAAAAAACTTCTCAGTGTTCGAAGCAAATTTTTTTGGGATCATTTTCTTTACTTTCCTTGAGGAGTCTAGAGGGGCTTTATGATAAGATGTAAGATATTGCTAGTCATCAATTTTCAGCAGCATCCTACTGTTTGAAGCATCAGAGGTAGATTAATGTTCAGTAAAAGCAGTTTTGGAGAGAAAGAGGTAGGTACATACTAAGAGAAACTGAGCAATACTGCACTTTCATAAAAATTGAAAAAATTTAAAACAAGTGAGTCAAGGCGAAAAACTATGAAAGTCCAAAATTTAAAGCAAAATGTTTCACAGTCATCTAACGAGAAAGCACGAATTGAATAGAAACCTAAAGAGGCTCAAGACAAAGTTTTTTGGTAGCTTCAGATACATTGGCTCCAGGAACATTAAATAATAGACCACGAAACACCTACTGTTAGTTCAAATAAGTTGTTGAGACCCCAAAATTGGGGTTAAGACAACAAGACACCGCAAACATGGTCTATGTGTTGACTTATGAGCAAAGGTGTTGAGGTATTTGCCAAGTGACAGTACCGGAGAACCGGAGTTACCGGAGTTGCATCAGTCAATGTATGGTCTATGTTAGATGGTGCTCCCTATGTTATTCTGTCGAGTCCCCGAAATAAAAAAGTCAGCCACCGTGCCATTGGCTAGTGTGTGGTCTCTAATGTGTTGTCTCTGATCAGCTTTCGCGAGAAAGAATATCCTTAAAATGTTATTTTTCAAGCTTCAGCTTAAACCCAAACCCTTGTGACATTTACTGCTCTTCCCCTAAACTCTTCATATACTTAAGGAGAAAAAAACTGCATACTGAAAAGGCACTTTAAAGAGATAAGCTAGGAATAGCTGACCATTATGATTGAAACAGTACTTTCTAGCGTATTATTGATTGCAATTGTTTACAAAATAGAAATTACCTCTATTTCAAGTCTCCGAAAGGCGCATTTGCCAAAACCCAATTTTTCAGAGATTCTAGGAAATTTATCGAGCCAGAATATTGATAGTTGTAGGTGCAAAAAATAAGGCAAGAGAGACCAAAAGGCTACAAATTGATGTCCTCAAAATTAATTGACCTGTCAAGAAACTAATTGCACCGATTGACATAGCTTACTCAAATTGGTGATGATCAGTCATCATTTTGGACCCATCCTAGTAATTTTTATGAATGAATGCAACTTGTTGGAAAAATCAATTCTCCCTTAGCCAAGTTTTTCCATCACTTTCAATTTAATTGCTTTGCAAACAATCACATGATATTTTCTTCTAACTCTATTTATATGCACACATTCTGGAAGGTTATCTCCTAGTTCCCAAAACTATCCTATTTTATATAAATACATAAAGTAATTAACAAATTCTGCTCCACCAAACCATGAGATAAAAAAAAAAAAATCTTGAATGTGTACACAAATATAGCCATTTCTGCTGCTCGAACATAACTTATTCACCAATCAAAAAAAAGTTGCTCCAAACAATGCAGCGCACTTGAATTAGTAAAGATTCGTCATTTATTCAAAGAAGTCCTTGAAAGATTTATGTCAAGAAAAAGGCAACTGTATGAAAACGTAAACCTGACATTTTCAAGGTAAAACTTGTAGGGTGGCCTTATTTGGAACATAGAAATATACAGGTAAATACAGGAATGATTTTTTCTTTTTCTTCTGTGTTTACAGTATGTAGAAGTAATGGCTCTCTCCACAATGTGAAATTATTTTGTAAGTATTCTTTAAATTATTAAGTATTTGAGTTGAGAATGGCTGCAATTTCAGCAGAAGCGTCCTCACCAAATTTATTTTTGCTTGTTCTCCAGCATCGGACCGTTGTTCACCTATTACTTTTGTGTCAAGTCATGGCTGGTTCATTTTTGTCTTGTTCTAAGGAAAGAAAATGAGTTTGCAATAACAAATAAAATGGAAGAAAATGACTTACCCTTCATCTTCTGGTCTAACTTTTTTCTTACGACCCCTTTTTTTAGGAACTTGCTGCATCGTCCCAGGAGGACACTGCGACTGTGTGTCATCGACAAAACTATACGGGTCTTCCGGAAGCTCGTATTTTATACAGTTATTCGGGTGCGGATGAGGATGGTGCTCGTGAGGATGATGTTCATGAGTCAGTAAATGCATAAACGGATGCGTATGCATCGAGTGCTGCTGCTGCTGTTGTTGTTGCTGTTGTTGCTGCTGCTGATGCGCCTGATGTTGTTGCATGGCTTGGTGCTGTTGCTGTTGATGTTGCTGATGTGACTGATGCTGGGGTAGAGGCTGATGTGGCTGGTGCTGTTGGTGAGACTGATGAAGTTGATGCTGCTGATGTGGGTGGGGAGAGAGAGAATTTTGCTGATGTTGCATCATTTGACCCATTAGTTTTGGCACATTTCCTTGAGCTCGCAGATCTAAATCTCCACTTGTCTCATAGCCATCATCATGTACCTCTTGCTTCACCATTGAATTATCAGAATAATTTGACCTGTCAAAATAGAAACAAAGAAAAATTGAAAATTCATTAAAAATATAATTTTTTAAGATAAAAGCAGAGTCTATGTTGAGCACTTTACACACGATCAAACAGGTTTGATCAAACAAGCAATCGATGAGCCAAAATCTACCACAAACAGCAGGTGAGTCAACCGAAGCATGAGCTGATGTTCCATTCGTCAAACTGCAGAATTATAAGACAGTGAATGGTGTGTCATCACTTCATCAGTTCACCAATTTCAGTCAATCAAAACCAGTTTTTGAGGTGTTTTGGTCAAGTAAATGTTTGAATTTTGAAAGTGTCAAGTTGACGATCCTGCAGTTTGATCAAACCTGTTTAAGCGTGTACAAAGGTCTTTAAAATTAATAAAAAACAAAGGTAGATGAATAAAAATATGATTCCAATTCAGAAGTGAATTGAGGAATTCTTCATAAAAATGGTGTAAAAAGATTTACGTCATTTTATTGCAGAAAACGTATACTCTGAATCCCTAGCTATCAGGGCATACATAGTCTATACATGCTCCTACAAGAACACATGCAACGCACCTCCTATTGCATCAGAAATATGCATTCCTAAACTCTTAAAATGCGTTTTTCTCAAAAATACATTTTTTACTAATCGTCATTTCTACAAAAAAAACTCCTAAATTATAGAAATTGAGGGAAAAGGAGGGGGAGGGGGTGGACTAACTTTTCTCTAACACATACTTAGCTGTACGCATCAGTTTTCCTTTTGTTTTATTTTTATTTTTTTAATAATTCCATGAGATCCTTACATTAGAACATCCCATTTAAACATTGTCCTCATTAGTAAACGCCATGGCAGAGAGCCAAAAGATTATCCTGAATGTTCCTAAGAAAAGGAGGCATGTTTACAGATAAGAACTTCAGAGACTGAAAGCACCAAACTCAAGACAGCATTTTTCAACTCTTCTTGAGCTAGAACAATCAGATAACACAGTAGGGATGAGAATTAACTTAACCTCCTGATCTCTCCTAAAAGAAGTTAGAGTGTAAAGTTACTTCTCATCCCTACAGTCAAAGTATGCCCCGATAAACTTTACTACAGTCCAAATCAGTAGACAGAAGAAGAGGTTGAGAGACATTGAAATCATTAGCTACAAAATAAAATGTAGAGTTCATTTCACGAAAGAAGGCTGATGAAGGCTGATTTCGAGCCACTCGCTGCGCAAAGACTAATTTGCGTTTATGCACAGGCGCAAAATCGCAAACTTGTCTCTGCGCAGTAAACAAACCCATCTGTCATCAGCTAACTTTCGTGAAACGACCTCTATATTACAAGTGGGTGCAGCAAAGATTATGAATCTTTTGAAAATTGGAAGAAAAAAAATTTAGACATTGAGGATATTTTGCAAGGGAGAACTAGTGCAGGAATGATTACACTGAATAGTGGGGCTGTACAAAGCAGTGTGGCTTTTAGATTTCATTTATACTCACAAAAATATAAGAATTATCTTATTTTGATTTGAGTCTTAACGAAAAACGATAGGTACCATATAAGTCAGAGAAATGCTAATAACCAAATTAGGGACGGAAATAACCAAAAGATGACAAAATTTTAGAGCCGAGAGAGAAAAGAAGAAAATTAGAGAATATTAAAACCCAAACAATTTGGCAAAGGGGGTGGATCTATCCCTGTAACACCAAGGTCTGTAAAGTGGAAATAACAATAATTCAAACTAAGAAAGAAATTTCCGAGATGAAAATAAAACTTAAGGAAAACTGGAGGCCTCATGATTCATCTTGATTTGCATGAAAAAAGATGGAGTTATACAACACTGATATTCCGACTTCGCAATTCCGTTGCTTAATCAAGTCTATCACTTAGATTCATTATTTACTTCATGCAAACTTTATGATAAGAGGAAATACTAAAACAATCAATGAAACACACGTGATCTAAAAACAAACAGACACATGAACTGAAAATTCCACAAACTGCTGATCTGGGCTTTAAAATCACCCTCCATATTGTTTACATTGCCGTAAACAAGATGTTTCAGGGATTTGAACGGACTGTGAGGAAGGTCTTAAACGCAATCCAGTGATAAGAGAAAAGTTCAATGGCCAGAAAGAAATCAAACTGACATCAAATACTAGGGACTACATTCTCTACATTTTATTCGCTAATGTGGAATAAACTTTCCTCAAGATCAATAACTTTCCAAGCTGTTACGAATTTAAAGTCATACTATGGTGAGCAGAAAATTTAACGCGTCCATTCTTCATCGGAGGGGGAGAAATTTTAGGATGAAAAATAGAGAGAGTAAGGCAAGTTTGCGGGGCCAGATAAACAGCGACCATAAAAGTGTTGAGAATTCCTGAACGATAGTTTAACAACAAGTCAGAGCAGTTCAGTTCACTCATGCTCATGGACAAATCTAGAAAATTGGAGTTAGCTTATTTGTCACCACCCAATAAGCTGAAACAGCATGAAGAGATTTAAAATAATTCAAATGTAAAATTTAGAATAACTCATCCACCTGATTAGAACCATCAATTGATTCAACGAAAGTAAAATGAAGAGATCTGATATCGGGGTTAAATTGGTGGGACAGCAAGAATGTGTCAGGACAACAATAAGAAATAAGAGGAAACAATCCTGTCGAATTGGCGAGAATATAAGTCCATTTTTTTTTTTAATTTTAGAGAGGAGGGTGCGACGGAATACATCTGGCTTAAAGAATAGTCAACAAATACATAATACTCACATTTTCATTAGCAGTTCCCTCTGGTGCTTCCATGGTTGCTCCAAGAAGAGTTGCGGCTTCCCTAAAGAGAGTTGCTACTTGCATTGGGAACCAGTTGATTCACTATTCAAAATAAAAAAATAAATTAAGCTACATGGGGCAAACTTTATGTAAGTTCAACAATAATAACTTTTTTAAACATTATTCCTCTTGTAATGTACACAGAAAAAGAAAAAAAGAAAACAGGCTCTCAAGATAAAAAGAGCCTGATTCTCATTGGTCGAGGGATGACCTGAAAAATCAATAGAGCAACCACCACTGCTTCCATTTTTAAAAAGCGAAAAAGGGAAAAGAATGGACACTGAATATTTTCGCTTTTTTTGGGGAGACCAAAGTAAAATGAGATGCGCGATTCATATCATGGAATTTAGAGAAAATTGTTGACTTTTTCCGTCAATTTTCCAGCGGTGATCATACGATCTGCTGGTTAAAATAATTAATTATGGGAGTGAAGTAATTTTTTTTGACGGCCGACTGAAATGTGCGATAAAAAAGAGAATGAAAAAAAAAAGAAAAAAATCCCTAATGTATCGATCCTACGCAACATCTAACTCTTTCTCTGCTAACAAATTCTGATGAATCAAAGCAAGAAAGTGAATCAATTTTCTCATCTTAAAAAATATTTGATAGATAATTGGCCATCTCAGGGTTTAGCGCTGTATTATTCAGATTTTCACTTTTCATTGTGTGTTTCTCATGACGTGTCACATTTTTTTTGCCTATTCGTTCAACTTTTTGACAGAACGTTGGCAACACTGAAAAGTAGTAATTCGCAATTCTCAGGGTCATCTGAACAGCTGATCATGTAAATAATTACATATTTTATCGTGGTATCATTCAGAAAATGTAACTGAATTACTGATAAACTTGAGCATTGATTAGAATGCTCCTCTATTTAGGTGGTTCAGCCACTGTAGTCAAGGATTTTTGTTTTCCAATTAGATCGTCCGCGTGTGAGTGATCCTTTATTAAAGTTGTATTTTTAACGAATGATATTATCAGTGTGTTTTCCTATAAATGATTTTCACGCATATTTATAATTGCACAAATCCTCAATGAACTTTCAACGGCCTCTCTCCAACGCGGATCCCAGTACTCCTAGTTGGTAAGTAGGTCTAGGTTTTTTATTGATGCTTGATAAGTTATATCTCCCATTTCTTTTTCTACTCCGATCATGATCATAATCTAATCCATTGTGTTACATTCGTTTGTCAATATTTAAAACATGGAAATTGTTTACATCTGGAAGAATGAGAGAGTATTGAAATGTAGGTGCACACATGTATCAGCCCTAATTCTTTCAAATTTGTAGCGGCGTGCGGAACCATTTCATGCCTAAAGTTGATGGTTTTGTTCGTTCTTACACCCAGCTTATAGGCTTAGTGGCGCTTCTTTATGAAGCCTTCCAAGTGCAGGAAATTGACTGAACGTCTCGTTTGCTTGTGTGTTACTTTCTAAATTTTTAAAGTCTCATCCTTCATCGTGTGTTCTATTTTAATCGCTTGGTGAATGATTTGAATCTTGTTCAAAGTATTTTTATTTGATTTTGTGCAGACATATTACATCAGTGTTTTCTGTAATCTCCGAATTATTTCTTTATCATTTGACTACGTCATAGTCATAGCTCAGCTGGGTAACTTCATTTCTGTTTTCATAGTAGAAATCATGCTTGTTGCATTTATCAGAGTAGCAGAATCTTTTGAACCTTCTAATACTGTTATCTAATGGGAGAATCTTAACCGTTCCTTATTATATTTGTAGTGCCGCACCAAATCTTCATTAGCCAATTTCCTACTTTTTTTTAATAAACCTCAGATTCATACAAATTTATCTCAAACCAAACTATTTTCCTTTCTTTTCTACCCTCTCGATGAAGTAGTATCAAACTAGTCATTCCATTAAACATTAAGTTAAGTTCTCTTTCAAAGACAAGATGAACAGCTCATCCAGTGTCGCAGCCGAAAATTATTTATGGGGGAGTTCAAGGTCTGAAAGTTCTTTAGGGGGGGGGGGGGGTTCTTTGTCTGTAATTTTACAAAATGCCTAAGGAAATATGTAACATTACCTCTTTTGTGGGGGTGAATTTTCATGTCTATGAAGGGGAGAGGGTGTCCAAACCTCTTGAAGCTACACCATTGAGCTTTTCAATCAGTTAGCAAAGTTTCCGAATAGGGGGCGACGGGACGTCAGCTTTTTTTTGCAGAGAAATATGGGTGGATTCAAGCTAATAGGAGAAAAGAGGGTTTTGAGCTGCCTGTCAGTCGAATCATCGTATTTTCATTCCAGGTTTGATTTTTTGGATAGAAAAAGTCCATATTTGCTACGTAAAAATTCGAAAGAGTGTATGAATAACTCGGAATATGTTTTATATCCTGTTTTATAGTCAAAATGTCAGTCTGATGACGTGTAATTTAGGGGAAGTTGAAGTTTCAAATTGTCACCAAAAAAAACCCAGGCCTCTTCTCAGCCTTATATCATGCGATACCAAATCTGGACTGCATAATTTTTTAGAAAATATTATTTTAATTATATGGATTGAGCATTATATATGCTAATTTGAAACTCAAAGTGTGTAGCTCAGTTTTTGGTCAGTCTTGTGATGCAGTGCATTTTCCTTCGTGGCCAAACTTCAGGTAGCCCTAGTGGGCTCATTATGAAAAAAATTTGGAGTAAAAGGGGTACCAAGCCGGCACGTACTTGGTAAGTCATCATATTTCTTTTGTTTTAGGCGAGATTTCACTTTGTTTACTGATTTTTGGAGTGTCACACTTATTCACTGTCAGTCTGGTGACGTCTTTTTGTCTCAGAGCGTGTGACAAAACATGTGCTCAAGCATTTTTTTCCTAAAGTTTTAAGTGCGCTCTCAACCTTTCCCCAATATTTTGTTTCATTATGGTACTACCCTAAATTGGTGGAAAAAATTCGAAATCGGCAAATGTCAGTCTGGTGACGGTTATCTCAACGGTCAGTCTGGTGACGTCGAAGTAGTTGGCAGATTGCGAAGAGGCAAAAAAGAAATGACGAGCAAGAGAAAACTATGCGAAAAGAAAAGAAATGATGAAACATTAATTAGGAAAAAATGCTTGAGTACACATTTTGTCACACGTTTCGAGAAAATAAAAAAACGTCACCAGACTGACAACGGCTTCAACTTTCCCTAAAAACCATAGGCGGACCGTATCCGGGGCGGGGGGGGCTGTATTCCCCCCTCTTTTTTTGGGCGGAGGGGCTAAAAATCGGGAAAAAGTCATCACTTGAGACATGAGAAGCAAAAAAAAAAAAAAAAAAGGAGTCATCACCTTTCAGCCCCCTTTTTTTTTGGTCTCCGCCTATGCTAAAACCATCACCAGACTGATATTTGGCACTATTTGACAAGTTACAAACATATTTAGAGCTATTCAGAGCTATTCATACATCATCTTGAATTTTTTCGTGGCAGGTATGAACTTTTTCTATCCAAAAACTCAAACCTGCAATTAAAAGATGGCTATTTGACAGGCTGGAAGCTCTAAATAATATAAAAATTGCCTAGAAATTTAGCAATTCGGCTTGATAACTCTTAAATTTGGCCTTCAACAATATTACTTTAAAAACTTTCATATTTTTTTGGTAATTGGGTTGTCGGACCTTTGTTAAACATGCATTAATACCAGGATGAAGCTGAATTTGATGAAAATATGTGAGAGTAGAAAACGTCACCAGACTGACATCAGTACGTATTTTTCCGGATTAAAGCCTGCAGTTCATTTCGAAATCATGGAAAACGAGCATTGCAGGATATTGCATTGTACAGATTGGGGTTGCAAGATGATAAAAAAATGTTCCTTTATACGATAAGATGAGATTCAATCTTAACTTTTTTGGGAACCTGTTTTCTCCCATTAGCTGAAATCCACTCATATGCCTGAATAGTTTAGTTTCTCCCCCCTCACCTATCTACTCTAGGGCGCAAATCAATGTTCCATTGATGCTGCTGAGCAGAGTTCTCCAACCACTGCGCATTTGGGAATCTGGGGTTCTCGGTGGGCCAACCGTTGGCAGCTCCACCATAAACCCGTAATCGATTACACTCCTATTTGCCCAACTCTGCTCTAAATCATGGACGAAAATTACCAATTTATTCCCTTGTTTCCACTTGAAAATTATATTCATAAGAATTAAGGTCCATTCAAAAGCAAGGATTTTCATTTATTGATCTGTTTAGACATCAATCACAACTCAACTCCTCTGAGATCGTAAAAAAAAAAAGGTTGTTAACCTTTGAGTTCCTCTAATATTAAATTATTCATTTAGCCAGTCACAGTCAATATTTTCTCCTTTCCTTTCCTCCGTTGTCCCCTTCTTCTTTGTTTTCTTCCCTTTTCTCTATTTTTCTTTCTCTTCTCTTCTTTTCTTTTACTTTCTTTTTCTTTTTCACACGTTTTCTCTCTCTTTACCTTGGGGGGGGGGGGGGGTGTCAAAAGTAACGTTTGGAGGGGCACCAGCCCCCCGAACCTTCCCCTGGTGACGCCACCGATATCTTTCGTGATCATGCCAATCATTTACACAATTATTCATGTGATATTCCTCAATAAACCAGTACTAAGCTTTTGTAAACAATAGCAATAATGTCGTTTGTCGTTTTTAGGAAACTGTTTCTGTGGCAATACCCTTATTTTTAAATGGCTCAGAGCAGCTTTTTATTCACCTTATTCTATAATATTTTCAGTTCTCATTCAGTGAAATTTTAAGCTCATGTACTTACTGTAGTCCAAAATTCCCCTCTCAACTGATCAAAATAAGCTCAAGATTAGACCTGCATTTTACTTTCAAACTCTGACTTATAGAAACCATACAATTTCTTCAAATTTAAGACTTTCAAATACTAATAAGGTATGAGAGGATGCAATCCATGAGCGTTGTCGAAGCACTATTTATATGTATAATACATGTAGATTAGGTCGAAATGGGCAAATTGCAACGCGGCACGCACCGATCCTTTGAGTTCTATAGCCGTTGCGCTCATTGATACTCTGACCGACTCTACCGGCTACCGGGTAGCCGCTACCCTCTACCGTATCGGGAAGAAGCAATACCCGAGGATAGGCTGTCTATGAATTTTATATACGTGCAAAAGTCCAATCAGAATTCAGAAACGGTCTCAGATAAGACGAAATGGATGAAATTCAGGCCCATAAAGGGCTATCACTCGTAAAAATTAGTAGAAGTTGACTCATCAACACTCTCGGGGATTTATTATTTAAAAAATCCATCTAAATTACACTTATAATTGCACCTCGTTGCAAAGTAGTGCGTTTCTAATTAAGGCGTCAAGGTTTTTCTTATCCTGAACAGAGTACTTGTAGCTCCTTTCATTTTTCCTTTCCGGATTTTTGGTTCATTAGAAATTGATGAGAGGGAGGAGTTTCTCGCGGGACGCGCTTTAAGATAAAATATGACTTAATCAATGTAAGCTAACAATATCTATCAAGACCCACCGCACCATTCATCAACCAGGCTTGGTCAGTACCTTATCACAATTCTGGCCGAAATCCAATCTTTCAGAGCCCTTACCCTCGGTCCCTCGCTTAAATTCGGCTGGAGCTAGGGATCGAGCCCAGTGGTGGATCGTGCAATATGGCAACAACGGATTCGCTCCATTTAAACGCACTAAAAATAATCGATCTTCGGGGAATTCACCGAATCCCTGAGAAATCGATACTTCTGCATAGGTGCAAATGGCAGAAAAAATGGTTGCCAAATATCAGGAACCATCACTGATGGAGCCTTTTTTTGAGCGCGGGAGTCTGTTGTTACCATACAACCGTTTTTGACGAAACACCAAAATCTAAGCTATTTCTTTCATTTTACTTGTCTATCGTTTCATTTTTTAATCTTATTTTTTTGCTCATCAAAAGCCACTATAAAGCAATGATTAATACGATTAATCTGGTGCCTTATTTTCACGGACCTCTTTGCGGCTCCGAAGAATTGGCCCCTTGCTATTATTTTGCTCGATGCAGAGCCTACATGTAAGGATAACAAGGCACCGATATTCTTGGCCGCACAAGGCGAATGCAGGTCGTAGAGTTTCTTATTTGAGGGTCTCAAAGAATACCACAAATTGCCTGGTTTAACGAATGCCTCAGAAAATGGGCTTGAAGCTAACTCTCTAGCAGAGCCCTGGGCCTCCAGATGAGACCGTCAATGTAGTCTTTTGGCGTCCATGAATTTGCCAAATCTGATATTCTTAAGCAGTTCACTACAAACGGAACCCTTATTTAGAGACTATTATTTACAAAGGAGGACCATAACCATTGGCAAATCCAGAGATATTTTTATTGTTTCAAGGGGATGCGGCACGTCTGTGAAATTTGAAATTTGAAGCGTTGTCGGAAGCAGTTTGGACTGTTTTCAGCGGGGGAAAAAAATCAACATTTTAGCCCCCCCCCCCCAGATCCGCCGCTGACTGTAACGATTGGAGGAGCAGGGTGCAACACATCTGGGCCCGGGCCTCTATCCCATAAAAAAGGCATTTTGATACTATGAATGACTCATCGAGTCTGTTCGTCAAAGGTAATTCCTGTTGCGCCTTCAATTCATAGATTATGCAAAAACGGTGCCGTCATGTAGGAATAGTTATCTCACAATAACTCCATTTAATCCCATGCGCTTTTGTGAGCAGGAGCCGAATCAAATAGAGACCTTTATTCGCATAAGTTTCGTATGGGGAATACCAACATGCCGCACTGAGCTGTGGTCCGGATGACTATTCTAGCGGGTATAAACTATGATTTGAAAATGTCACAGTAATGAAACTTTTGGAAATACCTTCTTATAGTAATTAGATCTTACTTGCTCGCGCGATGAAACCAATTTGACGCCTCCGGGGCTCCGACGGCAGGGTCCTTCAACCCCCTGAACTCTCATTCTGCTATCGACAAATTCTATTTTGTGATGCACCAATCGAAAGCTTGTGAAAAATGAAGAATTTTGGCGCAAACCGGTGCTCTTCATGTGCATCCACTCTGAAGTTGTGACAAGTCAAAGTTAGACTTTTTCTGAATTCAGGCCCGTCATAACTTCAATGTACAAATGCACATACAAAGCTCCGTTTTGCGCCAAAATTCAGTCAGTGATTTGTTTCTTGCAAAGTTTTCCAACAACAGCAACGAAAAACAAAAAAAAAAAAACCCCATTCACTTTTTTCACTGCGTGGATAAGAATAAATTACCTTGTCATCCCCCTCCCCTCCCCCCGGAAGAAAAAAACAAATTAAATCAGGAGTTTAGTGGCGTTCCTATCATTCATCATGCGAAATATCGTTATCAATACTCTCTACTTTTTAACCCGTTTTAATTGTTTTCAAGCGCAAGGCAGACGCCCGCGCCGCGCCGCACGGCCTGCGATCGTTTAGCGCAACGGCTGTGACGCACCAAGGCTGTGCATTCTTATCGTGGAAGGAATCGCGCGCTGGGGGAGAGCGGCGAGGGGGAGGAGGAGAGTGAACCATCGAGCGTCAAATGGACGAAAAGATATTAAGTTTTATTATGATTGTTCTGTCGGTAACTTACAGTTCTCTCACCATTAGTTTGTTAGTTTTGTGCACGTCAAGTCGTGAAGCAGTCGCGGCTTCTCTTCTCGGGACGGAAAATTCATTTTTTACTTTTTTTTTCTTCCTTCCTCACTCTCACTCTCGTTCACCTTCTCTCTCCCCTCCCCCTCCCTCTCTCTCCCGTGCAATTGTTGTTTTGTCATTGGTGTCGTCTTCTCCTCCGTCAAAATTTTTCATTCTTTTCTCTCTCCTCACTTCACGTACTGAAGCCTCTTCGTCAGTTCATAACCAGGGGATATCTTGTTTTCAACTCGACACGGAGCGCTTGGATTCTCGGTAAATAATTTTATTTTCCCCCTATTGATTTTGAAAATGCCGCGCAAACGGCGGCGACTGCTCGCTGTGACAACAAGCTGTACTAATTCTATAAGCTTAATTATTTTTTACTCTCGGTGACGAAGAAAATTTCATCCTGCACGTGTATCTATAGTGTTTCTGTCTCCACCTCTCCTTTAGGTTCTTTTTTGATTTTTTTTTTCGATAGGTTTGGACTCAAAAATTCTTTTGGCAACTTTTTCTGTTGTGGTGGTAATTGATAGTTTCGAGACTTTTTTCTCCCTCCGCTGTGTGGTAGCCCTGCGCACTCTCGATCTCATACCTATCTCTCGTGGGGACAACGAGCCATACCAATACAGGAGATTTATGGAACGTTATTTTGAACAGTGGCGTAGCGTGCAATTTGGCAACGTTGCATTGTATCCATTTAAACCCATGTAAAAGGTCGAATTCAAAGGTGTTCACCGAACACCTAGAACTTCGATCCTTTTTCATGCATTTAAATGGAGAAATTTCAACGTTGCTAAATTACGCCACTGATTTTGAAACACTAAAGAGGCGCAGCCATGATAGAAATCTATTATGGACTTTTTCACACGGGATCGGTTTGTTTGCCTCATTTTTTTTTAACGTTTAAAGTTGAAGGGAAAAAATTGACGAATCCATTTGAAACTGGTTTTAAACGAAAAAGCAAATGTTTTAGAGTGGCTTTCTAGGCATAGAAATCAATGTAACTGTTTCTTTCGGGAGGATTTGCACGATGAAGAAACCGACACACAACAGGAACAAGCAAAATTTTCTCACCTGATGGATAGTTGTGTTAGAATTCTGTGTCTAGATAGCCGCTCCAAAATAATTTGCCCTTTCATTTAATAAACTTGTTTCCTCTGGAAAAATCACAACTTTTGATTTAGGTTAAAGAAATGAGGCAAACAAACCAGAATCAGATCGTTCATGGTGTCACTTTTTGGGATTGGACTTAAAATTTGCGTATAGCGTAGCCCCTCTATTGGTACGTGTATAGCTCGTTGCTCGTGGACCCATCCTGCATACCACTGGCGCAATCAGGATCTCTTCCATCTCTCTCATTTCCCATTTGAATGTATAAGTAGGAAAAGGACAGAAAGAGGGGATTTTATCCCCTTGTCCATCCTTGTCTAAGATACGTTTCTTAATAGAGAAAAGAGAGAGAGGGAGACGAATCTCTCGTTGCGCTACTGCTGCATTTTATTTCCGAATTGATAGTTCATTTGCGTTCTTCAAAACCTCCCAAGAGCTCCATTTTAATGTTTCAATTCAGAGTTGTCGTTTTGTGTACCTGTATTTAGTGGCATTTTTCAATTCATCGATGCGACGATTCGACCGGTTTTCGAAAATATTACACTGTTCCATTCTGCGTAACGCGCGAAAAATTTGTCTCAACCGGTGGAATCCCTGTCACTGACTTTGAAAAATGTGCGGATATTTTGATAATGTAACCCTTTGAATACCACCCCCAAAGTGCACTCGTCTCTGTAACTGGATCTGCCTCACAAAATTTCGATTTTTTATCCACGATAAATGTGACTCCAAATTATTATTAACACTTGAAAAATAATGTTTCCTTATGTGAGCGCCTTCAATCCACTGTGTATACAAAATCAGCATTGTGGTGTAGGAATATTTAACCGCCCACTTACATTGAGCGAGTGAACATTGATTTGTCTTTGTAACCTGGTATATTATACCTAAAAGGGTTAATGGTAATTCCACCGCTTGAGTATAGATGGCGTGGCGGATTGGTGGATGCGAGTATTTTCGTGCATTGCTGTCTCACTCTGAGCTTCATGCTGTAATATTTTGGTCAACCGCTGGAATCATCGGTGAATTGAAAAATGGCATTTAATGTACATAAAACGGCAGCTCCTATGTGTATAGGTATATATCTTATTGCAGCGGCGGCTCGTGCAGTGTGGCAACAATGGATTTCCTCCATTTAAAACTGTGTAAAATAATCGATTACTTGGTGAGGCGTAGCGCCTCACTTAGTATCGATCTTTTTGCATACGTTTAAATGGAAATAGTGCACGGTTGCCAGATTGCACGAGCCGCCACTGTCTTATTGACTGTCATGCGCGTGCCTCCGGTTCCATGTAGACTCCGCAGTTTAAAGTGATTTTCCCATGTGCGAATTTTCGAACGAAAATCTCTGTTGTTGCATCGAGAAATTCATTCGACTTCTGAATTTTACGTCAGCACATTGCTTAGTGATGCATGGTTCCACACCAAAAGCTACCTGAATCCAATAGATATCACAACTTTTCTTACTTATGTGTTGGCTAGAACCACAATATTTACCGCGAATTCTATATCAAGAACAACCACAACAACAGCAACAATAACATTTATATATGATTCTAACCTACAAAATGCCTTGTGTAAACCGTAATATCTTGTTGCGTTCAGCAGTTTCAGTTTTGGAATCATGATTTGTTATGTAATTACCAGGAGTTGGAATTCATAAGCGGAAAAAGGTCGCAGTATTTTCTTGGCTTAACAACCAAAATTTCCGTCAAAAAATGCGCTTTTATGATAAAAACAAAGTCAATTCGGAGTTTGTTTGGAACCAGGTCCCCGGACGCCGCGCCAGTCGCTCGATACGGCTTACCGTTACAAACTAAAACCGTTCATATGCTTTGTACAACATTTCACCTAATATTCAGCTACGAATTTATCAATGATTGATTTCAACCATTGATAAGAACAATAATATATTCTTTTTATTGTTTCTCTGTTCGACGTGATTTTATCCCACTCACCAATCTACAGGCCAAGCATAATGCAAATCAATCGACTTGTTTTTAAAATTTACAAATTTCGTCCAAGTTTCTTCCTTTATTTGGTTTCTTTTCAAAAGACCGGACTGTACGACGTACGTCCGCAAGCCTCGCAAGATAGATGTAAGGATTTACCGCATTAAACGGTTTATAGAAAATCCAAACTTAGAGTGATTTCAGGCGGAAGTTGCCCAGATTTCAATCCAATGGATAGCGCCTCCATTGTCGCGTGTTTGGAGTTTTAAATCGGGAACAAAGAAAAAGCAAACTACAGCCGTATTGGAAAACCATTTTGTCCAAACACACTTTAGTTGAGTTTGTGAGTCAATTTTTGAACTCTCTGTCGTTCAGAACGTTGTTTTGAAATGTTTTTACTCTCGCAGTTACGTAGCTCTGACCCACTGTATCGTTGTAGCAAAAGTTTGCAACAGATCCGTGAATTTTATTTAACAGAAACTATGCCTTCCGTAGGAAGTCAATGTAAACGAGCCTCCTTTTTTTTTTAATTACCTTCTGCTTCTTTCCAAGTCTAATTTCGTATGGTCATTCCTTTATTTGCATCCTTTCGTTCGAGCGTTCATACAACTGCGACGAAACCTCTCATCTAAAACAGGTCTCGTAAGACCATAGGACCATAGGTGAATACAGGACTCCGTCTTTCTCTCTCCCCCGACCTTTTAAACACATGCATTGGAAAATAATAACCTAGAAGGCCATCACGTGACTTTAACCTCTATCTATATATTTTTCTAACGCACGCGTTCAAATGGAAGGGGAGAGAGACAGATGAAATTCCTGTATCCGCCTATGCTTAAGACTTTTGGTCGAGCTCGTGTGCGTTCACGTTAATCAGAGCCCTCCTCAGTGTTTTTGTGTGTCTATCTGAGTGTGTTGGTGTCTGTGCTTGTGTTTGTGAGAGAGAGAAAGAGTTATGAGGGTAGTAAGGGTGAGGGTATGTGTTTGTGTCTGAGAGAGGGAGAAAGTGAGAGAGAGAAGCGGTGAGAGAGAGAGAGAGAGAGAGAGAGAGAGAGAGAGAGAGGGGGGGAGGAGAGAGGAAGAGAGAGAGAGAGAGAGAAAGAGAGAGAGAGAAAGAGAGAGAGAGAGAGAGAGAGAGAGAGAGAGAAGATAAGTGAGGATATGTGTGTGTGTTTGTGCGTCCGTTGTATTTATCGAGGGAAAACAATCCGCCCGCTTCGTTTACCCGGCGTAACCTAGCAACGCGGGTGTACGGACAACGAACGTCGCGATGCTAGACGTGACGGCGCGACGCGCTGCCATGCCGTTGCCGCGCGCGCGAGGCAGTACTGCTATGCACCGGAGCAAAGCCGTAGAGATGGAGAAGGAAGGAGAGAGAGAGAGAAAGAGAAAGAGAGAGACCGAAACTCTCGCTCTTGCTCCTACATCCGAAAAACCATTCCATTTCACTTTACTCGAACACTCAAAGTTTTTCTTAATGAAGCCAATTTCAACTCCTCGTTATTCCGCGTTATCATTACACCCGACTGCGACTACTCCTGTAGTACAACAACGGCGTAGGAGGAAAGGGAGGGTTGGAGGAGGATGAGACTGGCGGCGCATAGTATCATTTTACGCACCCATTCAGTCTTCCATGCAGTCACGCACACCGCATTGCATCCCTTCCCCTGCTCATCATAACTCGGTTATTCGCTCACTTGTTAATCACTTTTCCAAAGTTCTCACATTAGTAACTTTTCATAATGAACGCCTCGCACCGATCCCGACCGACCGACCGTATTCTCTTATTTGATCTTGGAGCTGTCCTGACCTCATCCGCCGGCAATGAAACTGTTGCATGAGTTCGATATTGACTGTTATCCAAGGTCAGGCTCTAGGACGGTCCAATTTTATGTTTGTTTTTTTCTGTTTCGTTTTTTTTTTTTATATATATAATTCAAACCGTCTGTTCAGAAACCGGATGTATTTGTTGCTTGTAATTTTTTTTTTTTTTTTTTTTTATTTGCAGTCAACATTTTTTTTTTGCTTTTCACCAGACGTCTGGGTATGTCGCAATGAAAAAAATGCTCAACCAATTTTTTCAGGGGAAAATCTCCAGTCGAACCGAATCAGAAAATATCCTGTATTATAATACAAATTAAAGATCCACAAAACGGCAGCCCCAGACTAACCCGTTTACCCACGTTGTCCAAAATTATGGACATTGATTTTTCTGGCTAGCTATGGAGCACTATAAAATGAACCTAGGTTACTTATGTAAATACAGTGCTTTTTTTTTTTTTTTTTTTTTTTTTTTTTTTTTTTAATTTAAAGAAATTCAAGGATTTTAAATCTACGAACAGAAATTTTTTATCTCTAACGGTTCTCTATGTATGTCTCAACGGGTTAAAGGGACATCAGTAATGTCAGCGCGGCATCATATGAACTGGAGTCCCTATTTGTAGAGCGTTAAGACAAGTGAAACCCTGGGCGGGCGCCGCCATTGGATTTGTTTTTGGCACTTATTTGTTTACATTCTGAAGGCCGTTGTTCTGTTTTCGTCCAATGCAAAGATTACAGAGCCACAGAGTTTCTAACGATGTAATCTTTCACTGCCTTTTCTTATCAACGTCTACTTGGTCTATTATAATGCTTTTAAAGATTCTTAAGAGCATTGTAGACATTTTTGAGGTGCATCATGATTAAAATTAAGAGCTTCATCTAAGGTAGATGTCCCAATTACCGCCCCTGTCCCAATTACCGCCCCCTTTTCATTTATTCTTTAAAATAAGCCTACTTTGGCAGACAAATTTAAGCGTATATGGGATAAGTGTTTTTCATAGGTTGGCTGAACTGGTGAAAAAAGTTTGAAGTTGATATTTAGCAGCGTTGTGCCCTTAAAAAATCATAGAAGTTGACACAGGACACCTGCCCCCGTATTACCTGTTTTTGCCGATTTCTCTCAGCAGTTACTTATTAAAAATCTGTTCTCTTTACTTTCTGCTTTTTAAATTATTATAATGCCATTATTTCCTGACAATAAACATGATGATTTGAATGAAAAGCTAGCGCAAATATGTATGGCTATAATTAGGGCATCTGATATGACAATAATCGGGACAAAGCCACTTTTGGTGTGGCGGTAATTGGGACATGGGTCATTTTTTCGAGTTTTATTAATAATTTTTTTTCCTGATTGATTACGCCAACTTTATATTTTTTTTTTCATAAAACTAGATAGTATTTGAGAGGCCCTAGTGAAAACCGATCATAGATTTGATAAAAATTAACATTTTTACAGGCATTTTACGGCATTTTTTTCTTAAGGGGGGCGGTAATTGGGACATCTACCTTACTATTAACTCTGTTTATCCATAAAAAGAAAAAAAAGAATAAAAAAACCGTCGGTAAATGTGCAAAAACGCACCCAATGGCGGCGCCCGTAGATCCTAACACTTGTTGACCAATTAGAGGTTGGCTACCGTTTTATCTTAACCCCTACACGTTATAAGGTCTCTAAATTGACAAACTCGTTTTTGGAGCCTTCAAAATAATCTACTTTTTTCTAGGGATTGCACACTTTTTGTTCCTCTCAATTAATTTATCCGTTTTTTTTTCTCTTTCTTTCCTTCCCTATTTCTCTACCCTCTTTCTTTCTCTCTTTCTTTCGAAGGAAGGAAAAAAAAGTAGAATAAATAAAGAAGCACTAACGTTCAATTATTATTTTGCATGCATGTAGCATACGAGTCATGTACTCGACAAAAAGAAAATAAAAGAAAGTCTGATATGCAGCATAGGTATATAACAATAGCCAAATCATATCCGACGCTTCTATGCGCCCTTTCTCTACATTGTGTATTTTACGCACGGTATCTCCCCCTTCCCCGTCCCCTCACCCTTTCCCTCCCTCTCCCCCTCTTTCACGTCACCGCTCTCCACAATCACTATCACACCGTCCATCCCTCCCCGCCAGGGCTCTGTCCGCGATCGTCGCTCACTTCCGTAACACACTTTCGCAAAGCGTGAAATATAGAATCAAGATCTTTATTTCACCCATGGTCCGTCTTGTCCGTCTTAATTTCTAATGTGGCACATAAACAACCTCCTCCGCATCATGTAGCTACCGTTTTTCGTACATTAAATGCCATTTTTCAATTCACCGGTCAATGATTCCACCGGTTGAGAAAAGATTACACTGCTCATTTTAGTTGTTGACTATGAAAGCAAGAAAATACCGTGATCTATAATATATTCTGATCCGGTGGAGTCATCTCTGGCTTCAAAAAAAAACTTGCGGAAAATTTAATAATTTAATGGTGATGGCTCCATCGATTGAGGAAAGATTGCGGATCAGAGTATTTTTCGACTTTTTAAAGTCTTAAACTGAACTGAACCATTACGGATCAGAATATTTTTCGACTTTTAAAGTCTTAAACTGAACTTAACCGTGTAATCTTCTCTCAACCGGTGGAATCATCGGTGAAATGAAAAATTCCATTAAATACACGCAAAACAGCGGCTCTGCTTCGCATTGCTAACGTTATCGATTTAGGTCAGAAGAATCTTAGGAATGGATTGAAAATTGAGGCCTGCGAAATTCATATCGTCCTAGGAGCCAAAAGTTTGCTCTCGTTTCTGTGGAAAACGGGTTTGAAGTTTGCGCTCCGCTTTTTATGAATGAATGACTTTAAATTTTGCTTAATTGACTCTTCGCATCGAAATTCTGCTTTTTAGGATCCCCCCCCCCTCCATCAGCCCGCATATTTCATGCGAGTCCTCTTAACCTAAGTTAAGATGCACGTAAAAATGTACTTACGCGGTTCTGTTTTGCACAACTCTGGTTCGACTCAATTTGGATTTGAATCTTAGTAAAGTCGGCGAACTCGAGTTGAGATTTTCACGTAAACACCGCGGAGTTCCGAACTTGGGCTGCTGACGCGGCATCGATGTCATCAAAATGCAGTTTGGCGCAACAGCGAAGTTGATGAGAGTTAAGCTTCAGCCCCCTCCTCCCCCATGATATTTTTAATAGGCCCTTCGAAATGTAAAGCCTCAACAGGGCTGCCGTTTTGCGTATAATCAATACTATTTTTCTATTCACCTATGATTCCGCACCGGTTGAGAAAAGATTACACAATCCAGTTCAGTGTATGACTGTAATGCACGAAAATACTCTGATCTGTAATATTTCCTTAATCAGTGAAAACTCCGTTGATTAATTAAAATATCCGCAAGTTTTATAAAGTCATCGACGACTCCACCGGTCGAGAAAAGATTACCGATGCGAGTATTTTAGTTCATTAGAGTAATTCTTTGAACTGAACTGTGTAATCTTTTCTCAACCGGCGGAATCATCGGTGAATTGAAAAATAGCATTGATGATACGCAAAACGGCAGCTCTGAGCCTCAATAGGGATCGTGGGAACAACACCCCCCCCCCTCCCGTTGCTGGAGATTATTTCCGCATTTATCACAGCATATATTCTCTCTAATTTTGGAATCGACAGTTTTTCGTCGTTTGAAAGTTGAAACACACAAGATTTTGTGTACATTTCCCTTCCTTTACACTATACCCATGACGCGTTAGAGTATTTATCCGAAGTGTCCGAGTATATACATACCCGAAGTCTTGTTGGGAAAAATGAAAGTGAAACACAAGAAAGGCCCAAAATCCAAAATTTCGCTCCTAAGTCGAACCTCGAAAATTTCCGTCTCGCACGTGGGTCTTAACCCCTTAAGGGCCAAGCCCGAGTTACTCGTTTTTCTCCTCGAGTCTATTTCACATTGTTTTAAGGGGTGTCTCCACCTGCGAATTTAAAAGCGCGAATTGACCGCTTGGACCAATAGGCTTCTTCGTTGTCGATACATCCAACTCGATCTATCGACTTCAAGGCAGCTCATTGGCTCAATCAGTTTATTCGCGCTTTTAAATTCGCAGGTGGAGACACCCCTTTAGTCTTCACCTCGGATAAACGCAAAAATAGATGAAAAACACTAAAATAGATAAGGTCTCGTCGGGCGCCTTCAATTCGTCGAATAGGCAATTCCAACTCCCCTGAGTACGAACAGTTAACTACCTTCCCTCTAGAAACGGAAGAGGAGTGTTCACTTGCACTAACCTGGTCCTTAAAGGGTTAATGGGGAAGCTAACGGTTCTGCAGACATATGGAAACACAATTTCACTACCATCATAAACCGCACCTCTATCAGTGTTGAATAAATCTTAATTTTTGCACTAATGGGTCCATTACAAACTTTTTGTTACAGCGTTATGGAGGGTTGGTTCCCTTGTCCTTTTTAAAATCATATGAAAACAATGTTGAGAGCATCAGAAAGATCCAAAATCCACTCACAAACTCAGTAAATGCGTTTAACGAAATTACAAGGTGGCGGCCCTTTAACCTTTAGGGGCCAAGCCCGAGTATACTCGTTGTTCTCCTCAAGTCTATTAGACATTGTTTCAGTCCTCATTCCGAATAAACGCAAATATACAGTTGAAAACACTACAAGATAAGGTCTCGTTGGGAGCCTTCAATTCATAGGATAGGCAATTCCAACTCCACCGAGTACGAACAGTTATCTGCCTTCCCTGTATAAACGGAGGAGTGGTGTTCTCTTGAACTTACCTGGTCATGAAAGGGTTAATGAGTGGGTGACAATGGGGGAGTCCCATCTAATTGCAACTTTCTCCATGATGAATTAATCTTATTAGCACAGAAAGCTGGTGTCACCCGCTCGTTTGACCGCCATCTTGTAATTTTGTTAAACGAATTTATTGAGATTTTGAGTGGATTTTGGCCCTCAACGTCATTTTCAAGTGATTTTACGTAGGACTCAACCCTCCCTAACGCTGCAGCAAACGTTTATAGCATGCAAGACCCATCATATAAGAGGCGCGAGTAAAACAGCTCATTAAAATCACAATTTGGCCTCCTTTTGACATTCAAACTCAATTTCACCTCGAAAAACAGTTATAATCAGCACCTAACCTCAAATTTACAAACCAGTCAAAACTAAGAAACGAAAATTGTGGAAATCTCGTAGAGGCTGGAGGAAAACTGACTGAGCATTTTGATTCTATGACTCAAATCCTTCGTACTAGCCGTTTGCTTGTTAATTCAGAAGGTTTTAGGATAATTTGTCAAACTTTCACTGTTTATAATGTGAGTCTGCGTTTGCAAATTTCTGTAGTTCTTTAAAATCCTTTTGGGGTCCCTTGAAGGGCTAGGCCCGCGGGCTCTGCTGTTATTTCACTGCCAAAACGAGTGAGGATATTAAAAGAAGCGTCAAATGCGATCCGGCCGTATATCGCACCAAGCGTCACCGTTATTTGCGTCAACTATGTAAACAAACGGAACAGCTAAATTATCTTTACCAAACAAAACAGATATTAAACAAAAATGTAGAGAAACTCGATGGATATTTTCTAAGAAACTTTGTTTATTTTTTTGGCACTCTTGGCCAAAAAAAAAAAAAAGGATACAGGAACTGTTTTCCTTACTCTCCTGCATAAGTAAAATAGATATGTAAATGTTTAATCGAGGATTCTTCAAGCCACACCCTTCCCTTCAGGAGTTCATAAAGACTCCTGCTTTACGTAGCTCTTTGCTCAAAAGGTAGGACTCAAAAAAGTTATCGGAAAATAAGTTTGACCCTGAAAAGTTTTGAGTCCAACCGAAATTAGAACGCGGTTGATGTTCATTAACATGCTCATCAAAAAGAAGAGGGGAGAGAGGAACATTTTTTTTAAAAAACAAAAAAACAAAACAAAAAAAAACATTCATTTGAGAAGGACGGAAGTCGGAACTGGTATTAACCAGGGTAAAATTAGCTCATGCATTTTAAGAATAATCGTCCTTAAAGAAAGAGGCTGTTTTTTGCGAGTATGTGAAGAAGTACCAGTGATATGAGTTTCCGTCGTAATTAATAACCAAGTTACCTTCCTTTACTCAAGTAAACAAGGCGCATGGCCCCTTTTGTGTTTAGTTCATTATATTCTCCACAACTCATCGGTGATTCCATCGGTGCATGAAGCAAAGCTTACTTATACCAGTTGAGAACAATATAAACTATGACTTACGTAGAAATTTTCAAACCAGTGATCTTTTCTCAACCTGTGAGGTGAATCGTTACTGACTTGAAAAAATTGACTGATTTAGTGATAATTTAACGGCAATTCCACTGATTAGTGGCGGCTCGTGTACTCCTAGTTTGGCGACAATGTTCGCATGTTTTTTTTTTTGTTTTTTTTTTTGTTTGTTTTTTTTTTACTAATAATGAATAACAGTAATAACAAAACCTTCCCCTTTGATGCCTCTCTACGTCTTTTAATTTAATATTTAATAACCTAGTATCATACTGAAGAGTTTGAAAGAAGGTTTCAAAAGCTTCCTGAAACATTGTGTTTCATAACCCTGTTCTTGTTATATTTTAAAGCTTGAAGCCAAAAATTCCCATCAAATCCTCAACTGTTGCTCGCGATATTCTAATCCTATCCTCATTTAAGTCACATCTTCCGGTTGAAATTTTACCTACTTAAGCCTCGCTGAAATTTTCCTGGTGCCAGTAGCGCACCGAGAGTTTCTTCATCTCTCTCTTTTCTCCATTAAGAAACGTGTGTTAGACAAGGATGGACAAGGGGATAAAACCCCCTCCTTCTGTCCTTTTCCTACTCGTACATTCAAATGGGAAATGAGAGAGATGGAAGATATCCTGGTTGCGCCAGTGCCTGGTGCTGACTCCGGACGTTTGTCCTTTGATCATTGACTTGTACTTATAGTGCATGGTCTCATCCGTCATGCAGTGAGTCAACTTTTTTGGTACTCAAAGTAGCCCAGCGTTGCCGTTTCGCGGATCTTAAATGGCACTCCTACGATCCATTGTAGATTCAACCGATTTATGAGGCAGAGATTACACTCATATCCGTTGAGACGTAAGTACAGCAATGGCTTATGTAAGACTCATAAGCAGCGATGTAAACTTAGATTTGGGAGGAGTGGTTGATTTTTTTTTTTGCCCCTCCAATATTTGAGAGGGAGGCAAAGTATCGTTTAGCCCCCTCCCCCCAAATTTGGATGAAAAATAGGAAAGATAGAGGGAGAGGGAAACGAGAAGAAAAGCAATGAGAAAAAGAAAGAAGGAAATACAGAAATAAACCGTGGTAGTGTTCCGTGTAGTCCCACGACCAAAATTCCGTGTGGGCCATTATTTCCGTAGGCAATTATTATTTTACCATAACATTTCAGGGAAGGTTTCCTGGGATGTTCATGCTTTAACCCTTCACTGCATGATTTTTTTTTTCAAGCAAATGTGGATTTTTCAATGTATTAGGTGGTCAAATACATGGGAAAAATAGTGAAAAAAATAATTTGACGGTTTTTCGGTCAAAATTCTCTTTTTTCTATTTTTTACTCGTTTTTTACAAGTGATATAACACCATAAAAAATGGCGGGAATTTTTTTCATTTTTTTTTTTAAATTTTCAAAAAAAAAATTTTTTACTTTAATTGGATTTTTCAAAAAGCCAATGCCGGAAACTTTATAAAAATAATCAAAATGTGGTCAGTTTGGATACGGGGGCAAATTTCCCCCCTGACATGATTTCGATCACGAACCCTTCACTGCATGATGTTTTCTTTCAGCCAATTTTTTTTTTTTTTTTTTTTTGTGAGCTCAAAACATACCTTCTCCCGCGTTGACCCACCATGCGCCAAAGACATATCTCAAAACCTGTATTTTATATGAGCGTTTGAAGAATTTGTTCCACCGGTGGAACTTCATGCAGTGAAGGGTTAATTGGAAAATCTTATGAAATCCATCGAATGGAAATGGAATTTTAGTCATGGAACTTTACGGAACACTTTTCCTAAGAAATAAGGGGATTAATGAATAGAAATATCTTCAAATTGCCTTTAGCCTGGTTTTCATTTTATGTTTTTATTTTTCATAAATTTGTAGACCGCCCCTTAACACCTTTTTAAGCCCGAGCTAACTCGTTTTTCTCCACTTGTCTTTTTCACATTCTTCCAGTCTCACGATTCCGAATAAACGCGATCATCGATGTAAACCCTTTCAAGATAATATTTCGTCGGGCGCCTTCAATTTCTCGTATAGGCAACTCCAACTCTCCAGAGTACGAACAGTTAACTACCTTCCCTATTTATAAACGAACGAGAAGCTATCTTACGAACCAATCTGGTCTTTAAAAGGTAAAAATAATTCCCCAAGAAAAGTGCTGCCATTCCGATGCATTTCGTGGGTATTCCTTTTCTGGAAATTGCGGAGAACCACATTGACTGCAGAGGTTTAGAGTTAAACTATCTATTATACGTGTTCGAGTGACTTCCTAGTATGGAACAGTTTCTACTTGTCTTTTGTCTAATTAACCTTTCTCATGCAGAAATATCGGAAAAATTATCTTTGTGTCAATGAAATAAAGGGAATATCCGTAAAACCTATTAGCTTTTGTTTAATATTTCTTCACGGAAAAAAAGATTAGTGAAAATAACCGTACGGGTACCTGATTTTGGCACCTGCTAGATGTTATGGTAAACTTGACCAGAAGTATGGTACATTTACCGATACTTTGAGTAAATTCGGCATGCAATCAGGTAACATCACCTAGTACCTAGTCAAAACATAGTATACTTCTGGTTAACATTACCATGACATCTAGCAGGTGCCAAAATTAGGTATCCGTATGGTTATTTTCACCGTATTTTTTTTCCGTGTTCGGTGAAGAAAACCTAACCTAGCGTTCAAGTTGGCAACGTTTCAGTTCGTTCATTCGAACCCATGAAACAGATCGAAGTATTGGGTGTTCGGTGAACACCTTCGCATTCGACATTTTACGTGGGTTCAAATTGACGCAATGGGTCTGTTGCAAACTTTTGCTACAACGATTAAGAGTGTTTAATCTAATGTAAAATCACCTGAAAAGTCTATTCGTGGCATCAGAAAGTTATAAAATGCAATAATAAACTCACAAGAAGCGTTTAATGAAATCCAAGATGGCGGAGAAATATCGAGCAATTCGTATGCATGCTCCACGAACATCCAAGGATGGCCAACTGGAACAACTTCACTGGAGGTAGAGGTTATGTGTTTGTTTACGTTGTGATTGGTTGTGATCGATATTGTGAGGTTGGCTATCCTTGGATGTTCGTGGTGCATACGTACAAATTGCTCGATATTTCTCCGCCATCTTGGATTTCATTAAACGCCTCTTGTGAGTTTATTATTGCATTTTATGACTTTCTGATGCCACCAATGGACTTTTCAGCCGATTTTACATTCTATGAAACTCTTTTAATCGTTATGGCAAAAGTTTGCAACAGACCCATTCAACGTTGCCAAATTGCACTATACGCCACGCCACTGCTAACCCATGTTCATCACTCAACATTAGGCGACTGTTGGATGTTGTTTCGATGAGTCCCGACCAAAGTGAACCCGGAAAACAAAATTGGACACCTGTAGCAAGCTTTGTGCTGGCTCTCTATTTGTCTCTGAATCTACTCCAGTTTTGCGTTTTCGCCGCTCTCTTGGAACTTTAATATTCCGCACCGCATCTAACTGCGGGATTAAACCACACGCGTCATCGCCGTCGCCCGTTGGCGTCTTGGTGCAAATGAATGTATCTTATCTGAAGCCTTGTCTGAAATTGTGAATTTTTTATGAGGCAACCAGCAACCCCTCCCCCTCTGGTCCTCGTTCTACTTCCAACCCTCGCTAAAATTTTCTTGGCCCTGACTCCGGACGCTCGATCTGTGACCTTGGCCTCCTTGTCTATCATGCGCAGTGTGTGCATTTTGTGAGAAGAAAGTCGAGAAATACAAGAAGTCTAAATGGTAGATCTTCTGGAGTCAGCTCGCCGATGCACTGGTCTGAGATCGTTAAAAAGAGGCAAAAAATCAGAAGATAAATTTTAAAGACAGAAAATTTTAATCACAGAATACACTTATAACTTATATACATGTACAGTTATAAACTATAGTAATTTAAATCTTGAAATGTCAATGGAAAGTTTAAAATTAAGCTTAAAATGTGGAAAACGAATATTTTCCACGTCTTTCTTTGTTGATTTTTCGCCTATTTTTTCTGACCTCAGATTATAGTGCTGCAGTCTAAGACTGCGAAAAAGTCAAAAAAAATCTTCGTTTTCAACCTTTTAAGCTTAACATTTCTAGGCTTAAATTACTTGTTAAAAGTGTTTTCGGTGATTAAAATCGGCCTTTAAAGTTCATAAACGTTAAATTCATGAGAAATTGACCGTCTGATTTTTAGTCTCTTTTTGACGATCTTGTTAACACTTGTTAAAGATGTGTTGTATGTTGCATACTCTAGCCACTGATGGTCAAGTTTCATTTTCGCCTAGAGGGAGCACATAATTATTTCGAATCATGCACTGAACTACATATTTTAATGTTTAGTCGTCAATGTTGTTGAAACGGTCGATCTATCGATTAATTTAAGATATTGCCTTCCATCCTAAATATAATCTCAGTTTCACCAGCTCTTAAAGGCCTGATGAATTGTAGGACAATTCCCAATTTCTAGTAATTTTTATGGCACCTATTAATTGGTTTCCAGTGATAGCTCGGTGCACTTTGGCAACAGTGTTCAGTGTTTTTCTCGTTTAAATGAATGTAAAACAATCGATTCTCTAGCCTCCTCAAGGATCGATTGTTTACCTTTGTTAAAAAAAAAAAAAAAAAAAAAAAAAAAAAAAAAACTACGTGGTTGCCAGATCGCACGAGTCGTCAATGTTGGTTACTCGCTAACAATTTTTCATTCGTTTTATTAGAATCTTAGTGTATCATGGTCGTCTGTGATTTCGAACGGACGAAAATCGAAGCGTTATCAGAAGCATTGAACTTTTCATGATTCACAGCCTCCGGTTATATAATTAAATGTATGTACTGCTCCGCTAAAACTTCCTAATTAGCCGTGACAATGGACACCGACTGATGACCATGGCCGACCTTGTCCGTCGTGATGAAGTATCCAAATTTAAGGAAAGTTGTCTGTTGTATGCTTTTTTCTCTTCTTTTTTTTACGGTGTTTTATTTTAATTCATGCCGATTCCGGTGCGGCGCTGTTGTCAGATTTGCCTGAAAAATGGACGATACTTCTTTAAATCTTGCAACCCCGCGGGTTCCTAGTGTGGCAGTCGATCGAATAATCATTTAGGCAAGGACATTAACTCACAACCGTAAGATACTATCTTTCCTATGGTGACATTAAATAGTGAACTGTTCTGCATTAACCTTTGTCACGATATAATAAATCGAAACCTCCGAGGATATTCTTGCTTTACTGATCGCCAACATATATGCTCATTCGGAATCTCCCCCCCCCTCCTCATGAACACACACAAAGAACTCGCTTTAATCTACGTTTTATTTGGCGAATTTATCACTCACTGCATAAAGATGAAATCACTTAGAGTGTGGAACATTTACCTATTTGAAATGTCATACATGTGTTTGGATATACGTCCGTTGTAGCTTGCTTGGTTACCCTTACCTGGTCGGTAAACTGTCGCATCAGCGAAAGTGAGCGTAAATAAAAGAAAAACAACCGAATTATGGCAAAAATCCGCCAAAACAATTGATGGAAATCGATGTTTATTGTGAAATTGTATCCATTCATACAATTCATTCAAGGTATATTAATACAGGTAGACGTGCATTAGCGTATTTGCAGCGTCATGCGAGGTATATTTCTCTCGGGAGCTTATAGATAAGCAAGCAGCGTCAGCCGGTTCACCAATCAGACATCGTGAACCAAAAATTGAGGCATCCGTCATATGGAGTCCCCGCATGTATTGACTTCGTTCATTAACCAATCACAGCTCAATTTTTAACGCTATTCGGTTCACAACATCCGTTTATTTATCCACACACATGATGTATGTTTCTACAAGTACATTTACTAATCTACCTTTGCAATTCATTCAATACGAAACTGAAAGAGCTTGATTCAAAATGGGGGTTTTTCTCCCCCCCACCGATTTTCTTGAAACTTTGTATTTTGATAGGACTTGATAAAAGTAGTCTTTTTTTTCAAATAAAATTTTTCCAAAAATAATTAGGGGGGGGAGTTACAGTGTTGCAAAGTCGCACCTTTCAAAAATTTATAACTTTCGCGTAAATCATCCAATTGAAACGCGGTTTTCACCAAAAGATGCGGATTGTAAAGCACTTTCATGCCATCCAAACGGAATTCAATTTCAATAATTTTTGACTTAGTTATCGTCATTTTTGTGATTTTTAGGCCACTCAAAATCTACTTAAAGTGAAATAAAAAAAAATGGTATTTTTTATTTTGACCGGGTTGCAATATGTTATTTCTCTTTAAATTCTGCGTAAAATGAGCCCAAGCAGAATGCAGGGCGATTTTTTGCTCCGGAGTTATGCATTTTTTAGTAAGCGAAAAACGAGTTTTTTAGGGTGCCCATGAGCGTTCGAGAGAGAGGCTCAAGTCAAATAAATGGAAACGGTATTTTTTGATTTTGATCAAATTAAAATATGTTATTCCTACTGAAATTCTGCGTAAAATGAGCCCAAGCAGAATGTGGGGCGATTTTTTGCTGCGGAGCTATGCGCGTTTTAGTAAACGAAAGTCGAGTGGTTGAGGCTACCCGGGCTACCCACGTCTTTGAGCCTCTCCATAGAACGCTCGACTTTCGTTTACTAAAACGCGCATAGCTCCGCAGCAAAAAATCGCCCCACATTCTGCTTGGGCTCATTTTACGCAGAATTTCAGTAGGAATAACATATTTTAATTTGATCAAAATCAAAAAATACCGTTTCCATTTATTTGACTTGAGCCTCTCTCTCGAACGCTCATGGGCACCCTAAAAAACTCGTTTTTCGCTTACTAAAAAATGCATAACTCCGGAGCAAAAAATCGCCCTGCATTCTGCTTGGGCTCATTTTACGCAGAATTTAAAGAGAAATAACATATTGCAACCCGGTCAAAATAAAAAAAATACCGTTTTTTTTTATTTCACTTTAAGTAGATTTTGAGTGGCCTAAAAATCACAAAAATGACGATAACTAAGTCAAAAATTATTGAAATTGAATTCCGTTTGGATGGCATGAAAGTGCTTTACAATCCGCATCTTTTGGTGAAAACCGCGTTTCAATTGGATGATTTACGCGAAAGTTATGAATTTTTGAAAGGTGCGACTTTGCAACACTGTAACTCCCCCCCTAATTATTTTTGGAAAAATTTTATTTGAAAAAAAAGACTACTTTTATCAAGTCCTATCAAAATACAAAGTTTCAAGAAAATCGGTGGGGGGGAGAAAAACCCCCATTTTGAATCAAGCTCTTTAAAATAGTCGAAGTTTTTCATATTATTTTCGCAAGATTGACCTGCATGCTCTATTTATGTTCTGTTTACACTATTTGTGGCATTCGCCTCATCTTTTTTTCTATATGCGTGTGTGTGTGTGTGTGTGTGTTTTTTTTTTTTTTTGTTTTTTGTTTTTTGTGAACAATAATTGATCTGTGCACTCCCTTTACTCAATCGTAACTTCTCGGCTTACCCCTTCTCAATAAACGTTTCAAATTTAAAGTATTTTAAGTGCGCTGTAAGGAAAATGTAACGACCGGACTTGCCACTATTGTTCATTGCAACTACATTGGTAAATACTGAACTCGAATTTTTACCGAAATTTTCTTTTACATTATCTTTTTGCCATCTTTATTATTTTACTCTTTGCTAATTTTTCTTTCTTTCTTTTTGTTAATTTAAACTTAAATTTGAGCTGTCTGGTTGCCCTCAACTTTTTAGAGAAGATAAGGCCTGGTTCCTCGAGTAATGAGATAATGGCCGTGAGAGCATCAATCTCTGTGCGACCTTTTCTAGTCTTATCATTTATCCGGCCAGATCTTATCATTTTGACTACGCGTGTAAAGACCTTTGCCGACAACGTATTACACATCCGACGCCCGAAAATTAAACTAATCTTGTCAACATTTTTAATTAATGTGTATAATTTTTTACTATTAATCAATGAATCTTCTTTTCTTTTATTTCTCATTTTTTTTTATTATTATTTTTTACATTATTCGAAGGAGAGTGGAGCAGTCTGGCTTGTAAAATATAGCCAATGTTAGGTATGCAAACATCAGGAAGTCAGGGGCGTGCCGTGGGGGGGGGGGGGGGGGTGTAGGTACCCTTGCCCCGGGCAGCACTCTCCGAGGGCGGCAAAATCAGGGTGAACCACCGAGAAGAAGAAGAAGAAAAAAAATAAAATAAAAAAAAATCGTCAAATTTATAATTTTGAGGGGCGCCAATTCGCGAAGGGCGGCAAATTGCATATTCCAGTCTCCCCCCCAAAACCACGGCACGCCCCTGCTGGGGAAGTAAAACGTTGGAAGTGAAGAAAGTGTAATTTTCGAGCTATTGATCTATAGACCTGTCATCACTTATCTTCAATAATCTTGTGGAATCTGTGATAGCTATTACTTGTATTCAATGGCGTACGCAGGAATTAGTCTCTCTCGCTCTTTTCCCGTTTGAGTGTATGTTCTAGAAAGGAGAGAGATAGGGGCTGAAGACACGTTTGATTCCCTGTTTCTGTCCTTTTCTTACACATGTGTTCAAATATGGGGAAAGAGAGAGAAAGATAAATTCCTGTGTACGCTACTGCTTGTATTTGTATTACTTTCTCACAACCTCTTGTCCTTCTTGTCCCTGTGTGCCAGTTAATTGTAGTCATGTTTAGGCTTGTGTACGGTATTTGTTTGCATTAGGGCGTACAATGTATGTACATACAATGTGTGTTAAGACGGTAAACGGCAGAAGAGCGTAGATGGATTTGTCCTTATGAACTATAAAGGATTTAAAGGAGTGTATTCAGGATGGCCCCGAAAATAAATTCGCTTCCTGATGTTTCTATGTATTGTTGTATCAACAGTTTACAAAGGAGTAATGCCGCTCGTGTCAAGGAGGAAATGTCTCACTGTGCAGTACAGGCCTTTTCAGACGACCGAAGTGGGTCCTCAAAGTTGTCTCCAAGTAAACGTCTGGTGATTGATTCGCACCACCAACCATCATAGTTTGGCATTTATCACCAAATGCCCAATGCCTAAGCATCCAATTTGATAGTCTGAAAGGGCCTTCATGGCAGTGAGATTATCGGTGTGTGTCGCCAATATTTGCTGGGATGTACACTATGCAGCTAGAAACAAATTTTCTTTTATTGAATGGCCCGGAGAAAAAAGAACAATACCGAGCTCCATGAAAATTTCCAAAAAAAAATTATTACTCTGTCGTCCTCATCTTCACCATGGCATACCTATTTTCTTGCTATACGCGCGTATAAAGGATAGGAGGAAGAGTGTGAGAGAGAGAGAGAGAGAGAGAGAGAGAGAGAGAGAGAGAGAGAGAGAGAGAGAGAGAGAGAGAGAGAGAGAGAGAGAGAGAGAGAGAGAGAGAGAGAGGAGAGAGAGAGAGAGAGAGAGAGGAGGGGAGGGAGAGAGAGGGGGAGAGAGAGAGAGGGAGGAGAGAGAGAGAGACGAGAGGGGGGAAAAAAGAGAGGGGGAGAGAGGGGTAGAGACAGAGAGAGACAAATTACTTGATCTGCCTCTGGCAATCACGTTGCTTAAGTATGACTGCGCGCGAACGCGCGGTGTGCTTCTCCGCACCATCCGTATAAATGATAACCATTTAGGGGAAATCGTCAAATCATATCGCTCGTCAGCTATTCCAACTAATTTACATATAAAATGAGGTATTTTCAAGTGCGATTTGGCAACGATGTCGATAGCCGTTTTTGTGTGTGGCAGCCGCGCGCTGCGGGAGAAAGTCAGGGGGACTTGAAGAATCGGACGAATAAAACGAATAGTCATCGTCATCGAATGCAATTCCGCCATAGGAACCAGAACCTGCGCCACTTGACTCACGCATGCGCGCGCCGCCGTCGCGTCGCGTCGTCAGCATCGTGATTTCGGACAGAGACTATACGAAATACATTTTTAACGCATCGTCATTTTGACCAACTGACCGTGCGACGCGACGCGACCAACGCGGCGTGGCGTGGCGCGACTAGGCCGCACTTGCATGCCGCTGAGTCGGGCACCACTGGCTGGATAGCGCGAGCGCGCGTTGAATTTCGCCTTGCCCCCCAAGGCCGAATCTGCGGACTTGAACTAGCATGGCGTGACATCCGTCGGTCGCGCGTAAAGTGTGTTTTTCGGACGGTATCGAAATACATTTTTAAGCCCCCGTCAGACCCAACTGCCTCACCGACGCTCCCAAGCTCTTGCTGGCTTCTGCTCAAAGGGCCGATTGCATGTAAATCTGAAGTGGAAACCACGGAAAGGGAAAAGGGGAGCGCGCTTGAATTCCGCCTTCCCGAAATTCACTCATAGACTTACGGCACGACTTGAAAGTTAAAGGCATTGTGGCGCAGCTACGCTGGTACTTCCTCATCAAAACCCCAATATGCTCACCTAAGTTACTTCATCTTTTCTCTTTGCCGAAGCGATTGAAAAACTTACTTTAAAAAACCGGGAAAAGGGATAAGGGGATAAAAAATCACGTCCTCATGTGACTTAAATGAAAACTTGAGAGAGATGGTTTGAGACCCGCTAGCGGTTTTATCATGGAAGATTCCTATCTAATTTAAGACTTTCCTCTGAGTATTTCTATAGAGATAGTGACAAATTAGCCAGGAATCCTCCGTGACACCTACGTAGCTCCGCTATTTAAAAGCAAATGATAGCGGAGCTATGCAGTTGCAGACATCATAAAGGATTTTTGTCTAAGCCTCTCTCTTTATAGAAACACGGAGGAAAGTCTCAGATTAGATACGAATTTCTAATGATATTTGCGTAGCCCCGCCATTACGCCTGCATTTTCAAAGTCTTTTTGTGAGTCTGTGAGTGAAATTTCGTAATTTTTAAATGTATTCATCGTAAATTTTGCTGGATTTTATTCAAGAATTAACTAGGCATTCAATAACTTAAAGTTAGCAAAAGCCCTTTAAGTTAATTCTAATGATATCGTAAGGCTTTTCTTCTCTAAGGAGCACACCTGATGTTTTTGGGCAGTGGCGCCTCGCGCAATGTGGCAACAACGTATTCTCACAGTTGAAACCTAATAATATAATCGATCTTCAGGGAGGTCCGTTGTATGTACCTTCTAGAAGTCGATACTTTTATGTAAGTTCAAATGTCAAAAACCATGGTTCCCAAATTGCACAAGCCGCCCCTGTTTTAACCTCTTAACGGCCAAGCCTGAGTCTACTCGTTTTTCTCCTCTAGTCTATTTCACATTGTTTCAGTCTTCATTCCGGATAAACGCAACTATCGATGAAAACACTTACAATATAAGGTGTCGTAGAGTGCCTTCAATTCGTCGTATAGGCAATTCCAACTCTCCCGGCTACGAACAGTTAACTACCGTCTCTATGTAAACGGAAGAAGAGCATTCTTTTTAACAAACCTGGTAATCATAGAGTTCAGGCGACTACGTTCCCAGCTGAGGAATTACCTTGAGCTACAATTTCCCTTTAAAGAAGAATTTCTCACAGACATTATACAGGTGATTCAACTTTAACGTCAAGAAAATTGGCTCCAGAATTTCCTAAAGTTAAATCTGAATTCTGAAACACGCCCTGTATAATGTAGACGGAGGAGTGCATCCTAGATCGTACTATTGGGCCAAACATCAAAGCATCAGCATTTTACATCAGAGTTGGTAGTTCATTTGCCTACCCTACCTTTGCCAAAGCTCCAGTGATGAGCGTTTTTGGTCAACATGCGAAGCACCGCAAGCTTGTCTCACAAAACTTGTCATACACTCTCGTCTATAAGATATAACGTCTTCAGAAATTTCTATACCGGAAGCCACTGATTTTTAGCTGTCGAAAAGGAGCTCGTCACTCCACATTAATTTGTTCCTTCAGTGGTGGCTCCGTGCAATTTGGCAACATTGCTTTTCCTCCATTTAAATTAATGTAAAACAATCAATTCTCTAGGAGGCTGTCATCTTCCTCAAGCTTCGATTATTTTACCTAGGTTTAAATGGACAAATTGCATGGTTGCCAAATCGCTCGAGCTGCCACTGTGTTCCTTACCGGCGTGAACTTGGCATCGTTGCTTTGAAAAGTACTTAGTAAATTGTGATCTTACTAGACGTTTTGTCGAGTCTGGCCCCGTTTCTATTTATGCTTATTCACGAACAATGAGACTCCAGCGTTTCAATTCTTTGGTGTTCATTTTTGCGATCCAATTCCGGACCACCTCGAACAACTCGTGAATCACTGAATCAGCTCAATCGTCTGAACGATCACTGACACTTAACAGCCATCAATAACTCGTCCCCGAATCCCTCGCACATTTGTTGGGCGGATTTTCTCTTTCACAAAAAAAACACACTGTTTTGCGCACAGTGGTACGTGTAATTTGGCAACAAAGGATTCACTGCTTTTCATAAACCTATACGCAGCGGCCACTATGGTCCAGAAGTCCGGTTTAGGAAGACATTAGTTTGCATTAAAATCGCCCAATATCTTGAAAACGGCTTATCTGACACCAAAACTGGTTATTACAAAAAAGATAGAACGTAAACCGTTTTAACTTTTTTGTAATAACCATTTTTGATGTCAGATGAGCCGTTTTCAAGATATTCGGCGATTTTAATGCAAACTGATATCTTCCTAAATCGGACTTCTGGACCATAGTGCGGCGGCTCGTGCAATTTGGCAACCGTGCTTATTTGCCATTTGAATCTATGCAAAAGTATCGATATCTTGGGGTGCATTGCACCTCCTGAAGATCGATTGTTTTACATTTGTTTAAATGGAGAGAATACGTTGTTGCCACATTGCACGAGCCGCCACTGAACCTACGTAAAATAATCGATCTTCATGGGATTCACTGAATCCCTGAGCAGTCGATTATTTTACGTTGGTTCAAATGGCGAAAAAACATGGTTGCGAAATAGCACAAGCCATCACCATCACCACTGGATCCGCATCAGGAACGACACCACCACAACACGAAGTTTTCGTATAGTATATCTCTCACAGGGACGGCTCGTGAATGTGGCAACATCGGATTCCCTCCATTTAAACCAATGTATAATAATATCCAATACTCGCTCTACTAAAACAGTCTATCATAACGGGGAAGATCTGGAAGACAAATGCCTTCAACGTTGACCTTCTCCAGGTTTGTTTCTATGAGCTATGTCTTTGCGTAGCTGCAACAGGTGATTATTTATGAATTGAGTTATATCTAGGGAGCCGCAAAAATACGTGTAAAATTGCCGTGATTATTATAGATATCGTTATCGGTAGAACGGATGATTTCAACGTCTCTGCTACGGGACAAGGATCATTGAAAATTGCTTCTTTCAATGCCTCCTTTTTTCCTTTTCTTTTCTTTTTTCTTTAAGTTATTGTGTTTCTCGCTGTCGGTTTTACCCCCACTTTTTCCAACGCCAAAGTTGCCGTTGCAGTAACCAAAGTTTCTAGTTCTGAGTAGCAATGCCATCGCGAACATGTCAAGGTTTTGCTCTATCAACATTCAACAGTCGTTGAGATTCATTCCACTGATTGTTAGTTTTTTATTAAACCTGGCAACCGTTTGTATACGACGTATGCGGTCAAATCAAAAAGAGAAAAACTGAAGCAATTCCTGTTGTCTGTTGTCAATCGAGTTAAATTGTTTTTCTTTTTGTTTTCTGGCGCCGCAAATTAGGCGTGTCTTTGCGCATTAAAAGTACTGGTGATCTTGCACTTTTCAGCTCACGTTGGTCTTCGTTCATTGTATGGTCTCACAATCAGATCTGAATAAACTGGTTTGAAAACTCGGTGTAAACAATGAGAATATTGAACATAAGTTTATCTCACTTTGAACTGTTGGCAGGTCTGGCAAGTTTAGGGGAAAAAGCCTTTGTAGCTTTTTCTTGTTCTTCTTCAAAGACCTGATTCACCTCCAATGTCCATTTATGTATTCGAAGGGTCTAGGGGAAGTACGATTTTAAGTCACACAAAAAAAGAAAAAAGAAATGTTTTAAAGCTGACGGAAAGGGGAAATGAGGTTTAAAGGTCATTCTTTCTCATTAAGACCAATATTAAAACAATTACAAACTAAATGGCCAAAAAAACATTCCTTTGTTTGTCTATTAAGACCAATGTAGGTAAATCCATCCACCATAAATCTTTGTCATGCGCCTCTTAAGTTATCGTTTGAATTCGTGATTTTATGTATCCTAGTTGTTAGACGACCATGGAAGATTTAATTTCGATTTTTGTGACGTTTTTTCCTTTTGGACTCTTCAGTTATTGCTCTAGTTTCTCTGTTGAATGCAATAAATTCAAGTCCAAAAAATTCAAGTAAAGTATTTTGTTGAAAGTAACATTTGACATATGTGTACCCGTATGTGCTGGTAGAAAAGAATATTTTATGGTGGGGGAAATAAAGTTGTTTCAGTTAAAAACATCATATACAATTTAACATGGCTGGGGGAACTTTTCGTCGAAAAACTATCATTTTCATGCCACAAGGTGGTATTCGAAAGGGGAAAATCCCCTAAGCAATTACGAAATTTTTTCCAAAAGTCTGGCAACGTTGCAATTTCTTTAAACCCCCCCCCCCACTCGAGTTTCAAGGGAATTGCCCCACAAACCCCAAACTAAAGTTCTCTGCGCCTTTTTTTAAATATCGTTTTCTTGTTACCGAAGAGAATAATTCAGAGCTTGAATTGTATTATTGGAACGTTGAATGTTCATTGAAACTTTAAAAAGGTCGAGTATCAAAGGCCCACCTACGCCTATAATACCATTGTTCTACTTTTCCATGCCGTATTCTTTAAATTTCCAAGGAGTTATTTATGTTTAAAACAAGTACTCTGATTGTTTGTATCCCACGTTGTTCATATATTTATGAATTTAAAGAATTAAAGTATTTTTAAAAGGCACCAACATTAAACAATCGTGCTATCTTTTCCATGCCGATGAGCCTTATCATTCCAAGGAGTGAATTCATGTACTTAGAAAATACATTAATGTGATTAGTTTGTCAATCCCACGTTGCTTCATATATCATGTGCTTTGAAGAACTTTAAAGTATTTTCTTCATAGAAAGAGGAAAAAATTACAAACGAATCGTGCGTGTCCTCTTTGACGGAAAGTGAAATTCACACCCTGACGAAAAGGGAATCTGTGATACCACTACCAATAACAAACTTACGTAACACCTTCCACGTGACCAAGGAGACCACGTGATTCTGATTATAACATGATCTCGGTTAAATACGCGCTATCAAGATATATGTATAGACAGCAAAGGCCACAGTGCCGCCGTTTTGTGGAGCTTTAATGGCACTCTACGTCTACAATGCATCGGTGATTCAATCGGTTGAGGCAAAGATTATTGATTTGAGTACATCTATAAACCAGTTTTATGCTTCTCAACAGATACAAATAGGTAATCTTTGCATCAACCGGTTGAATAGACCTATCTAGAATTTCGTTTAAGACCCGCATAACCGCAGCATGCTCCAGCTGATTACGAACGCTTGATTTGATATGGTTCAACTTCGCTTCTGATTGGCTGGAAATTGTTTTGGTGGCTGGTGGTTTATGTCCGAAAAGCTCCGAACTTGAATCTTCAGTCAAACCGAGGAATAAAAAATTATTTCAGTTATTACTTACAAGTACATGTTTCGATCAGCCCGCCATGGTTATATTTTGCAGAATATACTTCTCTTCGAAGTTTAAACGTTACTGATATCCTTCTGTGCTTAGAACTGGTTCTACTGATCAGTAATCGTGAACCGATCGACGTTAGTACGCCACAAATTGACCTTGATTATAAGGAGACAACGCCCACGTAGAGTCCTTATATTATGTTAAGAGTTGAAACAAGAGGGTAGACAACCTGTGATTGGCCAACGAGTTTTAGGCTTTAAAGGCGCGCCATTGGATGAGATTTGCACATTTGTTCACATTTTCACCAAAGGTCTTACGGTGTTTTACGGATAAAAAAGGTAACTGTCGACGAAGCTGATTTATTGAATCGAATCATGCAAAAACATCCAATGTCCAAACTATTTATTTTTAAGAAGATAAATATATATAAAAAAAAAATTGAAAAAAAAAGCAAAATAAAAACAAAACAAAGCAAAGGCAAAAGGCAATGGAAACAAGTCTGTTCAGTACTTCCATAGATGCAGCTTCTTCTTAAGAGTGATGCACGCTCACAAAGTCAAATATTTAAAGAAAATGGACTGCGAACGTTTTTATCATGACGCATCGAAAATAATGTCCTTATATTGCCCAAGCCAAAGAATCTTTCAAAGCTTAAACAGTTGTAAATTAGTAAATTAGCTTTTATCTGAATAAGGTACATGTTTTCGATTTGAGCTGTATAAGGATAATCTAACGACTTTTTGGATGTACCGTATATGCAGATCACGTAATTCGAATTACTGACCGCTCCCCAATACTCTTAGATGACATCTTATATAGTTCATCAAATCGTTTGTTTAAGCCTGTCTTCTTCCCCCCCCCAAAAAACGAGCGATAATCCTCGATGTCAGAAACTTTAGTGCTTCACCTTCACCTGTACAAGGAGCCAGGACATAAATGTGCCTAAAACAGATTATCCATGTTTTTAGATCGAGCAGATAGGTTTGAAACAATTTATGGTTTCACTCACTCTTTTCATAGGAAACAATGAAACATGCACTATATCTTGGGGTATCAAATTTTTCTCTGTGAGATGTGTCGTATCTCGTTTATCGGCGCCAGTGGCTTTGGCGGATCCAGAAAATTGTCATTCTCTCTCCCTGGTCATTTAAACGCATGTGTTAGAAAAAGACAGGAGAGGGGGAGAAAATCACGTAACTGCTTCTAATTTGTTTTTTGTTTTTTCCCCCAATAAGTACACGCGTTCTAACAAGAAAGAGAGAATCACAGATTCCTGGGATCCACCTGGCCAGTGGCAGCTCGAGAAATGCGATTTGTTACCTAATGTCGCCTTTATTTAAATGTATGGAAACGAATCTATTCTCGCGAGGTTCAATCGAATCCCCAAGTAATCGATACTTTTGCATGACAATCGGTTGTCAGTGCACGAGCAACTTCTGATTGGCGCGTTGAATCACGTCAGTTTTGAATGCAGAGGAATATGTCATTCAGTCGATTCTTATCTGTCGTAGTTTTCTTTTTATCCATTGTGTTTGGAATAAAATTATATTAATTTTGCAGCTCTTGAATATCATCAAGAGCAGCCCACTTTTTTTTAAGGCCCCCAAATCGTAAATCGAATCTCAAACTTCATAGGTGCATGTACCCTTACACCCCCCCTCCTCAAAAACACTTTGAATCAACCATCTGAATTAGTACCTATACCTTCTAGATTGAGTCTGGCAGGGCTACGGTTCACGAAGTGGCGGTTCGTGCTATTTATTGGCAATCCTGTTTTTTTGAACCTGTACAAAAGTATATCGATTTCTCAGGCATTCCGTGAATCGACTAAAGATCGATTATTTTTCGTCGGCTTTGGAAAGAATCCGTCGTTGCCTTGTTGCACGATCCGCCGCTGGGTTCACGGCATACTTTTCGCTGAGCTTGACTCAATATGAAAGGCAGAACGGAGAATCGGTTATGACGTGCAGTAGAATAACTTACCTTATAAAGTTTCCCATAACAGCGAACGAATCTGCTTATGAATTATTTGAGGAATAAGGCCGACCCTTTTCCAACTATCGCATGAAAGAATGAAACCAAGAACTCTTGGGCGGTTATACGGTGGGGGGGGGGGGTTAGGGGCTCGAGCCTCTCTTTTTGAATTAGGAAATACCTCGAAAAAAAGGGTCATTACATTTTTTACACGCCCCCCCCCCCCCCCTAGTGTCTACGGACCGCTCATGCATTGGAAACTTGTTTAATGTCACAAGAAAACTTCGAATGAATTTACTTTATTATTTAGTAGAATCCCCTGTACAGGCTTGCAGTTTATATAAAAACAAATGTCAGACCAATTCTTAGACTTTTGCTTTAGTTGGGCCACCCGCTATGCTTGCATTCATTGAAATAAGGACGGAGGGTAGGGTAGCCTTACCTTCCAGGAATTGTTTGACATTCTTTTTGTCTTTGACTGTACGTTTTGTTGATTAAACAGTGCTCTTAATTAAAGTACAGGCTGCTTTTTTTCTAATTATACGAGGGAGTCGCGAGCGAAACTGATTCTGCGACGCTCGTTTTTCTCCGAGGAAGGAAACGGAAGTCGCATGATTTTCTTGCACCGCTCTTTCCTCCCTGCAGACTTGGCGAATTTTATAAATTTTTAGCATTAGCAAGCAGACATGGCTGGCGGAAGCTGCAGAAGCTGCGTTCTAGAAAAATCCCAAGGAAAACTAACCAAAATCGATAATTAAACTGTGTCTGGTCGGGTGTCTTGTTGACACCCAGCGGCGGTGCGGCGAGGAGGGTATAGCAGGAGAGGGGAAGGAGAGAGGGCGAGCGCTCAAGCTGGGATGGCGACGGTGGCCACGAGGGGGTGGGCAGGGGGTAGTGGGATTGGTGGAGGGGGGAGGTTGGTAAACTCCATGACGAGACATCTCTCGGAGCTTGGAAAGCTCGGGAAAAGCTGAAAAGGGGCTGAGGCTGATGGGTCGGGGTGGGGCAGGGGTTTAGGGTTGGGGTTGGGCCGGCTGGGGCTGGTGCGGGAACAGTGGAACACCGAACACGGCTCTTGGGTTTTCGCTCATGCCATACCGCGCTCCCCCCCCTCCTCCCGCTTCCCTTCGCGTTTTCCCCCGCTCTTCACCGCCGCTTCGTTTCTACGCTGCAACCGAGCTAGCCTAAAACCGCACCCCCCTCTCCTCCTCTTCTCATGCCGTACTTCACCCCGCCGCATCTGTAACCAACACCGCCGCACGCGAGGCAGCGCGACGCACCGTGCATCAGCGCCCCAGGCCAACCACCACCACCACCACCGACCACCATGCCTTGCGTTCTCCCCCACCCCCTTCCCCCTCTCGCTTTCATCCAACCCACACAGCTCTCTGAAGCTTCGAACGAAAACTTTTTTTTTTCTTTTTTTGAGCACCGCCAATTTGGCCCCCGCCTCCAAATGGAATGGAAAAAAAGGGAATGCGAAACTGCAAGGGTGCAAAGAAGAAAAAAATGCTCCGGTTATTTAGAGAAATCGACCGAAACAAGAATCAGTAAAATAGATCTGTTTTCCAGGAGCTTTCTATAACTCAACGCGTTCATTACAAGGGAATTGGATATCATTACCGTGGGTAGATAGAAGCAGAAGTTCGCTGTCGGAAAAAAGGGAAAGCGGCAAATCGGTCAACAGGTTGAAAATTAATGAGACTATACCGCGGTGGGTGCAGAGCTGCATAATGTGTTTATGAAACATTAACCCGCTCGAAACCACGCCATGTCATGTCTGTTAACGTGCGCACCATGTTTGATGGGGCTCTGGCTAACTTTTGCTGTGTGCGATTGAATAGTTACTTCTGCGTGAAAACCAGTCAAATGACGATGATTGCACTTAAAATTACGAAGTTTACTCATACCTCCGTAGGAACATGAAGAAGAAATTAAAATTCCGAAGTTTACTCATACCTCAGGAACATGAAGAAGAAAGCCGTAGCTCCACCATTACACCTTGAACTTTAAAATCATTTCGCGAGTCTGTGAGTAAAATCCGTAATTTTTCATCGTATCAATTGTAAGTTTCGCTGGATTTTACTCAAGAAATAACTGCTCAATCGCTTATGGCGAAAGCTAACAAGAGCCCTATTATTAGAAAAGTGCCAGCTGAACTAACATATTATGTATCGACCGTAGTCCTTTGATAGAAGTTCTTTATAGGGTTCATGACTCGAGCTCAACAAGTTCTGATTGGTCGTTCGTTTCAAGCTTTTGCAAAGCGAGAAAAGAGGCGTAGATATCGAAGGCTCCACACAGAGGAATCGATGAGTGGAAGGAGGGGAAGATGAAGAATTATGGGAACGTGCCGAAATGTCGGAAAATCCGTCTGTATATCGCTGGTCCTCCGTCGAACTTAACCTTCGAATTCGTTCAGGCGGTCAACTCTTTTCAAATGCATAAAGCGTCGGGTCGTTACTCTCTCTACAAAACTTCCATTTTATGGGACTCTACTTGATTCGGCTCCTTGCTCATGAAAGTGCATGGAATTAAATGGAGTGGTTATGAGATAACTGTTCCTACACGATAGCGCTGTTTTTGTATAATCCGTGAATTGAAGGCGCAAGAGGATTACCTCTGATTGACGAAAAGACTTGATGAATCACAGTCACAGTAGAGTCCCTATGTATGAAAGAGTCAAGACACGTGAACAGAGGTGAAGAAGAAGAAGGGGCCTGAGGAGTGAGGAGCCCGGAGGCGCTCCTCTTGTTTACATTGTTATCCAACGATCTTCCCGCTAAAGATTAATTATACGTGTATTCGTGTGTAAGTAATCTTTGTTAGGTCAACCTAACCTCCAATACCCGTTGGCTTCGCTACCTGTTTTAATTTACAGTGAAGAGTAATGCGTGAATTTTATTCTATTCTGAACATACTTTCTTCAAATTCTATCTCAAATTTCATCAGTACAAACTAAAAATGCCGAAAGTTTCCTCGAAGCTGGGCAGCAGTGAAGGTGGTTCCATGAAATGTAACCACCTAAAGCACCTTTAGCAACCTTTACTAATAGAAGGAAGAAGGGCTTAAGAAAGGTGAAATGCAAAAAAAAACCTCTTCACATTTTTTTCAAGCCCCCCTTCCCCCATTTTTGAACCCACGGACCGCCACTGAGTATTATTCTGTGATTGTGCACGGAGAAAAAAAAATTCGGTTATGAGAACTGAACTTTGGCTCATATGGAACACCGAGGTGTTCGGTTACAGTTACCAAAGTCTTCGGTTGTGAGTACCAAACTTCAGTTAGGAGTACCGAATATTTCGGTAAGTGTGACTAATACTATGACTCACTTTTCGTTCCTACTGTACCACTTCGGTACTCCTAACTGAAGTTCGGTACTCACAACTGAAAACTTCGGTTACTGGAACCAAACACCCTCGGTGTTCCATATGAACCGAAGTTTTTTTCTCCGTGTGGAGGCAAAAGAACATTCTATTCCCTTGTTTTCCGCTATGCCGGTTTATTTTTTTCAGCGTAGGTGAAAACATTTCGTAACGATGATCTTGAGCTGAATAATAATCATTCACATTTTGCCTTTACATATGTAAAATCTATCATTTCGTAGACAACGAGAGGGCATACGACCAAATGTATGTCAAGTTTAATAGATGCATCCACCGCCGCGCCGGCCGCCGCAGCCCGCACCCGCACCTATAGATGTCTGAAATTCGTATCCGCATCTGTGACCTTGAGACTTGAAACATGAGACGCGCGGGCCGTTTGAAAAGCAGACCTTACACTCCGCTCGCTTGCTCCCGTTTATCTGGGTCATAGATAAAAGTTTGAGAAATCAAAAGCAAAAGGGGGAAAGTCAAGTGTCGGCGAAAGTAGGTGGAAAAGTGCGCGCGTAGCGTCAACATACAGACAAAGTTGTCTCGCGAAGATGTCCCCCCGTCACCTTCCCCATCACCGCTTTTCCACACCCCTTCGTCGTGACGTATATATGAAAACATTGGGATTCTCCAGCCGCCACAGCTCAACTTTGCTCCGAGTGGAGAGAGCGAAGTTGAAGGAATATAAATGGAGCGAAAAGCGGAGCGGAGCCGAAGGGATCGTTTCGAACCGTGAAACGTGAGACGTGAGCGTTGAGAGGGATCAGGGATTTGTAGGTGGTTCGTGAGGGGGGAGGGGGGGTCGTTGGAAAAGCGCGCGCATCAATGGAATGCGGCGAGCGGGCGGCAAGAGACGAGGACGAGACGCGACGAGATACTCGAAAGAGAGCTCATGAATGAAAACCATCCCGCATGAGTAGAATCGTCGTTACTCCGTTACATTGTTTTATGAATTTATGCGTGGAGCAGAAGCAAGGCTCAAGTACTACAAGCACAAGCACAAGGCAAAGTCAGCCGGTAGAGGGTTAGAGTGGCGCTGCGCTGCCGCTGCTGCTGGCGGAGTGTATGAGCCGGCATAGCACGAACACGAACGCGCGAAGCGCACACCGCCAAAGCACAAGGAAACAAAACAAAACAAGTTTGTGCCAAGTTCAACTTTCACGAAGTTGTAGCTCCTCTCGCAGTTCACTCAACTTTCAATTCGATTCACTCCTCCTCGATTCGCTTTTATGCTCTTCCCCGCCCTTCCGTCCGATGGCGTTGGAGTTCGTCCGCGCAATGCCTCCGCGAGTTTCCCCCCCAAAAGCGCGCGCTTTTCTTCAAACGAAAGGAAAATCCGCACGTAATGGATTTTCGAGAAAATTTATGTCTGTTGTCTGAGACTTTTGCCAATGTCGGTCATGCAGAGCTGCCTTTTTGTGTTTATTTAATGGTATTTTTCAATTCATCGATTTTATTACACCGGTTGATCAAAAGATTGCTAAAATGGACTGCTTTATATGGTTACAGCAATGTATCGTATAGATTGGCGTCCAAGGACCTCAGAGGGCCGATCATTTACTTCATCGTTAAACCGATCGATAAGACTGTCTATGAGTGATGCTATTGGTCGAAAATTGTAAAACTTGGCTGTTGCTATAGTAACCATCGTTATAGTGTCCGTTTTTTAAAGGTTACTCATGAGTAGCCTTTATAAAACGAGACTCTTAACGATGGTTACCATAGCAACAGCCAAGTTTTACAATTTTCGACCAATAGCATCACTCATAGACAGTCTTATCGATCGGTTTAACGATGAAGTAAATGATCGGCCCTCTGGTTCAATGTTGCTTCCCCACAAGTGCATTGTTTCATGAAAATTTAGGCTATGAAAGCAAACAATTAATGCTACACCTTTTAGCTATTATGAATTCTATACGTCCTTTAAAATGCTTAGTTATGTCTATTTCCAGGACTAAAACTTCCGAAATCAACACGATATTATAGATTAAACAATGCATTTGGAATCACCCGAATTCTCGCCAGATTCCCACCCATTCCACAACAAACAACAGCAACAACCACAATAAAATTTTGATGATTCCAACTTCCAAATGCATCGTTTAATCTTTATTATCTTTTCGATTTCTGCAGTTTTAGTTCTGGAACCTGGCATATAACTTTGAGCATAATCGAAGAATTCATGATCGCAAAAAGATCGCATTATAAATGTTTAATTTAATGGCCTAAATTTCCGTTGAAAAAATGCGTTTATGAGGGAAAATAATACATTGAATCGGAGTTTGCTTGGAAAGAGGTCCTCGGACACGGCAATCGGTACTATTTATCGCTCTACTAAAACAGTCTATGTTGGTCATGCAGAGCTCCGTTTCGTGTGTAAATTAATTGGTTTTTTTTTTTTTTTTTCATGTCATCGATTATTTCACAGGTTGGCCTAAAGATTACGAACATTGCCTCATTTTATGCATTATCAGTAACGAAATGTGTAGTCAGGCAACGTTGCATTTGTTCTTTTTTAACCCATGAAAAATATCGAGCTATTTAGGGATCGACGATGACTATCGAATTTGACCTTATGTAAGGGTTCAAATGTACAAAATGCTACGTTGTCAGATCGCACGATTCCCCACTGTGCATTATGAGAGTTAAATCGACAGGAGGATACCCCCCGAGGGCGGTGTGGGTTGACGAGAGGATAAGAGAAAGAGATTTGAGGTATTTGCTGTGGATGAGGGTTATGAACGAAAGGTCGGGGGGTTCTACAAATGTCTCTCGCACTATTACTCCCCCCTTCTAAACTATCTTTTTTAAACACACTTTATTTCATCCAACAAAATTTAAAATTGGAAGACTTTCACAAGGTTATTTTCAAAACTTGATTTTTGTCTCTTTGACCCTTTCTGAAATGGAATAATCCATTCACAGCTTCTTCGTCCCCTTGTCAGACTTCCTATCAAGTTCAGGAGCTATTGAGTAGAAAGAATGACTTTTTAACATGCAACCCGCGGCCATGGCCCTGAATTGAACCTGCATAAACCGGCCCCCGTCTTTACAGCTCAAAGAGTTTTAAGCAATACTCATCAAACGTAATAGCCGCGGGAAGTATTATGCTTTAAACTTCGCACCTTTCGTCATTTTGACGTCAGATCGGCTGTGTTTTTGTTGATAGCGTTATTGACGGCTATTTATTGAGTCTCGCAACTCTGCCCACAGAAATGCACCGCGAGATCACCGGCGGATGCCCTCTCTGATGCGCGAAAAGATGATACGCAGAATTATATGCGGCCGTAGTTATGTTACAACTCATTCTTACCGACACACAACAGAGGCGCGTACGTCTAAATAAAACTTTGGTTTCAAGGTCGGATTATACAACTTGACTTATTTTACTCGACTATTCACTTCTCGCTGCGATAGTAAAAGTTTTAGTGTGGTGTGGAATGTTTGCTTCCCAGGCATTGCGTGTGCTACCTATATCCTCTTGCAGTAGTATGAACTTACAACTTTTATTATAAGTCAATTGCATGATGCTTGAAGCATTGTTCGAAAAATGAACTTGAAAGTTAGCAATAGGTTTTCTCTGCTATTGTTAATTTGCGCAGGATCAATTAGGGCCCTTACTTTTAGAGAGTTAGAAGTTTAGGACAAGTGAAACCATGGACGTCGCCATTAAATGCGTTTTTGCTCATTTTGTTTACATTCTGAGGAAAGATTCTGCAAAGATTACTGTACTTTAGAGTTTCTAACAGTGTAATCTTTCTCTGCCTTTGCTTATCGACATCTATTTACGCTTTTAATTATTCTTTTGGACTTAATAGACATTATTTAGGTGCGTCATGATTAAAATTAACATATTCGCATCGACTGTTAACATTTTTATCAGCAAAACACTGCACCGTGGGACCTCTGTTCACTCGTAGAATGTAAACAAACAAGCCGCTTTGGTAAACAAATAGGCATAAACGCATCCAATGGCGCCGCGCCGCCCATAGAGCCTAAAACCAACTAACCAAATAGAGGTTAACTGCCCTCTTGTCTCAACTCTCTACATTGGAGGACTCAAGGATCATCGAGTTTACCCGGGAGAAAAGAAAGTTTGGACTCCATTTTTCCAAATTTTACGGCCTATTGCTCTGGCGCAAAACTTGGAAATATTGTCAACTTTGGGGAAATTAGACTGACCATTGGAGAAGACTCCAAAGATATCGAATACTCCTCTTAATTTTGGTATACCATTTTTCCCAAAGTTAACGCTATTTTCCCTTGTTGCCCTGCAATCGGACGTAAACTTTGGGGAAACGGTACCCAACCTTTTTTTTCTTTTTTTCCATGTAGTGCACGCGCGAAACTAATTTAATAATTCTGTGCTTTGATGGCACTAGCGGAGTTCATTTGATGTAATAATAAGTGTCACGTATGTTTTTTTTTTATCTGTTTTTTACGTTCCCGTGTAGTTATACAGTAATTGGATTCGGTTTTTAAAGTTGCCGTTTCTGAAAAGTTTCAAAAAGGATTCTACAAATAATATTAACGTACCGCATTTATCACACTGTATGTTTTGAATTTTTGTTGGATATTATATTTATATGTCAACAAAGCTTTAACAACTTTCGGTGTTTTCTTTTTAAGAGGGAGAGAGGGGGGAGAGAGAGAGAGAGAGAGAGAGAGAGAGAGAGAGAGAGAGAGAGAGAGAGAGAGTTTAACGATAAACTAATTATGAAACGTTCCAGGAATAAAATATAAAAAAATTAGTCCTATAATTGAAGAATCTCTCGTCTAAAGATTTGAACCCTTTATAAAAGCTCGGGGGACTGGATAAATGTACTATGAGGGGCTGTCCCAATTATCATGTTAGGATTATCTTTAATCTCTGAACTTATTAATAACTTTTTTCGACCTCTAAAGAATCTTTAGAACTCTGTGACCATCGGTCATCGGATTAGACGCAAAATTTTGACGAAGCTATCCTGAAATGACAAATAACAGCTTTTTTATGGTAACCATCGCTAAAGTGCCCGTTATTTAAATGCTATTCATTAAATGGCTATAAATAACGAGCCCTTAAACGATGGTTACCTTAGCGACAACTAAGTTTTACAACTTTGGACCAATAGCTTTACTCATAGACAGTCTTTAAGATCGGTTTATCGACGAAGTAAATGATCGGCCCTCAGAACTAACTTTAGGCTATTTTCGGGAGAATGGGTGGTGACGCAACAGATGCGATCATCCGGAAGAGACCTATTTATAATCGCGTAGCTCCTAAGTGTCTAAAAAATCTCAATTCATGTTTCATGAGCCCCAATGAGGTATAACTTTGGAGTGGCAGCGGGCTGGTCCACCTTGTGCCACACAGGGTAGAAGGAATCCCGGGAAAAAGTGAAATTTGGACGTCAGATTCCAAGGTTTGAGGTTAAATTTTGTAGGTCGTTCGGAATTTGGCGGGAATTTGGACGGCAGATCTAGGTTTGAGGTTAAATTTTGAAGGCCGTTTCCGGCGATCCCGAGTTTGTTACGAAACGACCGGAAACCCTACAAAACTTAACCTCAAAATCGATTTTTACGGCAAGATGGCGGCGCCCTAGGTGACAACAATGAACCAGCGGAACGTTCCTTGATGTGCCACTCTAAAGTTATAGCTCATTGATGAGCCCTTCTTCCGGAGATAACCTCAATCCTCAATGTGAGTCAAATGTTTATTCCTACTCGGTTTCCCCGCGAACCCCTCCTGCCGCCCTCCCCGCCCTAGTCCGTCGGACGATGCCACGTTCCAACCGCGAAACCGCCGAAGCCCAGCAAACTGGAGCTGAAACTTTTAAATTTAAAGTGCAGGTCGCGGGAGTATTTGCTGACCCTTTTTTTCTCTCTCTTCTCTTCTCCACTCTTCTACCCCCTCCCCCTTCTCCCTTCTGTTCCCTTATGGATCGAAAAAAGGCTCGCCACGCCCCTAGACGAGGGGTATGCGGAGAGTCAGGGACGGGCGGACGGACGGACAGGGCCGGGAGCTTTGTCGAATCGATCAGCTGAGTAGAAAGTCATGAGAGCGCGTAGCTCATCTTTCCGCGCGCACGCGAGGGACGAAGGGCGCGCGAGCTGCTGCAGAAGCGCATCGCATAGGGAGCTGAATGCGAGAGGGACATACAACCCTAATCACTCGTCGATTAGAAGCTGCGACTAATTGCTCTGATTAATCGCTGTCACACGCTATGAAGGCTCGAATTACGACCTCCTCTTTCGTTTCGTCTATAATTATTTGTCTCCTCGGGAAACTCGAGCAACCCCCCCCCCCCTCTTGTATACATAAATGAAAAATAAAAAAAGACGTATAAATAAATGAGTGAGTAAGTAAAAAAGTATAAATGTAGAATAAAAGGTAAAGAAGAAAATCAATAGATCCACAGTTTGACCAGCAGGCTAATCATTTACCTTTAATAAAGCTATAGACAACGGATGCCCATACCACAGCAACGGAATGCTACGAAAAGAATGAATATTTTAAGAAAAAGTGTTTCTTTTATAGCAAGTTTAAACAGAAAAAAACCGAAAAAGTAGTATATTATGGAATCGCACCACTTTAAATAGTTAGTTAAATCAAATACATAGTTATAAAATGTACAGTTTATAACTAGTTGTTGTGCCTATACAGTTTACCTAATTTATTTAATTTAATATTGTTTGCTTCTGTCTAAAGTCTGGAAATAAATCATCATTTATTATCTATCAGTGATTCAATTGAATCATATCAATATCTTCGTTTAAATCGCGAATCAACAGTGGCGTAGCGTGAAATGTGTCGATGTTGCATCTCGTTCATTTAAACCTATGCAAAAAGTCGTATTCGAGGTAGTTCTCTTGTACACTCGAAAAGTCACAATTGTTCGAATTTTTTTGCTGGTTTGAATAGACTAATAATGTATGAAACGTTGCCACATTTTAATCTACATCGCACTGTCGAAAACCCATAAGCATTGGCTGACTAGATCTTGAGACTTGCCCCGAAGAAGGCCTTGCCTTGTCTCGCCAGCTGATTCTTTGCCATGAAAATTAGTCAGCTGGATTAATTCACTGACCCCAACATACCGATACATCCCATTCCTTAATACGCGGAAGGTTATCCGAACAACTTAATTCCTTTGTTTTGAGGGTCGCTTTTTTCGTTATTTTGTCTATCTATTTGCGATAACGATTTAAGTTCGACTCTCTGAAACAACGTTTGTCCTAAATTGAAAGATCTACGACTCGAGGTGGGATCAGAATGTGTTTTTATATTGCATCTCAAGAGCGAAGGCGCCGCACCGCACCGTGGTCAGAGATCGTCAAAAAGTGGCCAAAAATCCAAAAAGTTTTATCATGAATTTATCATTTATAAACTTTCAAGACCTATTTTAACACTTTCAACAGATAATTTAAACGTAAATGTCACCGGGAAGTTACAAATTAACCTTAAAAGGTCGAGAATGATGCTTTTTTATAACTTTTTTTCAATGATTTTTGGCCGTTTGATTTTGATCAAGGACTATAATGAGCTTGCAGAAAATTGTCCAAAGGATAGAGTATGAGGGAGTGAAATCTCCGAACCAAATTGAGGGGGGGACTCTTGAACTCGAGTCCCTATATGTAGAGAGTTAAGACAAGATCGAGGGTAGTCAACTTCTGATTGGTCGATGAGTTTTAGGCTCTACTGACGCCGCCATTGGATGCGTTCTCGCACTTTTGTTTACAATCGCAGTTGTTTACCAACGGTGTTTTACGGATAAAGAGTTAATTTTCGATGAATATGTTAATTTTAATCATGATACGCCTGTAGAATGTCTAATAATCCCAAAAGAATCTTTCAACGCGTCAATAGATGTCGATCAACAAAAGCAGTGAAAGATCACATCGTTAGAAACTCAGCGGCACTGTAATCTTTGCAGTGGACCAAAACACAACAACGGCCCTCAGAATGTAAACAAATGTGCGAAATCGCATCCAATGGCGGCGCCCATGGTTTCACTTGTCTTAACTCTCTACATATAGGGACTCTATCTTGAACGACAGTTGGTTCAGGGGAAGATCATCACCCGAAACTCATAATAAAATTCGCTTGGAGTGGTGTTCAAATGATGATGAGCCATATACTTGCTGATTTACCGCAACTCCATCGGGTCAAGAATTCACGTCACGCCAGATCATTCGTAAAAATGCGCTTTCTCACAATCACGTGACCCTCTTGTAATGATATTTGTATTTGTATTTTCAAATTTCGAATATGGGGCCTTGTTTCACTACATTTTCTGCTCCAAATCGCATTCTTACGAGGAATCACAAGTTCGTGAAATTTGTACGTGCAAAAAAAAAAAAAAAATATTATCATAAAATGTCTCTGTACAATGCAAAGATTTATTTAGGGATGCATATGTATAGTTAAGAATGCTCAACGAAATTTTTCAACCTCATCATTACAACCGTCTATCTATTATAATAGAATAGTTATACATACTTTTTGTTATTTGTGAAAAATTTTCTCTCTTTCTTTCTTTGTTTAAATTTTCGTTTCTATTTGTTTAGGTCAAATAATACCACGGGCTCTCGCCGATAGAAAATGGAGCGGATAAGCATGGCGGATTCAGACTCGGATTTAGATGACGAGGTAAGATAAGCGTTTTTTTTCCGTACTTTTGATTTGATTATCTGCGGTATCAGTTTCTGTTACATCATTTCTATTGTTTTATCGTGCAATCTGGCAACGTTACATTCTGTTAATTTAGACCCCTGCACAAATTCGAATTTGAGAATGTTCATTAGTGCATGAAATTTCACTGTTCGATCTTTTTTCGTGGTCCAACGGGGCACATCGCAACCCTGTCAGATTGCAGTCTTATCAGTGGCGGCTCGTGCCATCTGGCAACAATGTCCTCGCTCCATTTGAATCTATGTTCAACAATCGATTGCTGGTGAAGCGCTGCTTCACTTTCGAATCGATTGTTTTACACACAATCAAATGGAGGGATGACATTGTTGCCATATTGCACAAGCCGCCACTGAGGCTTATGACACAGACAGTGGCGTCGCGTGCCATCTGGCAACAATGCAACTGCCCCATTTAAACTCATTAAATATATCGAATTTTCCGTGTGCACTGTGCACCCCCTGAATTCGATCTTTTACGTGAGTTTAAATGGATAGAATACATTGTTGCCAACTATCACGCGACGCCACTGGACACAGATTCAATTTTTAGAAAGAGACAGCAAAGATTCACATGAGTGTGAGAAGGAATAGCGATTGCGTGCCTGAGCATGATGAATGCCTTATGAAAATGTAAAATTCCCGATTCGATAGCTCGATCAATTAATGTCATTCGTATGAAATTCGAAGAATTGATTTTGAATTATACGAACGGTATATAGTTTGTCGGTGCGTTGTGGAATCAATTCCTTAATTTACCCAAAAGTTAAAAAGGAAAGGCAAGCAATAAGTATTGTAAAAAAATAAACTATCGAGGGTAGAACCAGTGGCGTCGCGTGCTATTTGGCAACAATGTATTCTATCCATTTAAACGCATGTAAGATATCGAATTCAGGGGGTGCACAGTGCACAAGGAAAAGTCGATATATTTAATGAGTTTAAATGGAGCAGTTGCATTGTTGCCAGATGGCACGCGACGCCACTGGGTAGAACTAGAGTCCCTATATACTATGAGAGTTGCGACAAGACTCTCAAAATGAAGAAGAAGAAGCGGATCAATGGAGCTCCCAAGAGGCAAATTGCAAATGGCGGATGGCCATTTTCCTCTGTGCTGTTGCCACTATTTCGCTATCTCTTATAGGTTAGATTCAGATTCTCGACATCAACGGTCGTTATTGAAAGAGATAATGTTCTCCAGAATAAAATTCAAGCAGAGGAAAAATTCACAAAAATTACCCCGGTCACTGTTACTTCAAATGTGTAATGAAAGCGAGTTTGCGAATAGTAAACAAACCCTCCGCCATTTGCATTTTGCCTCTTGGAGTTTTCTTGACAGCCTAAATCTGAGAGCCAATCAGAAATGGATTCAGCAATGGCGCAACTCTCATAGGGACTCTAGGTAGAACGATAGCGTATTGCTTACTATATTTACTTTCGGGAAGTACTTTTGACCTCATATTCTGCATTTTCTGGATAAATTTGGGATAAAATCATTGATATTTTCCTTGCCGATACGTTGTAGTGTTATTCTTAAAATGCGATATTATTAAGTCTTGAAATTTTGGACAAATACAATTAATCAATCCAGTGGCCAGATGTATAAGTATTTACTAAGGACTCGCGTAAACGAAACAAAGCAAAAACTTACGTACTTACTTTCATGAAACCATTAGTTGAACATCGTTCTATGACGGGATCATTAGGGTTGCCCACTCATAGATGGTGAATTTTTTTCTCAGTTTTTTTTTTTTTTGCTCCCAATCCCTAAAGTCGTTCTTATGACCTAAAAAATAGCCTCCAGAAAGTTTCAGCTCAATCAAACCAAATTAACCCGTGCCACCGGGGGGGGGGAGTTCCCGAAAATTACCAAAATTATGAAAAATCCGGTGTTTTGTAATAACTTATTAAATTTTCGAATTACGACAAAACTGCAAGGAATTAAGTTTTTGCAAATTTAAACAACTACGAAAGAGGGTTCTTCAGTTTGTTCGTTTTTTTTTTGTAAGACCAGTTGTTATCTTCCAAAACCTCAAAAACTTTCGAGCGTCTCGGAGTTAAGTGTAATTTGAGACCGTGCGATCACTATCATCACTGAAACTATCTATTGACCAGAGTTGGGCAAATGGGGGGGGGGGGGGGGTTAATCGATTACACGATTACCGAGTATTCGTAACTGTGGGGTTTTTTTTTCCGGAGGGTGATTTGACGGTAATCAGGGCTGACTTTTTGGTAGTCACCCATCATATTAGTTGTATTGAAGCATCAGATCGAATCAAAAATAACCCTAAAGTTTATTTTAAACTTGTAAATACTACATTTAATTACCATCTATAGGGTTGAAGATTAGCGATTGTCGATTACCCTGTAATCGTGTAATCGATTGCACTCCTATTCTCCCAACTCTGCTATTGACTAGTTCGTCTATCTTTTTTGAATTTTTTTATTGACCTTTAAAGACCTAACTTTGGCAACCATGTTGGCTGCGGGCATTTGTGTGTGTGAGGCGATAGTTATTGGGTATCCTTCACGAAGTTTCCCCTGAATGAGAATTTAACTGAAAACTTGTCAAGAGTTCCCTTCCGACGAGAGCGATGCAGTTTTATCCGGAAGTGGATTCTCCTTGCTCCTGCACTAATGATTTCGCAATTAACTCAGCCAGTCACTCGGTAAAATTGCAAGTTGGTGGTCAAGGCCGTGTCCCCGTGTCATCGTTGCAAAACTATCAAATAGCGATTTTTATCGACGTATCCACAGTTTAAGATCTTACATTTTAATCTGTTTAGCGCTCGACACGAAAACTTTTAATTTGGTGTGGGCGTGGGGATTCAAATCGGCGGGGTTGGGTGAGGTTCGGCGCGGCGCGGCGGCGGTGGGGTGGGGTTGGGTGGGGTGGGGTGGGGTGGGGTGGGGTGGGGTGGAGTAGTTATGAAGGGGATCAACTGCTCCTCTCATTGTCAGAGTATAATAACGCATCAGTCACGCACATGGCGGATCCAGCAATCTGGCAACAGTGTATTCGTCCCATTTGATTGCGTAGCAAATAATCGATTAGTCACGGGGCCATGGCCCCTTCAAGAATCGATTGTTTATCATACATTTAAACGGGAAAAATTCGCAGTTGCCAGAGATTGCTGGATCCGCATATGCAGTCACGATCAGTGGCAGCTCATGCATAACCGTGACAACAACACGTTCTTTCCGTTTAATTATAAGTCGAATAATCGATTTTCTGAAGGTTCAATTAGACCTCTAAAAAATCGACTCTCGACCTATAAGCTCTTCTACGGATTCAGAAATCTGGCAACTGCGCATTCTTCCCATTTGAATCACGATTAACAATCGATTCTTGAAGGAGCTGTAGCCCCGTGACTAATCGATTATTTCTCATGCAATCAAATAGTAAGAATACATTGTTGCCAGATTGCTGGATTCATCTTTAATCTCTTTAGAGGCCCAGTCGCCCTCAAGCCTCCTTTTTTTGGGTCTTATGGGAAAACATTTTTTTTTGGAAAAAGTAATACAGTGTTTAAAGGAAGAAATTTTTACTTAAAGGCAAAAAAGGGCAAAAAGCGAGGAATTCATTTTTTTTTCTCTTTGCCTATTCAAACACTTGTATTAGAAAATAGTGGAGATGAGAGGGGCTATCTAGGGACTTCTGCCTTACTTACCCCCCTTTATCTGTACTTTTCTTACACATGTGATAAAATGAACAAAGAGAGAGAAAAACGAAATCCTGATGGCTACTGAGGAGCGAAGTAGCAGTCGCAAAGAGATGAAGGGAATGAGAACGTTCTCAGCGCAGCGGCCAGCGCGTCGAGAGATGACGGAAGAAACTCCTTCAAATAGGGGTGATACCACACCGATGCTCAATCGTCACAACGCATGAGCTAGTCTAATCTTCTGATGTATATAAGTCTATTCATCTGCTCAAACGTTGATTGAAGGCTGTATCAAAAGATCGCACATCGATATTGGCTGTGTTTTGGTGACATGGAATATTAAGTGGATTGAGTTTTCGCAGCTCTGTTGGAAAACGCATCATCATCAATTTGTTAGAATATTTAGCTTTTTTTTCTGGGGGAGGACCCTTTCATCAGCTTCTTGCTGGGGTTGTCCCCCTTCAACCCCCCCCCCCTTACCTTTCATGGTCTGATTTATTGGGGCCACAAACTAAGGTTCGCGGTAGCCGTGGGGAGGGTGAGGGGTTCCGATTCGAGTTCAGAGTGTTGATCGTTGATTCGGCGAGTCTCAGCGAAATTTGATCCGGAAAAGTGACACCACACGGCGCACGTGTACCGTTAAGCAGTCCAGCGTTGCCAAATTGTGGAGGCATTAAATTGTCTGCATAATTAATGTAAGTCTACCGTAGTATCGATAGAATTTGGCACCACCGGCAGAGTCTCTCCTCTTTCATTCCTTAATCCCAGTATTGTCATAATCACCCTGCATTAATCCAGATTTAATGTCTCTATTTTTTCCAAAACCAAGAAAAAATCGAAAACAAAAAACAAACAAAAACCGTCAATAGGTAAATATTATTTAAAAAAAAAAAAAAAAAAAAAAAAAAAATCAACATACATTATTACGAAGATTTTCAAAATGGACTGGCGTTTTGTCATCACTGTCTTTCAGGTTAGGTTTTGTTAGGTCAGTGCAGGTTAGGCTAGTTGTAAGGGGATCTGTAACAATCAACCTTTAATTTCAAATTCACTGTTTAAAAACCAAATGCAACTTTCCGTTTGTTCCAATGGAGCTCTTGTAAGGTTTTGCTGTCGGCAAACGGACTATATCACTTCTGATGTAAAATAATGCGAAAAATGCGAAAGTATAATGATGAGAATAATATAAAAAATTTCCAAGCTCACTCTTCGCAGAGAAAACTTTGCTCTTTCAGATGGATCCACTCGTGTACTATCAAACGCTAAAGTTCTGGCAGTCGAGAATTCGATATAAGTGGCGAATCTTCGAGTAAAATCAAAGCAACCCTCAGCGCTCCGTCACTCCGTGTGCATTCTCGTCCTTCAAAACTTTTCCATTTGCTAGTACATATGTGTGCATTATGTATTTATGTAAGAACGTTTGGCACCCCCTCCCCAAACAAAAGAACTGCACACGAAATCTAGTGCTGTTTCTCTCGCTCACCACGCATCGTAGAACTTTTCTGTTGGTATATTACCGTGTTTCTCGCGACAAAATCTCTAAGAACCTATATAACCTTCAAATTCTTTGTTTGAAAACCAAATAAAACAGTCTTATTCTTCCAATGGAGCTCTTGCAAACTTTTTCAACAGGTGATTGCTGATTGAAGAGTTGATTCTTGCATAAAAACCTGTAAACAATTTTTACTAAAAATGACGATGAGTAGGTACTCTAAAAAACCACAAAATTCACTCTGAGAATCGGGCTTAGTGGCGAAGCTACGCAGGTATCATGGGAGATTCCTATCTAATTTGAGATATGTCTCTGTGTTTTCTTATAGAAAGTGACTTATATTAGACAGGAATCTCCTTAATACCTGCGTAGCTCCACCATTACGATCTTGCCGTTACAGCTGTTTTTTTGCGTTTATTACTGAATTGTATACTTTTTCAGTGTCATTTTCGCTGGGATTTACATCAGATTAAACTATTCATTTGCTTATAGCAAAAGTTTGCAAGATCCCCATTCGTTGGTTGTCTTCTTTTGTTGGAGGTGCAAAACAGGAATCTCTCGTGATACCTGCGTATCTCCGCCATTACGATCTGGCCGTTACAGCTGTTTTTTGTGTTTATTACTGAATTGTATACTTTTTCAGTATCATTTTCGCTGGGATTTACATCAGATTAAACTATTCATTTGCTTATAGCAAAAGTTTGCAAGATCCCATTCGTTGGTTGTCTTCTTTTGTTGGAGGTGCAAAACAGGAATCTCTCGTGATACCTGCGTATCTCCGCCATTACGATCTGGCCGTTACAGCTGTTTTTTGTGTTTATTACTGAATTGTATACTTTTTCAGTATCATTTTCGCTGGGATTTACATCAGATTAAACTATTCATTTGCTTATAGCAAAAGTTTGCAAGATCCCCATTCGTTGGTTGTCTTCTTTTGTTGGAGGTGTAAAACGTACCGTGTGTATATACATACACTGAGGGTGGTCCTTCTGAACTTTGAGCTAAGTAACTGTCACCGTGAGGAGTGGGTTTTAGACTCTTTCACTAAAGTCTCGCCGTTATTTTTGCAGCATTTTACTATTAGAACCGATAATCCCTAATTGCTTGCAGCAAACCCTTGCAAGAGCTCCATTCCGACTTCCGATCTTCCTCTATAGTGTATGCGCATTCGCCGAGCTCAAATCTAAAATGGAGCTCTTGCACGGGTTTGCTGTAGGTAAATGGAGTATCAATTCTTATGTAAAATGCTGCGAAAATAACGATGAAACCATTGAAAAAGTCTAAAACTCACTCCACGCAGAGAAGATTTAACTTGAAATTTCGGATGACCACCCTTGCATGTATGCACTAACCTTGGATTCGGACCCCAAACAAAAGAACAGGACATGAAATTAAGTGCCGTCTTCCTCGTTTATTACGCAACGCATAGAACTTTTCTGAAGTTATCACTGTGCTCTTAGTGACAAAATGTGTATAAATGGACCTTTAATTCCTTCAAATTTACTTTTTGAAAGGAAATTCATTAATCTCATTGTTCAAATTCGTAGGTTATGTTCTTTTGTTTGGGGTCCGAATCCGAGGTTGGTGCATACATGCAAGGGTGGTCACCTTTCAAGTTAAGTTTTCTCTGCGAGGAGTGAGTTTTAGAATTTTTTAATGGTCTCATCGTTATTTTCGCAGCATTTTACTTTGGGATTGATACTCCATTTGCCTACAGAAAAACCGTGCAAGAGATCCATTTTCAGTTCTGACTAGGATGCTTCTTCCCAAATCGATCGATGCATTTTGATATTTTCGATCAATCGATCGTATCCGACGTGACGCGACGACTGCGTCGTACCAATAGTGAAGCGAATTGTTTCTTGTTGGGAGGGGGGGGGGGGTTATCGTCTGCGGCTGCGGGGCGAGTTGATGAGTGGAGAATTGGGTTGATCAAAAAGTGTCACGTCACGGCACACGTCTGTCGTCTCCGTGCTTCCGTGCACGGAGGCAGGCACGAAAACGATTCGCGCGGGCCGAAATGATGATGGAGCATCCTATTTCGATAATCGATACTATCACTTGACTACGAACGCGTCGTACCACAGGAAGCTACTGTTTCTTGGGGGCGTGCGGGTGGGGGGAATTAATCTTTGGGCTGGAGAAAAATTTATGATGGACATTGGTTGATCAAATTGTCACTCATTGGACACGTCTATAATTTCTTTTCCTCTTGTTGACAGGCGAAAACGTTTTGCGCGGGCCGAAATGTTTTAGAGGAGCCTAGCCCCCCCTATACTCGATGTCATACTCTATTAAAGTACTCAATCCCTCTCTTTGGCACGGAATTTTCCTTTCACTGGCGCTCCTCCGTTTATTGAGTAATTGTGGATGGAGCAAAATCGTCTAGACATTTTTAGTTGGAGCAGAAATAATTAAACTCGATTAACAATGTTTAAATTTCTCTTCTTTTCTTTGATTAATGTTTCGCATGAAGACAAAGGTTCATAAAATTTTTGACTTATGAGGGACATTTCACAACAATCCGGGTGACTTCGTTTCTTCTGGCACCATGAGCGTTTGCCGTTTGAACCTATGCAGAGGTATCGATTTCTTAGGGATTCAGTGAATCTTCTGAAAATCGATTGTTCGACGTTGGTTTAAATGGAGAGAATCCGTTCTTACCACATTTCACAAGCCACCGCTGCTCGCGAGCTTCAAAGATCTATATATAGAGTACGTCCGAGCAAAAATAATTTTATGCTGTCCTCAGGCATGGTGCCATGGTGATAGTGATTCCTTAAAAAAAAAAAAAAAAAAAAAAAAAAAAAAATAAAAAGACCAATGAAGCTCTCGCAAAGTTTCTCTGTCGATAAAAGGATCATCAATCGAAGCGTATAAGGAATTTTTCGGGAAAAATTGCTCGAATAGCGGCGCCCTTGATTTCACTTGTCTCAACTCTTTACTTTTAGGGACTCTAAAAAGGACGGACCGAGTTACCAAATCTTACAATTAGACGTAACTAATACCAAAGTTTAGTGTGCTCAACTAAAGACCTTTTGCAGACTCTTTTTTCTCTCTCTCTTTTGTTTCTCGTACAAATTTGAAGTTGCGGTCTGTTCTAATTTCCGTTTGTTTTGTTTGCTCTCATTACAGTTTGAAGATGCGTTCGAAACTCAGCCTATGTGAGTATACAGCTCCTGAATTTTTCTTTAGCACTAACCACAACAAGAAATGCGTTTTTCTACTTCTTATCATATACCTTCGTTGTTTTTCTTTTTTAAGCTTTTTTATCTCCCATCAATGTATTTGTGTATCATTATTTTATGCTACAGCATATGCTTATTAAAAGTGTGTCGTACGTCAAACAACAGACCAATGGTATCTCCTTTTGTGACAAACCACGAACCAACTTGCCTGCTATCTTGCTACCCCTGTATTTATCGATACTATACATTCCAACGAATCTACTTTGATTCCTCGCTCTAAATAAAATTGGTGTGTGAATTCTAGAATTCATCGAACCGGAGTTCTGGAAAAATTTAGATTAAATGCAGACTAGAACGTAAGTTTCAAAATGAGTTGATAGATCAACCGTTTTTACCACTGTACTTACCAAAATAATGGAGGTTTAGGAAAACATGTGATTTTTAGGCGAAAACGAAAGTTAGTCCGCATCTCCGGTAAATTGATTTACACCAACTGTGACTGAGTCGAGCTTTGATTGAATCGGCGTACACCACGGGTTACTGGGAATGAACTTTCATTTCCGCCCAAAAAGCACGCATACTTCATTGTTTTTGTAGGAAATATATATCAGAAACAGTTGATTTATCGATTGATTAAGTTGGCTTTTATTATTTCGATGATTTCAGTTTCAGCAGCTCACCGGTGCGATGACTTCTAGAACGATTTCATCTTTTCGCTCCATTTGTACGACGCCGAAGTCGCTAGACTACATTGTAATCACCTGAGTATCAAACTCTGTAAGATTCTGTTAGACTTGTTGAATTAGGTTGCCAGGCAACACCGGCCGGCGGAGGACCAGCACCGAGACAAACAAAGAGAGACCCAGCGTTTGCTATGTTTCCCATGTTACGAGAGTGAAGCAAGTAAAATGAGTTCATTTTTGTTGTTCGGAGACTCAACTTGACTCAACAAATGAAAACAACATCCAACAGTCGCCTGCTGTTGAGTTGTGATCATTTCTCCAATCGAAACGTACTTGAAATTTCGCTTTGAAGTCAAAATTTCAATGAATTAAGGTTTTATGATTTTGAATTAATTAATCAGAAACCTTTATTCTTGGGGGGGGGGGGGATTTCAACTATGAAGAAAACCCATCCAATGTCCATCTCTCATCAGTAGGCGACTCTTTGGCTGTCGCTTCGATGGGTTCCGACCAAATTTGAGCCAGAATATTGGACATCTGTTGCAAGCTTTTCGCTTGCGGTCTCTATTTGTCTCAGGATCAGTATAGTAGCCGGTGATCGGGATTCCCTTCATCGGGGGGGGGGGGGCTTCAGGATTCAATATTTTTACAATTTCGATTCAACTTTGCTACAATCAGCTCCTCGGATGACACTGATCTGAAAATTAAAATTAATTCTAAGGAGCTCTGTTTATTTTCACCCTTATTGTCCCCCCCCCCCCAAGAGGTTACGACCCCAGCTTATTGGGTCACTAAGCAAGTGGGTAGGTGGTGCACGTTTTAACGCCCAGGCTATAATAAAAATCCTCCACATTTTAAAAACTCAAGGGAGCGAACCTTGGACTTTGGGTCGCTTTCGAAGAGCTCTCGCAGTAGCGTAGTCTATGTGCACGAATGTGTGTATTTTGATTGTGTGAGTGTACGAGTATATACTTGTGGATGTGAGTGTGCGTGTGTGTTTGTGTTTGTAGTATATAGGGTTGTGCGGCGTAGTGTTTAAATGTGTGAGGGAGTGTGTTTGTGTGTGGATGTGTGGTTGCCGTGTTGGCCTCAGCCCGTCGGCCACTGCCGGGCGTTCGCGGCGCGGCGCAGCAAAAAGGCCGTAGAAACCGTGAGAAAAAAAGAGGGGTGAAAATGAGAGGGGAGGAGGGATGGAAGAGAGAACGGACTGCCAACTTAATTCTAATGGACGTAAAATTTACTAAAACCGTAAATACTCTGTAGTCTCTGGATCCTGGAGCTGGGTGGTGCTTGATGCTGGACTGGACCCTCGTCCTCGATGGCTGACGTGGGCGGAGAGGGTGTGCGGTTGTTTGGGGGGGGGGGGGCTTTTGTCCCTAGACATTTGTCAGACTTGACTAGTCTGAGTGGTTCAGTGCGCTCTCAGATCCATTTTGAGCCCTCCACCCTCACCCCTGCCACTCCCCTGTGTCCCTGCGACCCCTCTCCTGTCAGAGCCCCCACGCTCCTCGCCCGATCCCCTAAGCCTCCGCTCAAAGGAGCAACGTTGGGTCAAAATTCACCTTCCCCTCACCCTCCCCTCTTCGCTGAATTTATCTCTCTTTTGCTCTTTGAACAACCATCATTCTACCCCCGAGCTTTTCTCTCTCCCCCTTTTTCTCTCTTTCCCAGCGTTTTTTCCCTCTTTCCACACTCACTAAAAGAGCTTTCCTTCATTTCTCTAATTTATCCGTTCTCTCTCTCTCCCCTCCCACTCGCTCTTTCTCACCCTTTCTCTCTTTCTCTTCGTCTCTATCTCTTTCTATTTACCTCTCCCTTCCTCTCTCTCCCTTCCTCTCCCTTCCCCCCCCCCCCTCTCTCTCTCTCTCTCTCTCTCTCTCTCTCTCTCTCTCTCTCTCTCTTACTTTTTATGATTCATGGATCCTACACTCCTATACAAGGTCAACAAATTTATCCGAATGTTGGGGGGGGGGGGAGGGGGGGCAACGATGAAACTATATTAAGCTTGGTCATTAAATGAGTGCTGCTTTTGTGTAGTTTCTACACATGAAGTTTCGAAGTCCTCACCAAGCAACTTGATTTCCTTTATTGTTGAAGGTAAAGCGAGCTTGTCGAAGGAGCTTTGCAATGTTTTTCTGTCGGCAGATAGACTGCCGCATCTTATCATTAAACGTCAGCGAACGTAACGATGAAATCATTATATAAAAAAAAAAAAAAAAAAAAAAAGGTCTAAAACTAACTATCGAGGAAGTAAAATTTAAGTTCGGAGTGGTCTACCAGCTCATGTTTATAACGTTACGGCAGATCGCGGTCTGCCCAAAAATGGGTCTGTTGCAAACTTTTGCTACAGCTACCCAGAGGGTCAATTCTGGTGTAAAATCTTTTGAAAATAACGTTAGGGATCAGTGGCGTAGCGTGCAATTTGGCAACGCTGCAGTTCGTTCATTTAAACCCATGAGAAAGATCGAATTTCTTGGGTGTTCGGTGAACACTTTCATATTCGACCTTTTACGTTGGTTTAAATGGACACAGTACAGCGTTGCCAAATTGCACGCTACACCTCTGTTAGGGATCATCAATAAGTTCCAAGATTGACTTACAAACTCAGTAAATGTGTTTAACGAAAGCTCAAGATGGCTGTCAAATGAGCGGGTCACGTAATGGCCGGAGTATTCCATTTAACCTCTTATGGGCCAAGCTCAAGTATACTCGTTTTTATCCTCTATTCTATTACTCAATATTTCAGTTTTCATTCCGAATAAAAGAAATTATATAGTTGAAAACGCTAGAAGATAAGGTCTCGTCGGGAGCCTTCAATTCATCATATAGGCAATTCCAACTCCCCCGAGTACGAAGAGTTAACTACCTTCCCTTTATTAGAGGAGGAGTAGTGTTCTCTTGAACTAACCTGGTCATTAAATGGTTAATCATAACTTTCCATACTGAGAAAAGTGATTCGTCATAGAGGAAGCTGCAATTAGATGAGACTCCCGCCGTTGTGCAATGTGCATGGCCCGCTCATTTGACCGCCATCTTGGATTTCTCCCTTTAATGTCATTTGTGGGTTAATGAATAGATTTTGAGACTTTTAGATGCTTTTAGTGTGATTTTTACTTGGTTATACGTAGGGACAGAACTTCCACAACGCTATAGCAATACTTTGCCACAGACCTATTATGGGCAGATCCGCCCGGTCAGATAGTGATTTTCTCAGCGTAATGTCTAATCCAACAATGGACTAAATTTTTACCGTTTTTCATCCTCAGACAGTTAAATCTGCAGTAGTATTGACTGTTGCAAAAAAGTTAAAAATGAAATATGAGACAATGTTTGAGAAATCTGATACTCATCGACGCGACGTATGGAATTTAATGAGCTTATCATAAATTTGTTATTATTTTGAAACTATCTGATGGTCCGAGTCTGTCAGACAAAAGAAATGGTCACCGGACCGTTTTGTCTCCACCTTTTTCTTTCTGCGCTCTCCTGATTTAATAATAACTCATCTGTTCAATCATAAGGCTCTAAACCAGAGCACGAGTTTTCTAATTTTTAAAGTCGCGTCGGGGATATAGATAGATAGATAGATAAATAGATAAATGATTTATTTTCGGTCTTTAGACAAAAGCCTATAAAAAAAAAAATTGTTAAATTACTCAAGTTACACGTAAGCTGTACTAGAAAAATTAAATAAACTAACGTAAAATTAACATAAAAATTAAAGAGTGAAAAATCGGTACCTCCATAGGCGAGCCTGCTTTGGAGATTGCCTTCAATAAAGAAAATTAAATAATTGAAAATACGCGAGAGAGCTTAAGAGTGAGGGAGAGATAATATTACGATGACTTCTAGATGTTTATGTAGCTATGATTCCCACCTTGCATATAGGTAAAACTGAAGCACGGAAAAGAGTCAACTCGATGATTCAGTGTAGTTTTTTATAGCTGGTGGTCTATAAGCCCAAGCACAACTTATGTATTGTGGGCAACATACCCACAAAAAATCCAGGAGTCATATGACATCATTAAATTTGTCCCCGAATTTACCTGAAAAATGTATTAAGTGTTCTATTTTAAACGAGTTACAGTCGTTTGAATATGCTGTTTTATGGTGATAATCCTTGTCAAAATTGTATACCTAGACGCTTTTGCATTGCAATGCTCTGCGTACTTACGAATTTACTCTCTGGCGGCAAAACATCCAAATTGGTACAAAATTTTGACAAGGATTGGAAACTGTTTTCAATTCTTGCCTCAGTGAATACAAATCCAATGAATGTTTTCACGCTCCACTGCTTTCGAGTAACGTCACTTGAATCGTAGGAGATTAGTCACGCAAAACTATGTGTGCTATATACTGTGCTCCAAAGGAATTTCTCAAGTGTAAAGACATACGTCTGTGCTATGAAACGCAAAAGTTTTGGCAATCAAGAATTCGAGATAAATGGCAAATTCTTCTGTGATCAAATCAACTTTTTGCGCACCGCGTGCATTTTTAAGGGGTCTCTCCACCTACGAATTTAAAAGCACGAATAAACTGATTGGACCAATGAGCTGCCTTAAAGTCGATAGATTGTATCGACGCAACAAAGAAGCCCATTGGCTGAAGCAGTCAATTCGCGCTTTTAAATTCGCTGGGGGAGAGTCAAAAACCCCTTTAACTATCATAACTTTTGCGTTTGCTAGTACTTATGAGTGAAATTCATGCACCGTGGATCATGTTTACACCTACCCAGATGTTTTACTCGAACTGTTTTTCTAATAATGTACGGCGTTTTGAATCGATAACTGTTCCTGCGCCCCTGTCTTGGTGCTGTATCGGTTGAAATTGAAGGCGAAACTTGCTTTAAACAGTTTATACCCCAAATTGAATGAGCCCCTTGCATACTTATACCTATAAATAAAGTTATCCTATTTTTCCACACAAGTCCTTTCCGCAGAGAGATATAGAGACGGAGCACTCAAAGACTGCAGCAAAACAAGAGGCATGTTACATTTTTGCGGCGTCAACAAATCAGCAGTCAACACTCCTCTGATTTCGCTTGGTGTTCAGCCGTGACCACTCTCCTTTTCTTTTCCCAGTCTATTCCCTCTGTGTTTACCGATGTCCCTTGAATAGCTCTCGAAACGCCTCTTGTGGACTTTTAAGTGGATTTTGAGACTTGTTGATGATTTCAAGAAGATCTTCACGCTAATAAACGCAGTTATCGGCTCTCCATACCACTGTAGCAAAATTTTACAACATATTGCCTTAAGGAATACTGAAGTCAGAGTTTTATTGTCATTTTGGCAGGAGAGCAAATCTGAAAAAGTACGAGGAATTTTCAGTCCATTCCTTGTTGATACTCTTACAGTTCGAATCCTCAATGAAGGAACATTTCCGACGGTGGAAACTTCTTCTACCGCTTTAACCATTCGCAAACTCACGACTTGCAATGAAAAGTAATGTCATTAAAATTGCCCTCTGCACTCAAGCCTAATTGTGGGAATCTGCGCGCGCGTTCCCGGTGCCTCTTACGCGCGGCCGCCAGCAGCGCGGCGGGTCGCGTCGCTCCTGCAAGTCATGATTATTTTTTATCGCGCGGATGGGTTTAAAAATAGAATAATTTTAAATTCATTACGTGAATGGCTTCAACGCAGTAAACAAAGATGATTTAAGTATTTACGATGGAGGACGCTCCCTGTGGGCCCTGGGCTCTTAGGCTCTGCGGCTGCATGAATGTGAGTGTGTAAGTGATGCGGGGTGAACAAAGTAAATTCATTACCATCGTCCTAAGTCAGGGTTAGGGTGAACAATTGTTTCTCGATGCACGTCACGTAACTGGAGGGGGGGGGGAGTTAAGTTAAACGCAACGTTAAACATAAGGATTCGTCTCAAACGTGACTTATGATGATAACGCAAGATGCCGTGAATGAAGATGCTCGGAAAATAGATCTGTCTCAAGATAATGCTAACGAAACGACTTTTTCAGGGCTGATTCCTACCGTTTTGCTGATCTATTAGGACATTCTGCAATCCATCAGAGGTCTCCAACCGGTTGAAGTAAAGATTGCTGATTCTAGTTTTTCTATTAGCTATTCAGCCATTATTTTTGTTACGGACGTTACATTTTCACTCTTCTAATTGGTATATAACACAATCTGTGTAAAATTATGGTGAACTGTTTAGGGGAAGTTATAAAACTAGATGGTTACTACTTCTCTGTCAATTTTCGTAGCAAAATATTGGTTCATTTTTCAGTTATGTTAAAAAATGAAGTGTTACGGACGTTACAAAAAAGACACCCAGTTTCCATGGACCTAATTTCGGTTACTCTTTTTAAAAGCAATTCTATTTGAACTGAGTCATTCTTCATACCATCTATTTTTAAGAATCATTTTTGTCAAAAAAAAATTTCCCTATGTTTTTTTTGAGTTATTGCTCTTTTTGGTGTTACGGACGTTACACGGCACCCGTTACGGACGTTACTAGGTAACAATGATTGGACAATAGATATGTTTTTACCCATTTTATCTTTACTCAGAGCTGCTTATTCCTATTAAATGACCAGGATTTTATTTTATCTTCAATAGATATGTAAAAATATCCCAAAAAATTTTTTTTTTTTTTCAATTTAAGTCTAAATCTGAAATTATTTTATTAAAAATAAAAAAACTTTACCGCCCTCCATCTTATACTCAGATTTTCATCTAAATTACAAAAATAAATTATGTAGTGACAAGAAAGGTTGAAAATAACCAACATGCAGCAAAAGGGGAAGAAAAAATAAACTTTATTAGGAACAATAAACTAAATTATTTTGAACAAAATCAAAAACTTAAAATTACGAGGGTGGTTTTTAAAGTAAGTTTACCTTTTTTTTTTCCCAGAAACTATTAATGTTAGAAAAAAAACAAACCCAGCGTTGGAACGTACGTACTCTCAGCTTTTTAATGAGCTCCAGTTTTTCAAATTTGGTTACGCGTTGCGGAGATATCGTGGATTTTCCACACCCATCTCTCCTTCAAACGTGCCCACCTTTTTAGCCTCACAGAAAACATGAGTTTTAGACTTTGAAAAAGTAAAATAGAGCTATTATTTTATTGAAACAAGTCATAACATTGTTGTGAGGCATCTCACCTCATTTTTTGACATAGTTACCGCTAGATTCTTAAATTTTTTTTAAAAAAAAAAAAAAAAAAAAAAAAAAAAAATTCGTAAAATTCTTTCCACATACTCCTGAACCAGGTGTTGACGCAAGCTGTTAATCCAGCTTCAATTCATGATGGTTGCTCTTTCCTTACTGACCGAAAGTTTGAAGATCGAAACAGATTGGATCATTTTCTCAGTAGTAGAGTAGTCTATTCAGTAAACAACATGCACTCAGATATTATTGAGATGTCTGATCCGGAGATAAGCGCATCGCCTGCCGAAACTCGCAGTCTTCTGTAGCGCGTGAAAAGGTGGGCACATTTGAGGGAAAGACGGATGGGGAAAATCCACGATATCTCCGCAACGCATTGGCAAAAATTTAAAAAACTAAAGCTCGTTAGAAAGCTGAAAGTACGTACGTTACAACATTGGTTTTGTTTTTTTTTTTTTTTTCTAGCATTGATATTTTCTGAGAAAAAAAAATAGGTAAACTTACTTTAAAATCCACCCTCGTAAAGTAACGGCCCCAAAAAAACCCTGTAAAAAATAAACATAAAATAACACAATTTGAGAATCTTGAAGGGGTAATTGAATTTTTACTTAAATTACACTTCTGAGGAGCATCCCAGGTGGAAAAATTTCTCTTCCAGAAGTCCCCCTACCAGTCATAATAATCTGAAATAAAAATAAATACCTGTCAAACTAAATGTTTTGTTTGAGATGCAAGAAAAAATGCAAAATTATTGACAAAAAATGTGATAATAAATGTAATAAACCTAACCTAACCTAACCTTTGCTTCTTGAAGGCGCACAGTTGCATTTCAGTTATGGAATAATAAGTAAAACAATGGTTATAACGTCCGTAACTGAAAAAATTAGGTACAAGGTAATGAATGTAACGTCCGTAACGTTACGGACGTTACAAAATGTAATGTGTAATAAAATGGTCCCAAGATATCTGTGAAAAAAGTGATCCACCTGGCATGACATAAACATCATGAATGTTTCTTTCCCCAAAAAATTAATTTAATATACCTACTAAAAAGGGAAAAAATACACTGATTTTTGTTACTTTCCTGTTACGGACGTTACATTTAGAAGCAAGTTGGAATAATTATTAAAATATAGTTTAAAACTTACCTATTTTCTTAGCTGTTAAAGGAAGATGTTTTTAATGATCTAACCTCACTCCTACAAAAGTGTTTGAAGTTTTGGGTGATGCAATAATTAGTACAAAACAGTAATGTCAACTTGACTCTAAAATCACTAGAGCAAACACTGCACCAAAAAAAAGCTGAAAAACTAGTGAAAAAAAGAAAAATTGAGTGAAACAACTTAGTTTCATAAAAATTTAAGATATAACTCAATGGAGAGAATAATTTTTTTTCAGTTAGAATATACTTTTTTTTTTTTTGAAAATGTCCCCTTTTAAAATAATGGCTCTATTGTAGTTCCAAAGTGATTTACTTAATCTTTGCTTTGACCCATTGAAGCACCGTCATCATTGGATTGTAGATTGTAGAATGCCATTAAAAATCCGAAAAGCGACGCAGCTCTGATTTATTTTTTCTCATTCAGTGGCGAAGCGTGCGATTTGGCAACGTTCCTTTTCCCCATTTGAACACATTAGAAAGGTCGAAATGCCTGGTCATCGCCGATGACTGGAACGTTTTGGTGAATTTAAGGAGAAAATACCATTGTTGCCAAATTTCACGCTTCGCCACTGTTCTCATTTGTTGAGCTCATATAGAAACCGAGTTGGCCTGTACAGGATATAAAAAAGAACAAAACAGGATCAAAGCTAAAATATCAATTAAAATAAAATAAAATGATCGTGGGACGTTTATTTTAATTGATAGTTTAGCTTTGATCCTGTTTTGTTCTTTTTATATTGTGAATTTTCGGGCTACCTGCACAGGATCAGACTTTTCCTGACGGAAAAGGGGGGGGACGGACATTCACTCCCCAAAAATCATTTTTCGGCTCCGAAAGCCCCCCCCCCCTTCCATTTGTTTTCAGCCCAATGGAAATGAGTCAGTTTCGAATTTTTCCTCAGCAATTTTAAGCATTTATTTGCTTCTGTTGTAAAATGATGCACCATTAACGACGTATGCCGCACAGTAGATCGAAACATGGTATTTTACGGACATACAAGATTCAGAACAGTAAACAGCAAGTCAACTGAAAAGTGTGTAAAATCGTTCGTTTTTGAGCTGAAAATGACTCAAATAACATGGTTTTTGCAAGGAAATATCAACTTTAAATGTTTTTGAAGCAAGAAAAGTCAAATTACATGGTTTTTGCAAGGAAATATCGACTTTAAATATTTTTAAATCAAGGAAATGAGTCAAATTACATGGTTTTTGCAAGGAAATATCAACTTAATATGTTTTTAAAGCAAAAGAACACGGAAAATGTTCTTGTCCGGAAAAATCCATGTTTGGATTCAGTGTGCGCCTTTAAAATTACCGCATTTAAAAAGTGGCATTCTCAGCAATTAATGTAACGCGTGGCTTGTTCAAAATGGAAGCGACTCCTTGAGTTAAAGAGGGGATTTTGAAAGCTTTCAATGCACCTCGTTATTTTCGTGGAATTTTTTGTTTTGACAAAATGTGCTATATTGCTGTAACTACAAACTAGAGCACACAACAGACCTATTGATTTATAAGTTTAAATGATAAAGACTCGCGCACATGTATATAGGTGTGAGTTGAAACATAGAAAGAATGAACGTATATTAGTTGGTCGCCTAATCTCCTATCAGTCGCATCACTCACAATCGAGCCCAGTAAGCCCAGCGTAAATTTTTTTGAATAATCAAATGCTGAGAGGCGCAGTCCTAGTCAGTGGTGCCAAATTTGTCTATAAAAATTACCAACTTTTACAATAAGTCAATCAATAATGGGGAAAAATCGGATGATTATTCGAAAAATGGCAACACTGATCTCAGTGCTACCAGATTTGACAAACAAATATACAGACATTTTACATTAAGTCTGATAGGGAATTGTTATAGTCGGGGGCAAAAAGAATGTCATGCGTCTCCTTGAAGTAGGCCACCGGCAATACTTATATCTCAATTTAAGCATGGCAGGTGGCCTACCTCAAGGAGTCGTCTGACATTCTTTTCGTCCCCGCCGTACTTCATCACCATATCAAGCAGTACTACGCAGTCTTCTGATGTTGGAATTTCTCTCAATTAGTAAATTGTTTTCTCGCAATGTTTATCACTAACAATATCATTCTCGTCTAGTCAATAAACTATGAGTATACTCTATTCGCATTTAAAAAGTCCGTGTTGCCGAAGCTTTTTATCCTAAGTAAAGGACCATAAAATAATAGTTTTCTTATTACCGCAGTGCACTATGTCTGAGATCTTCAAAAAGTGGCCGAAGTTAGAAAGTAAATTTCTTATCAATTTATCATTTATAAACTTCAAACACCCATTTTAATCTCAGAAAATACAATATTAGCATGTAATTTAAGCGTTAAAGTGTCACTATAAAGTTATAAACTAAGCTTATAAGGTTGAAAACTATGATTTCTTATGATTTCTCACTGATTTTTTGCCTCTTTTTTCGATCGCACACCATAGGACAGTGTTCCGAATTACTCTTTATTCTGTTTTTCTTGAACGTAACTATAAATAGCTGTTCCTTTTCTCTCAGTCAGGTGCATTAATTGGCTGTCGGGAAAATCCGGTTTGAAAACTTTTAGTCATCATGTTGAAGCTAAAAAAGCTCACGTTAACACGGTGGGTGCTTTGAATCAAAGTTTTGAATCATACCATTCTTCTCCTTTGTCCAGAATTATAAGCGAAAGTTTATTTTTGGTTCCCGTTTATTGTTAAAGTCTCGTTTCGTTTTGCATCTCTTTCATAAGTGCACGAAAAAGATCGGTCTGTTTCTTCAACCAGCGTCCGGTATGTTACCTCTCCCGCAATTGATTTTTAATTTTGTTCGTAATTTTAATTCATGAATATAAGTAGGAAAATTATGAAAAAAATAGAAATAATGTGGAGAAGTAAAGAAGAGGAAAAAAAATAAATATTAAGACAGCATGGAAAGGACTTATAAGTTAAGTTACTTGCCATGTTGCACTGATTTTGCAAGTTTTCTTTTGATCAGGAAAAATTATAGGAAAGCATTGTCCTTAATTTTTATCGCAAAAATTCCTCGCGTTGTCAACAATTCTTTCGGTGAAAACTTCCAATTCCGTTCAAAATGTATGTAAAAATGAGAATGAAGTAATAAAGTATATAGTTTCCAAACTGGGTCATTAAGTGACAAGTGGCTTATCAAGCGAATGTTTTTATTCGGTTCGTGCGAAGATTTTAGGTTCGGAACCTTTTGGAGGAAAGTCAACAAAACCATTTTCACCCAATCAGGAGCGTTGTTTATTGTTGTCTCTTACCATTTGAGTTACTCTTTTCGCTCTCACCTCGCGGAACGGTGTACAGCAATCCATCGTTGCCGACCGCCCCCCCCCCTCCGGTAAGATAATAAAATGCACAAACGCGCGGTGATTCACCCGAAGAAAGAAGAAGGTTCGGGCGAAGATTTTCACCTCGGACCTCTTAAAAAAATTCGCTTAGAGAATCTAAGCAAAACAGAAGCTAACAGTCGCTCACTGTTGAGTGGTGAACATTGCGCATCTAATCGAAATCTATCTGAAATTTTGCTTTGAAGTCAAAGTTTCAACTAATACAATTAAAAATAATTAATCAGAAACCGTTATATTCTGTCATAAATACGAAAATTTAAACGATATGATGAAAACCAAACCTCTGTTCATCACTCAACAGTAGGCGACTGCATGTCGGTTGTTGTTTTCGATGAGTCTCGACTAAAATTAAGCTGAAAAATTTGACACCTGTCGTAAGTTTTGAGCTAGGTCTCTATCTGTCTCTGGTCTGAAGAGGTCTTTTGAGGATCCAACGTGATTCGATCGTAAAAGATTCGTAAGTTTGAGCGTGCGATGGCGTGGGCGTTTCAGCGGGCCAACCGAAATACTGGTTGAATTAAGGTGGATCCTCAGCGTTTAGTTCCATATTCTGCCACCACAAGAAGATACGTTCTTTAAATTAAAAAAAAAAATCATGGTTAACGCAAATTAATGAAAAAGAAAGGGCTTCGTCGGAGCCTCGGAAGCAATCCAAGAAACATTTTAGTACAAACAGTATATGCTGAAATATTACGAATTATGCGTGAAACTATTGAATTTCGGAAAGCCCCAGAAGACGCCATGACGCCAGTGGCCGATGTAGCAGGTTTCCGAAGTTCAATAGTTTCACGCTTAATTATTTCGTAACCGTTTTAAACTAAAATGTTCCTTACATTGCTTCCGAGGCTCAGACGAAGCCCTTTCTTTCATTTGTTCGCGTTTACCATGCTGTTTTTCTATTTAAAGAACGTATCTTCTTGTGGTGGCAGAATATGGAACGAAACGATCAGGATCCGCACCTTAACCCTCTAAAGGCCAGGTTATTTCAAAAGGACGCCACTCTTCCGTTTATAAAGGGAAGGCAGTTAACTGTTCGTACTCGGGGGAGTTAAAATTGCCTATACGATACATTGAAGGCGCCCGAAGACATCTTATTTTGTACATGTTTTCATCAATAGTCGCGTTTATCCGGAATGAAGACTGAAACAATGTGAAGGAGCGTAGAGAAGAAAAACGAGTATACTCGGGCTGGGCCCTTAAAGGGTTAAGGGTTTCCGGAAAAAGGGTTCCTAATATAACAGATGCGCTATTCAGGTAAGCCTCTCTTCAGTCACAACGACAGTTTCTCAAAAAGAGCATACCCCTTGTTTTATGGGCCCTTTTCCCGGAAATGGCCTCAATTATCTGCGCGATATCCGCTTGCAATATCAGTTCCTCTCCTCTTTGCGATCTTTGGCTGATTGTGTGACAGTTTGCTCGCAATATTGTGCATGTGAGGGACGCGTGACTGGATTCCGCGTTCATGAAAAAAAGGAAGAAAAAAATGGAACTGGTTCTTGAATCTTGGTCCAGCTCAACTTTCAGTTCAATGCCGCACCGCGCTCCTGGGTACTCCCCCCCCTTCCACCCTTCCTCTCCTTTCTCGCTCAAACTTCATCATGCCTGCAGCCAAGCGTGATGCGGTCAATTGGACAAATCGCGAGCGTGCGCGACTACCGACTACCTCTCTCACTGTCAAGGTCGTTTCCAGACTGCGATTTGATCCAATTTTTTGAGCGAATCCCAAAGTCAAGTGCTTCTTGTTTCCCTCCTCTTGGTTTCAGATTTTGTCTATCAAAGGTTACTAAGAATTGGAATTCTTGAAGTTGAAGAGTCTTGCCATACATGATACAAGGTGTCACCTCTGATTGGCTGTTGGGATTTGAGACTGTCGCGTAGTTCAAGGTGGCGTTCTCTGTGCTGTTTCTCCATAAGATGAACGTTGGAGCGCTTCTTTCGAGGAGGCGTATTTCCAAATTAAAATTTACAAGTGTTTGAGACTTGAATTGGGTGTTTCGTCATGGAGAAAGCTGCGAATTGATGCGACTTTCCTATTGTGACTCGCTCATATGGCAGCCATCTTGAAGTTTTGTTTAAACGCATTAATTGAGTTTGTGGGTCAATTTTGGAACTTTTTGAGGTTCCCAACGGAGATATTTACAAGAGATTTCCCACCAGAAATAGCCCTCTGTTTTGCTGTAGCAAAACTTTTCAACAGACCCATTGTTATGCGCCTTCATTCTGTTAATACTCTATACTTAATCGGAATTCCTGTTATTTCAACGGGAATTCCTGTTACTTCAACGGGAATTTTGATCAAGCAACAGTTTATTTCCTGTTTGTTGAAACAACAGGATTTCCGGCTAAGTGAGTATTAAACAGACTTCCGGTTGAATTAACTGAAAATTCTTCGCACAATCAGTGTCCATGTAACACTACAAAAGTACCTGTATCAAAGTATTTAAATAAAACTAGTAAATAGCAATAAAGTATGAAACCCAGAGTCTGCTTTTTTCTCTGTGAACCATCGTTGTATTATTTACTATTGGCTCTAATTTATCTCTTCTCTCTTATGTTTTAGTCCGTGTGAGATGGATCTGGATACTGCTTTAGATGAAGCGAAAGTTGCAATAAACCTATTTTTTAACAACAAATTTAATGAAGCAAAAGATATGATGAAACCTTGGTAAGTGATCCCCGTTGAATGTCCAATCATTGCATTGCTTAAGCTTACATCAGATTACATCAGTATACAAAACAAAATAAACAAACAACAAACAGAACAATTTCATACTTTTGACTTATCCCCTTCAATTTATAACCGACAAACAACAATAATATAATGCACTAACCCATAACACCCTAGCATGACCATGTGTGATGTGGTCATAGTAGAGGGGGTAGTTTTCGTTTTTCAGGGGTATTTAAATTAGATTGACGAATTATGTTGATCCCGCAACATCGTAGCGATGTCATTTGGCATCGGCCTTTTTTGGGCATTCTAGATGTGCTGAATTCTTTCTTTATCGAGGTGAGGGGGTAAATTAATTAAGGGTTGTGGATGAAAACGGTTAAAAAAAAAAAAAAAAAAAAAAAAAAAAAAAAATAATAATTCAGGTTTTTGTGGGTTAAGATTGTTTTTCTCTTTGTTCTCTCTATTTATTTTGCTTTTAAGCTCCTTCATTTTAAGATGACAAGTCTGTTTAGTACAGTTGGGGACAAAAAATATGTGAGACGACTCATTAGATTTTGGCTTAAGTACTAATAAGTAAGGCCATCTGCAATGATTTAATTCATTGAGATGAGCACCGAGCATTACGGATTGCGGGTAGTGCGCAAAGTCCACCTCCAGGAGTCGCCTGACTCCCCCTCCCCCCCAGCTGTACAAGCAGTAGCATGAATCTTGTGTTGACGATTCGATGCATCCAGGGGTGACAGGAGGACGAATCGTTTGGTACCGTTATCGTTTCGTTTGATTAAATCAAATCGGGAACTGCTTCTGCGGCAACTGATCGCGCGTGATCCACCACTCACTTCGACTCTTCAATACTTCAGGCGATCGAAAAACGACACCTGTCAAAATCATGCTTCCTTCGACTCGTTTACAATTTATCAGGGCTCAAGATTCGATCAGTCTGACCACCCATAGCTTACACGTAAACGTACGATAAGAATCCTGAAAGAAACGATTCGTGACAACCAGCTTTACGCGTGAAAAAGAAGAACAAACCTTTTCCTTCCGTTTCTTTTATGTCAATCGAAATCGAGATATGTTCGGGCCACTTGTAATGCGGGTTGCTTCGAATCTTCGACGCAAGGCTCATTTCGATGCTTGTCTTTAAGTACTATGGCTTTCAAAAGAAAGTATACTGGTAGAAATTTTCTTTCTTCCACTCCTCAACTAGTTTTAAATTTTTTGCAGTTTTCAGGTATTTCATAGTCTAACACATTGCTGTAACGTAGAAACGTAGAAAAAGTATGCCTCAAAAAATCTAAAACTCTTCGAAAAATAATGGACAACATAGTCAAGGACCGTTTCGATAAGAGGACTTTCTTTTGAAGGTCAAAGTACTTACAATCGACGAGTTAAAGTATGTCAGATGACGCCTTAGATTTTGGTTCAGGTAGAAAATACCTGCAATACTTATCACGTTGAATTTAAGCATTGCATGTGGCCTACCTGACTGTGGCGTAGCGTGCAATTTGGCAACGTTGAAATCCGTCCATTTAAATCCATTAAAAAGATCAAACAACTGGGTGCTCGGTGAACACCTTCGCATTCGATCTTTTACATGGGTTAAAATAAACATGTTACAACGTTGCCAAATTGCACGATACGCCACTGCAGCAGAAATAAAAGCTGTCGTCTGACACTCTTTATTTCGTCAACTGTGCCTACACAAATCCTCCCCTTATTGAAAAAAATTAGCATTATGAAATTTAAATGAAACAGATGAAGAAGCAGCTGGCCGATCCTGAAGGATTGTATCGTAATCGTACCGAGTCGCTATCGATTGCTTGTTATTCTTATGGGTGCAGGTGTCATCACGATAGGCTTTTAATCCGAAAGAAATCCTTTAATCTCTACGGTGTGTGCACGATAGTTCAGGAGTCATTGGCGAATCTCCGCAGAGATGGAAGGGTTTCTTTCGGAATGACAACGCTGACCGCCCATAAGCAAAAATAACACGTTCCTACTCGACCATATTGACTCGATGGCATTACGGTATACGATCGTTCATAATCACCCTGCTGGTCTCGTTTTATTAATTTTTCTATACCGTGCATAAAATTGCGTACTGTTTTTGTATCTAGACAATCTAGACCTCCCCCCCCCATGTTTTCTTTTTTGTCAATAAACTGTTTTAACCTATTATTCTCTCATTGGTAGGGTTGGAACCAGTATGTACCATTCAATAGGAAATTCAGTTTTCGATTTCTTAGAAGCAGTCCTAACATTTAATCAGGTATTTTATTCCACCATTCATAGTTTCTTTAATCGTAGCTATATCTTCAGTTTTTAAACACTCTTTCTCCAAGTGTTTCAACCTTTTCACTTGCACGCGACTGCTCGCCAAACACCAACGATGTCTTCTGTCTTCGTCTCACTGGTTTTTTCTCTTTGAAAATCGCGCTCGAAATCGGTAATATTTGCGATCATGAAAATGAAATTAACAATATAATATAGTTTTCAACTTGCAGTTAATATTTTTCTTTCTTAAAAAAAAAAAAAAATTAAATTAAAAAAAAAAAAAAACTCCGTGCCATATCACGCGTTCGTCGGTTCCAAGAGATTTCGCCCACTCCTAATTCGTCAATTTACTATTTTCGTCCAAAAAAAAGTCGTCCTACGTGTAAATTATTCTATTATAAATCGTCCATTATTGTGTCGTCCAATGTGCTAATTTATCCAACGTACAACATGCCCACGAGTCCACGTATTATTTTGTTCATTCTCAAATCAAGGAAATGGACAATTATTTCACAATTAGTTCTAAACTTTGAGACGTTTGCGTTAATCAATAATTCAACTGAACACATTATTACGCATTCGAAGAAATGAAGAATCTCATTTTATCTATCAAAAGGGATCACTTAACTATCCCGTCGACAAATTAAAGAGGCCGTGAGCCATCACATGAACACCTGGCGTTTTATCGAGAACTTTCAAGAAGATCAAGACGATAATGAATCACTTATTACACAGATCTATGGAGGGCATCAGAGCGTGAAAGCTCCTACCAACAAGAGATGCGTCATGAATCAAGAGAGAGTTGAAAGGATTGTAAGGAACTATGCCCAATATAAAGAAGAGAACAACGTGTTAACATCCCGGCAAAAAAATGGACGTTTAACGTCCTCCGGACGTCCGGGGAAAATTTTGAAAAAGTCTTGAATTTATTGGAAATGCCCTCTTTTGACATTAAAAAGGTGATCAGTGAAGAACTAAAATTCCTCTGTCACCTAAACATTCTTAGGGGTCGCCGGACTTTTGGCTCATCCTATTTACTCTGGGAGTCGCGTCATATCGGAATCCATTTCTGATTGGCTCTCAGATTTAGACTATTTAAAACAACATTGTTGATCGTCAAAGGTTTGTGGGCCCCAAACTATAGTGGATGGTGTGTAACAATTACCAGATATTCACTTGGAGTAGCATACTTTGAGGATCCAATTTGATCGTCGGAATATGCCTAGTACTCGAACGATCTGAGAGCTAAGCCATTATGTATCCGTGCAACAAAACTTCCGTCAACCCGAATCCAAAATTCATACGATTCATACCTTCGCTGGTTATTTGTGTCCTCCCCGTGGAATCTCATCTTCTTCGCAAATTCGCAATCCCAAGATCGTTGTCGTGGGAAATTTTTTCTTCTTCTTCTCTTTTCTTCTTTTCTTTCCTTCCCGAAGACTTGAACTCATTTTGAACAGCAGAACGCGCTAGTCTCAACGAAAGCGCGAATCGGTATTCACGTTCAAGGCTTGTTATTTTTGCATTTTGTCTCGAGTCGATTACGATATTAATGATGGAAAGAAGAGTTATAATAAGCCTACACGCTTCTAATTACTTGTATCCGTCATTTTTATATTATTTCCAATTCTTCTTTGTCGTCGTTTTGTTGAATAAACGCTTAATTGCAGACTAGGCGTTTTACCGTAATTTAGCGCTGATTTAATTCATCGAAGACACAGCACGTTTACTAATTGCCAACATTATCTGCATTCACTTTCCTCGTTTTACTTTTAAAAGCTGCAGTATTAATTGGACCGCAGGTTTTTTAGTGCGAAAAAATTGAAAGGGGAGTGATAGAGGCTGTAGAACATGGGCTGTCGGCGGGCTCAAAAGAGGGGGCTTGAAAAAATGTGATAACAGTTTTTGTTTTTTGCTTTGATTTTTTTGCTTCTCATGATTTTTGAGCCCGTTTCCAAAAAGTGGTGCGGGGGTTGGAGCCCCCAAAGACCCTTCCAATGACGCGAACATTTTTATGACGGTTCGCCTTTTTGGTTTGTTTAAACATGTGTGTCGTTTCGGTGGAGAAAACAGAGAAAGAGAACACATTTAAGCCAAATTTTCCGTGATATTAAGCAACCATTTATAGATTCTTGAGAAGAAACCATCTGGAAATCACCCCCTTCGATCTTTCCAGCCTTTCACAATGCTACTTCCAAATCCAAAATCTATAAATACTTCCTCAAAATTTCAATCCAGATTTTTATTCAATCGATTTTTGCCTTTCTTATTAACTTTTCAGCATAGCATCCAGAAAGCCGGAGAGTCTCTCAAAGAAACGATTCAGTTATGCAATTACTATCGGAAAAAAAATTCATTATCTGAATCATTAGGAAAAATGGTGAGACGCACCAACTACGATGTATACACGAATGGTAATTATTTTCTAATCATTTTGATGCGTGATGTTCATTTTTTCTTGAGTTTCACGTCTCACCAATCCATTAAACTATTAAACTATTTTAACAATGCACCCGTAATTATGCGTTCTTATCTTTCCTAGGGATGGCGAAAGAAAATTTTGTCTTGGGTATCCTCACCTTGTTCATACAACTCGGTTTATATACCGGAGGAATAATATAGAGAAAAAAAGTTTTATCTTGACCTCAAAAATGCGTGGTAGAAGTCAGTACTTAGAGTTCAGTTACACCCTGTATATAGCCATAGGCCTCTCGATCTTAGACCTTCTTCAGTGACAAAATAAAAATAAAAAATAAAACAATAATAAAAGCGATAGAAACAACCAGTGGCGTAGCGTGCAGTTTGGCAACGTTGCAGTTCGCCCATTTAAACCCACGAAAAATATCGAACTATTGTTTGTTCGGTGAACACCTTCGCTTTTGACCTTTTACATGGGTTTAACTGAACAAAGTACAACGTTGCCCAATTGCACGCTACGCCACTGGAAACAACATAAACCAGTAGGAAAAGCATAATGCTAAAAAATGTATGTATTAAAAAAGTATAAGTATAGGTATAAAGATTAGCTAATTGGTGTGAATTTGTTTTCATTTTATTTATTTTCTTTTGTATGTACTCCATGTAGGACCGTGAGTCCGTGAGAGGACTCGACAGTCGACTGTATATTTGAGACCCGCTATGTAGTGCCTTCAATTGTTGATTCAGGCAAAAACACGTGCAGGCAAATGGGATTAAAATCCTTTCTACTCGATGTTTGAAAATTATATTCCTTTTTCTTCTTTAAGGATCTTCATCCTCCAGAAGAAATTGAAAAAGAGAATGAAAGAACATTTGTCTTTCGTGCATTTTTTCTGCTCTGTTTAAGGTGGCACATGTCTTAGATCCGGTGGCGGCACGTGTATCATGCAATCTGGCAACGTTGCATTTCGTGCATTTAAACTCATGTAAAATATCGCTTCGAGGTAGTGTACTGTGTACCCGCAATATTTCGATCTTTTTCATGCCTTTATATGGACTAAATGCAACATTGCCAGATTGCACTTACTGCCATTTATTATAATGATATTTAAGTCAGTGATTTATATTAGCATGCGACACCGGCAGAAAATTATTTAGTGGGGTAAAACCCCAAATCAAATCCCGGAGGTGGGAAACCCCTTGATTATCGAATTTTTGGTTGTTTTCAGCTTATTTTTGGGAAATTTTGCTGACAAATTGGTATTTTCCAATTTCTAGTGGGGGAAACTTCCCCCTTTGCCTCCAAACCTCTGCCGGCGCCTTTGTTATTTGACCCCTCTTCAATTATTCAGTCCAAAAGATACTAGTACACGTTCATAATAACTAGCTTCTTACCTGATTTTTTCAAAACTTATGATTTGTTAGCAATGCATTTGACAAAATGTGTCATCTCAACCTTGAGGCTATATTCACAAAATTTCAATGACGAAATGCATTGATAACCTATCATATGTTTTTCAAAATTGGGCAAGGAGTTATTAACATACACCAATATCATACTAATAAAAATAATGGTGAGTTGAGTTTTTGACTAAGAGCGTCTAGTTTCAAATCCTGCAATATCCATTGCAATGTTTTATTTGTTCTTACTATAAAAAACTTTGGCTTCCAATTTTACTTAGCATTTTCTCAATAAAAAGAGGTATGGTTTATCAAACTTTTATTTTAAAAAGTTAAAAAAGTTAGGTGCGTTAGGTTTGTCAGTAGTAGTGTGGTCCCACCGATTGATTCATGTATAAAAAAATAAAAGCTGCATAGTCGGGAAAACGGATAACGTTGCAATGGATATTGCTGGTATTGATACCCACCACTTTTTTTTTATTTTAAGTCTGCGCATTACCTATCTTTAAAAAATAATTAAATGGTGAATGGCGTTTTTTATAATGATTTTATCTTTACAGAGGAAGTACATGCTGAGTTATGTTTTGCTGAGTCGTTGTTATTGAAGGCATTACTTTCATTTATTGAAGACGAGACACTAGTCAGTTTTATAAGAGCTGGACTGAAAATTCGCTCTTGTTTTAATTCCTACAAGTAAGTGTGTCTTATAATTTTTCCCTAATTCCTTGTCTCTTGTGCAGTAGCGCATCCGGAAATATTTTAAGGGGGGAGGGGGGCTTCAGAAAACTTAGTGGAAACTGCCTCTAAATTTAACATGGAGTGTGACAGGAGGGCACTTGCCCCCCTAGAATTCAGAATAATCAAAACTTCGCGATGAAAAATTAAAGGAACAAAAGAAGATGAAATTTTTATTTGAGGAGTAAGAGTTGAAAAACTTAATTACTCTCCCTGGAAAACCTAACGTCTGACTAATGTTCTATTGTTCATTTTTCCAGCAATTATTATAAGTAATTGCTTGAAACTTATGCTTCAGACAGTTACATCACTAAGCAATCATTACCTACTTGCAAAGTAAGTTTTGAAAGTCATAGTGAGTTTGAACATTTACGTTTGTTTTTTTTCTAGTGATGATGGACTATTTGCTCATCAGGGGGCGTGTCATGAATATGTCTCTTAGTTTTATGTATCCAGTATCATCAATCATTATTTGTACAAAAATTGGCTTGTGATTACCAAGGTCATCTCAAATTATTGATAGAGTATGATTCAGCAGTTTAAGTCCTTCCTAAGGACTCTTTTACAATCATTCTCTTTTATTGCAGGGATGACTTTATGCACAGATAAAGTTTCTGTGGCATTATGTTTAAGTAGATACACTCCTTTGAGATGTGCCAAAAAATCAAGTTTTGACGGGGCGATATCTCAGGGACCATTTCCACACTCATTCTAAAAAAAATCCTGAGTCAATCAATGGATGCAGCTGTTTGCACACTTTTGCTACAGATGATTTAAGGATTGATTTGCAAGTAAAAACCTGCAAAAATAAAGATGATAGTATAACATTTTACGAAATGCACTCCTTAACTCATAAAGCTCTTTCAAATTCGCAATCGTAATGGCGACATTGAGCACTAATATAGGGAGATCTTCCATCTAATAATACAGTCACTCCATCAAGAAGTGGCTAACGAGATACGACTTTCCTTTGGCACTGGTGTCACCAAGTGTCACAATACCATTAATTGGCTGTTAATCACGCTTCTGGTGACTTGTTCTTCCGTGAATCTTCCTTTCCAGCATAGAAAGTGAGACGAAATTAAATTTGCAATTGCCCATTAAAAATGCCACCAATCACCATTGCCTCTGTTATAATCGCAAATTTGAAAGCATTTTATGAGTTTTGGAGTAAATTTTGGAAGGTTTTATGCGAACATCATTAATTTTGGAGGCTTTTACATCTGAACTGCCCGTCAAACCGCCTGTATCACAAGTGTACAATAGCCCCATTTTAAGGACTCAAGAAAGGTCGAAAAGGACTAGACAGATTTTTTCGGCGAGACTTTTATTGCTTTCTGTTTTTTCCATCTTGATGTTACATTTTTGACATCAAATAAATTCAATCATATATCAGTGTTTTATGTTTTTGTTCTTATTTGCCACAGGGAATGCAGTCATATTTTAAATAATAGGAATTGGGCAGAGAAAGAACCACATAAAATTCATTTTGAAAGTGGAGTGCGAGTTGGAATCGGTGCTTTTAATTTGGTAAGTTTTCTCAGCAATTTTAGAAGACCCAAATTGTTCAGAAAGTCTACTGTCAGTGAAAACCGGGAAATGTTGGGACATTGTCCGGAAATTTGAACTTAAAACGAGGAAATTACATTGTTTGATCGCAAATTGCTTTTTTCCTTAGTGCTGCAGCGAACTCATGACTTCCTGAGAGAGAATTCAACTGTCTGAAGAATTTTCATGTCATTGAAACTAGAAAGTAGCTTTCTATGGAATTTTCCACTGTTCAGTTATTCTCTTGTTTCTCAAAAGTGAGGCAAAACTGTCATAAGTAAATTGTGAGGGCTTAACGAAGGAATGTCAGGGAATGTGGAAAGGAGAAAATAGGTAAAGTCAGGGATTGTCAATCCCTGACTTTACCGCCCTTTTACGGAAGAACTCCTCAATGGCTCATTTGACCGCCATCTTTGAATCTAGTGCATACATTTTAAGATTTCTTCATGCTTCTTATTTTACTCAGGAATCAACTTTCCATGATACTGTTGCAAAAGTTTGCAAGCCTCATTGTTCTTTTTCCAATTTTCTCCGAGCAGCTTTTGACCCTGAGTTTCAACTCAAAAATTAGATTTTGAATTCATATCTACATTTGATAAAAGAGTTATAGAATTGGCTCATTTCTAGTCGATAAGCTATATTACCTGATCCATTCATTCATTTATGTTTCATTTACCGTTATTTCAGATGATCTCTCTTCTTCCTACTAGGATAATTAAGTTATTAGAATTTATAGGATTTTCGGGAAGCAAAGTAAGTATTTCATGTTGGTTTCACTTTTTAGTTTATGGAAAAAATAAATAAATAAATGTATACTGTCTATATAGTTCAAACTTCATTGAATTATCTAAAAGCAGTGTGATTTTTGAATCACGGCGCATATTTTACCATCAGGTTTGGGTGTAGGTTGGAGGTCTGGCATTGGTTCTGATGCACCAGTGATGAGATTTCATGAGATTTCGTGATGGCCGTTGTTTCCCAAAAAGATATGCATCGGAGTAAAATATGCTTAGTGATCCACTGATCCATTGCATCCAAGTTTATTTCATCAGAATGGGGTTCTTGCTAACTTTTGCAGCAAGCGATTGCATAGTGAGTACTTGGGTAAAATCCAGCAAAAATGACAAAGAGCGCATTGGAAAATTACAAAATTCACTCATAGACTCACAAAATGACTGTAAAGTTCTAGGCGTAATGGCAGAGCTTGCAGGTATCATAGGAGATTCCTATCTACATAGTTTATCTCTCTTTCTATAGAAACACTCCGAGGAAAGTCTCAAATTAAATAGAAATCTCCCATGATACCTGCATAGCTCTATAATTACGCCTTGAACTTTAAAGTTGTTTTGTGAGTCTGTGAATAAATTCCTTGTATTTTTAATAAAATTTTAATTTTTGCTGGATTTTACGTAAGAATTAATTCAATTGTTAGTAGCAAAAGTTTGCAAGAGCCATTAATTTTATACTCATGGTAATACATAGGTACCTACGATTAGAATGTCTAGTCACTGATTACCATGAGTCTTCCCGTATTTTTAAGAAAAATGATTTTGGTATCAAAATTTGTTGACAGTTGTCCTTTTCTCATTAATTCAAGTCAAAAGAATTACAATCCAGGTACTTTCGCCTAACTGACTTTCCTAACCATTTCCTAACCAAAAGAAAACAATAGAGCTGTAATACTTGGTATTGAGGGAGTATTTTTTATGATACCAGTGATAGTACCGAATCAAAAAATAATCCCAAAAGTGAAAGAAAAATTCATGGAAAGAGAAATGTTTTGGCATGGTTTCATTTCAAAACACAACATTTTTCCAGTAATTTCTTAAATCAGCTGGAAAGTAAGAAAGGAAACGGTGAATGCTTTTCCCTTTTTTTCCAAAAATGAGACTTTGCATTTTGTACTCTTTTAGTTATACCTTAAAAGAAGGCAAATTCAAAATAAAATTAAACCTTTACTCTATTTAAACTATCAGCCTAATTTTGTTTCTTATCATGTTTCAGGATTTAGGGTTACACGAATTAGAATCCAGTTATATGTTAAATCAAGGTCTTAGACAAGTCCTGTCAGTAATGACATTACTTAGTTATAACCTCATTGTTGTCTATGTTTTTAGTCACGCCGATGGCGATTTACAATTTTGTGATAAGATTCTTAAAACACAATTAATGGTAAGTCTCAAATCTATCATTCTCTCTATCCATTTTGTTCTTAGAAACCTCAAATTCAAGCCGTAAAATTAAATTAATCCTAGTGCATGTAAATAAATCTCTGGGGGATTGCATGTAATTTTTTAGAATAATTGACTTTTTCTTTGTAGTGTGATACATTGATTTAAATGGGAATTCTGCGCTTTGATGTCGCAACACCCACAATTGTTTGCAACTTTACACAAGTGTATTTCTGAAAACGGGACACATTAGAAAAATCCAAAAGAGTCTTTGTTCTCAACTCATCAAATACATAATTTCATTTACTTTTCAAAAAATACCAAATTTTAGACCCTTGCAACTGCCCTATTCTATTCCATATTTTTACAGGCTCTTGACAAAGATTTTGTTTGTGCTTTCTCTAGTTATATCCTGAAGGAGCTTGGTTTCTCTACTTCAAAGGTCGCCTAGAATTCATGAGAGGCAATTTAAAAGAATCCAACACATGGTACATCAAATCATGGAAGTCTCAAAGTGTTTGGGCACAGTTCCATCATCTATGTTTCTGGGAGCTCATGTGGACTAATAGGTATTATTATTGATGGCTCTACTTGATTCTCTTTCCTATCATTTCTGAGAGAAGATTACAAGAGTTTACTGTACCTACATATAGTGGCAGATACCAACTGTTTTTAAGTCTCTAATTTAAAGTGATATGATGGGTATTTTTCTTTTTTTATTTATGCCTATTCATTTTTAAGATGATAGCTCAGTCATCTCTCAATAATTGAATTGGTCTGTGTGAAAATGTCCAATGTCCAAATTGTTTATTTTGAGAAGACAAATATAAAAAAAAAAAGAAGAAAGAGAGCTGGCTCTCTTTTTTAAATTTTTTTTAAAATCACAAATTTTTAAAAATATCCGATTTTGAGATAATAAAATTTTAAAATAAATTTTCCATGCAAATTTGCCAGTAAATTTCCTATGTTGATTTACATCGTTGAAAAGGTATTTAAAAGAGCTTTCCAACGAGACCACAACGACTGTTCTGCAACAAACGGTTCTTGAGCTACATCAGTTTAAAGAGGATGGCCTCGGCCGAAATTTTGCTAAATTTGGCAACTTTGAAATTCGCTAAAAAATCAACGGGGGGTCCAAAAAATTTAAAAAAATCGTTTTCTGACGCAGTGCAATAGGCGAAAAAATGTACCAAATTTCATAATAATCGGAGGGGGTCAAATCAGAAATTGTTATTTTTTGGTCTGATTTGGCATGGATTGACCCAGCAAGACAAACAGACAGGACAAAGGAAACAGTGGCAAAAAGCCGCAGAACAAGTCTGATCTGGATCAGTACTTATACAGATGCAGCTTCCTCTTAAGAGTGATGTACGCTCATAAAGTCAAATGCAAAAAAAATGGACTTCGGACGGTTTTCGATTGAGCCGTTTAACTCTTTCCGGTCCAATGTCGGATATATCCGACAATACAAAAAAGCAGTTCCGGTCCAATGTCGGATATATTTGAACACGAAAGTTAAACTTGTTTCGCAGTCCGTTGTCGGATATATTCGACTCGTCCAGCGTGTGGCGGGCTCTGGTTAACACTTAAGGAACTAGTCTCGCAGTCGGCAACGGTGACAGCTGGCTTAACCTTGTTTCCCTTCGCATATTTTCACTCTTTTCGGGATAACCCGAAAAAGGCCGAAAATCGGCAAAAATTATGCGAACCAGCTACGGCGGCCGGGTAAAACGGCCGTGGACCGGTAAGGGTTAATTTTAGGAGAAAGTTGTTTCTGAGTTTTCTTTATCATTTTACTATTTTCATGGGTCATGGATTTTGATTGATGTTGAATGCAAGTACTTACTGGTTTTCTTCCATGTTTGATTAAAATTTTTTCTGTATTGATAGCATTAATTTAGATTGGAAAGAAGCTAATGTTTACGCAACACACTTGCTCAATGACAGTAGATGGTCTAGAACAATTTATAGTTATCATAAAATTTGCATCATGCTAATGTACTTTGATGAGCTTTCAAGTGAAGAAAAACAATCCCTGGAAGCTTTAATGAGGTATGTATCTATTCATCTTGTTGTGAAAGTTGTGTCTTGTTTTATGGCTTCCTATGGGTGATTGGTATCCAGTGATGCCAGATTTGGCAAAAAAAGATACACATTTTCGTTAATTGTAAGTCGGATGGAAAATTTTTCACCAAAACAGGACGCACTGTTAGTATCAGTATTTAAGCTCTAAATGTTTACAAATGAAGCGCCTAACTTGACTTATGACTTTTGAAGCCGCATCAATTTTGTGAGAGTAAAAATACCTACTAATGAAACAATTTAGCACTTTGAGAAAATAGCGTATTAATATTCATTCAACAACTAACATAATACAGCACAAATTATTTAATACTAGTGTTTTAACAATTGGGAATGTTCCCAGTTTTCTTTTTCCTATTCTTCATTTCGGTATCTGTTCACTTCTTTTTTTTCAGTCTTTCTCTCATAAAGTGTTAAAATAAAGGGAAAATGTCACTTTGTTTGCCTTTAAAAATTGATAGCCTCAGAGGAATTATAAATTTTCAAAGAATTTGGTTCATAGAGTGCAGTTGCGCGGAATTGGGAGACAGGAGAAAACGATGCGAAACCAAATCTGTTTTTCCCTCTCAACAAGTAGCCATTAATTTTCAAACTTTTATAGTAACCAGCAGTTACAAAAATGTGACTGTTAGATTTAAAAAAAAAATGTACAGCTGGTTAATCTACTCATTTAAGAGAGTTAATTTGTTGTTGGGAATATTAGCGGGAATATTTCAGGGATCATTCCATGAGATTAAATTCCCAAGAATTAAAAAAAATTACTATTTTGCATAAACAATTTTTTTATTTGCGTTACAAAATCCTGGCATCCCTCAATCCTTACCAATTTTTTTAGAGACTTTAGTAGTTTATCTGTGATTACGGATGAAGCCTTTTCAGTAAATTAAAGCTCCCAGAATTTATAGACATCACAGTGTGAAAAAAAAAAACCATCGTAAAGTAACACAAAATGTTTGTTTTTCTTTGTATCTAGGAATGTCCCTCGTTGGAAACAGCGCATTGCAGGAAAATCTATTCCAATGGAAAAGTTTTGCGTTAAAAAGTCTAAAAGGTTCTTTTCTCAAAACAACCGATTAGTATTACCAGCTCTTGAACTCATGTATGTGTGGAACTTATTTAAAGTTGTTGGCAAAAAACGTGAGCATAGTGACAATATGTATAAAATTGTCAGCGAAGCACTTATCAAATTTGAAGATGATCCTGGTTAGTATCATTAGAATGCATGTTCAACATTTTATTTTGTTTGCCCATCCAGTCGCCCACTCTATTGAAATTAGTATGATCGCACTGCTGAGCAATTCCATTTTAAGTGAAAACACTATACCAATACCAATCTTGAAAATATTAAAGAGTGGTCTCTTGGGCAAATTCATGTTCTCTTAAAGCTGATGCCTTCTTTTCCATGATAAAATTTGCTTGGTTGAAAGGAAAGAAAGATAAGCTTATTATTTGTATTGGCATTGACAATATCCATCGTCCATTCTTGACTGCATACAGGGTGTTTTTTTTATCTCCCCCCCCCTGGTTTTTTTTCTTGCTAATTGAGATAAAATGTTGCGGTTTGGACTATTCTTCATCATTTTGGCTGAATTTTTTTTTTTTGGGGTCAACCCCCCCCCCCCAGCCCCCTAGGGGGGCCCCCAGGGGGCTATCTCAAAAATTTCAAATGGCAACCCCTATCTTGTGATACATCGTTCGAAAGGGCATAAAATTCTAAGACTTTTGGCGAAAACCGGAAGTTGATATCGTTTTTCGTTTTCGATATATCGAATTTCGAAGTTCGATTTGGACCCATTTTCAAAAAATCATTACTCCACTTTGGAAAGTCGGAATTAAAAAAACTATGGGTCCAAAATACTCTATAAAACAACTACTTTTCAGATAACGAAATGGTTTTGACATAAAATTAGTCCAAATTTGATTTTAGAGCCCCGAATTTTTTTTAAAAATTTTGCCCCTAAAAGGGGCTATCTTGAAAATTCCCTTCCACGACCCTTATTGAATGATACGTCGATCAAAAAAGCATAAAAAAACTGAACATTTTGGCACAATCCGGATATCGATATCGTTTTTCGTATTCGAGATATCGAATATTAAAATTCAATTTTCGCCTATCTTCAAATTCGATGTCTCGAATACGAAAAACGATATCGATATCCGAATTGCGCCAAAATTTTCAGTTTTTTATGCTTTTTTGATCGACGTATCATTCAATAAGGGTCGTGGAAGGGAATTTTCGAGATAGCCCCTTTTAGGGGCAAAATTTTTAAAAAAAATTTGGGGCTCTAAAATCAAATTTGGACTAATTTTATGTCAAAACTATTTCATTATCTGAAAAGTACTTGCTTTTTAGAGTATTTTGGACCCATAGTTTTTTTAATTCCGACTTTCCAAAGTGGAGTAATGATTTTTTGAAAATGGGTCCAAATCGAACTTCGAAATTCGATATATCGAAAATGAAAAACGATATCAACTTCCGGCTTGCGCCAAAAGTCTTAGAATTTTATGCCCTTTCGAACGATGTATCACAAGATAGGGGTTGCCATTTGAAATTTTTGAGATAGCCCCCCTTGGGACCCCCTAGGGGGGCTGGGGGGGTTTTGACCCCCAAAAAAAGAAAATTCAGCCAAAATGATGAAGAATAGTCCAAACCGCAACATTTTATCTCAATTAGCAAGAAAAAAAACCAGGGGGGGGGAGATAAAAAAAACACCCTGTATATTCGACAGCTTACATCCACGGTGTCAGTATTAAAGGAGGTCAAAAGAACATTCCTGCAAAATTGCAACATCCTAGGAAAATACCTTCTTAGAAAATGTTACGGAAAGTTGGAGAAATTAACTTGGGCACCATAAACACTTCCTTTTAAATAAATAATTGTGCGGGATGAAAATGAAAAAAATCATTGCTGACTTACAATGAGTTTAATACAGTAAGAAATTGTAAAGGGTCACTGGTATTGTAAACCTTCGATTTTCTGGATCACTTAGTAACAGATTATTTCACGAGAAAATCAAGGTGATAGAAAACCAAAATATGGATAAAATGCGTTTTTAATGCTGAAATTTTAATTTGTTTCTGCTAAAAACTGCAGTAAGTATCGTATGAAATGTTTTCAATTGCAAAGTTACACATAAGATTGTTCAGATAAGTTTTTTCGTTGCAATTTTTTATTGTTATTTGAACTTTATGAGACCCAAACCTTCTTTGTTCAAATTTGTGTAATAATTTAAAATTTTTGCCAAATTGAATATTTTGTTTGCAAAAGCGAGGTATTCGGACAGTCAAAAAGCTTTAACTGTAATTTTTCAATTGATTTTAACCTGGACTGGCTGACAAATCTAGAGAGCTAAAGTATCTGGAAAATCAAGAGTTTACAGTCATTAAGCACTAAGCACGAAGTTGCACTATGTGTGCAACACATAGCTTTTTGAAGTTTGGTTGTTGAAGAATTATCCAGCTGATGTTTAATTAATCATTAGTTTGAAACAGATGTTTGCCTCAGGGCATTTACAAGGCTTGTAAAAATTTCTCGCGGTCAGAATGCCGAGGAGATGATTATGAACGACCGCATTGTAATCCTATCGAGTCGATGATCAAGTACATATTATTCTCATGGATGGTGTCATTATGATAGGTTTCATTACGACAGAAACCCTTCCATCTTTGAATAAATCACAGATGACCTGAGCTATCATGCACACATTGTAGAGATTGAAGGGCTCCTATTAGTACAGAGCCTATCGTAATGACACCACCCGCCGTAAAAATAACACGTACTTGATCATCGACTTGATAGGATTCTGATACAATCATTCATAATTACCCTCCAGGCTCCATATCAGGTATAGCAAATGTGTTTTTTTCTTCAGATTTCTTGATTGTTTCAAGGAACTGCCTCAAATCAATGTTATATTTCTCTTTTGCAGAAAAATATGGAACAGAGTTTGAAGCCGACAACAGAGCTCTGTTGTATTTACTGAAAGGCGCTTGTTTAAGGCGAATGAACCGCTGCATGCTAGCTGAAGAAAACCTCAAAATCGTTGTGTCTCTCGAGAAGAAAATTAAAGAGGACAACTACTTAGTTCCGTTTGCGCTTGTTGAAATGGGCATAATGTTCTATGAGGCAGGAGATAACCAAAGGGCCATGCAGATTTTAGAAGATGCCAAGTAAGTCTAGATTTATTTTACAATAGCCTTGTTTATGTGCCCGTTTGGGTCTGAATTTCAAAGTATTTTTATTCAATTCAAGTTCATAATTGTGGACCTTGCCAGACCAAAAAGGGATAGTGTACATCATTTTGCTGCGCCAATCACGCGAATTCTTTGTCTCAAGACAAAGAATTTTTAATAAAACGAAGGCGGGAACAAACATTCTAGGTTTTTTGTGAAAAAGTTGTCAATTGTTCATGGATTAGTGTAGGTGAAAATTCCACCAGAGTTTGTGCTCAAGCTTCTTTTTTTTAATTTTTTTTGTGTTGATTTTTTTTTTCATCCAACTTGTGCATCATGGTAACGGGTATTTCCCCTTTTCCCGCAGACCCCTCAATTTGAATCAAGATTGAGTACCTTAGATTAAATACTTGTATTGGACTATTGAATGATTCAGTCAAAAGAGATTCAGGAGCAATATGTATTGTAGCCTCAAATGATACATTTCAATTCAAAATCCTTTCATTGGCCTGATTTTTATATGTACTCCTCCTTTCTACTCTTTACGTAACCATCCCAAGGATTGAAAAATATCTTGAATTTTTAACTTGTTTTGGCTGTGATGATTGGCAGCATCTCAACAAAAAAATGTTGATTTTAATCTTTTTTCCAATGAGATGCAAGGCCTTACAACCTGCAGCATTGCGATGCATGCGTTTCAATCGGTGAAGAAGGAGAACGAAACTAGTTCCTAGTGAGTGCGAGGATCGACCAATCAGCATCCAAAATTTCAAAAGACGAGCGGGCATTGTTGAATGCTGGTTCTGAGAAGACATTGTGATCTGGCTCTGGCTCTCTGCTGCACAATGATGCAAGAAGTTGAACATTTCTTAACTTGGCCATGTCTTTGCGTTCTGACACGAAGCTTGTGTAGCATTGGGTATAATCCCGCCTGTTTGCAAGTATTTCAACCCTGTAGAGTTGCGTCATTGTGTAGCCTTACGTTTCATTGGGAACCAGGCTTAAAGTTTCTATTTTTTCAGTGAAGTAAAATATTCCCTCCCTCAAAACTTTCTCTCTTCATTTTTGACTCTCCTGTCATCACTTGTTTCTATTTGTTCTGTTTCAGAAAAAATTACACGGGTTATTCTTTAGAGTCTAGATTACACTTCCAGATTCATTCTGCCATGATGGAGCTCTCTAGTTTAAAGCAGAATAAAAATTAACTTTTCTTCTCTTTTTTTACAATTATCTTAGAACTTTAGAAATAGTTATTTTCTTTAGTCATTCCACTTTTAGATTCCATTCCATGACATGTTCATTTGATCGTAAATATATTTTAAAAGTTTCAGCTTGCAGCAATTACTGAAAGAAATCTACTGAAAGAAATGACTTGTGTTACTAGTCTAGATCAGAATTGCGTAGGTCTAAAATTATTATTCCTAGGTTTGGAAACTTATGAATTTTTTTTTTTTTTTTAATTTTCACAGGAAACTGCATTTACAAAAAATTACAATAATTACATAAATGCATTAAAAATGGCTATTGAACATCATAACTCCTAAAAGTAACGTCAAATCTCAACATTAAAGCAAAGTAATAATTACATAATTAAAATGAAGATCATAAAAAAAAAAAAAGTTATCATAAAAATTATAAAGGTAAAATGCTATGTATGTTTTGTAGACTTCTTCATTTTCAAAAACTGAATTTTATTTAGGTACCTCCCTTTGTCATGCAAAAAGTGATGCTTGCATTTGTTTCCTTAAATTTCTCGTTTGCGTTGGTCTCTTTTATTCTGATTTTTTCTCTATTCTTCTTGTGAAGTCTGATGACTATCATAGACAATAGGCTATTCTATTTAACAAGATCATAATTCCCCACTATCCTAGCAATTCTGGCATCAAATGGTTATTTCTCCTTTTATCGATCCAATTGAGGCCATTTCTGGGAAAAGGGCCCGTAAAACAACAGGTGTGCTCTTCCTGAAAAATCAGCATTGTGATTGAATAGAGACTTATGTCCAAAAAGTGCACCTTTTGTTTTATGGACCTGTTTTCTTGAAACGGTTTCAGTTAATATGGATCTTTTGGTCCTAAAGATTTTACATTTTTCCTATTGTGTCCTTCCATTTATTTTTCAGCTGTCAAAAGGTCCAAACCCTAGCTGGTTTTACTTGACTACTTTATTTTGCCCTGACTTAAAAGTTGTTTCCATCTTTACTCTTGGCTTATTTAAATTGTAAAACTTATTTTACATCTGTAATTTGCTTTAAGCTGTTGTGAGTGGTGTGATTGATGAATTAAAACTGAAGAAGTTTTAAATTGCTTAAAGCAATCACACTGAAAGTTGGCTGTCAAAAATTTTCTGAATTATGTAATCGTTTGAAAAATCTCAAGCTCCTTGCAATGTTTTTTTTTTTTTTTTCCAACCTCCTTACTCATATTACTTCATCTTTTCTGTTGAAACTTTTGATCATGGTACTTTTCGAGTCCCTAGATGGATAAAATGCTATACGGAGTATAGACACAAGCTCAATGAGTTCTGATTGGTTGTTGGTTTTAGGCTTACACAAAGGCAAAAAGGAGTCGATAAGGGAAACGAGGAGTAACGGAACATATAGACACAGAATAATACAATCAGAACAGAAACTGTGTCAGATTTTTAAGCAAATTCATTCCGCGTCCGCCATGTTGGGATATAGGATGTTTACATCTGGATTCGCGGGCAAAAAAGAAATAGAAGACATGATCCGCAAAATTTTCATTCTGAAATACCAGTAGAATAAAAGTGAGGCTGGAAATTAAGATTTCTTTCCAGAATTTACAGAAATAAATGAGTTTCAACACAAATCAACCAAATCCGCCATGTTGGGATATAGGACCACAGCGATGCCTATTAGTGCCTTTAAATTCCAAACTTGCTTCCACTAGCTCTTTTAGGAGTTTCCGTTCTGATTGTATTATTCTGTGATATAGAAACAAACCAGAGTGCTTGCAAATCTATCTGTCCACCATTGGTCCTTTGTTGAACTTAACCTTTGCATTTGTTCATGCGGTCTACTCTCTCCAAATGTGTAAAGTGCTGTGTCAGAAATCCCTATGGAACTATCCATCAAGGGACTCTAGCTAGGTACACTTTCCCAGGCCAGCATCACAGAATGACCCAATCAAAATGGAAACTTTGATTCATTTTGTAACTTTCCTTTCTGATCTGCCATTTTGGAAAATCGTTGTGTTCCCTCATTCAAAACAATGCAAAAGACAGAGCTATATCTGCTAATTTGAGAAACTTCAAAAAGAGGTTGTAAAAATGTTTCCTTTGGCTTTTATAGCAGTTTCTTGTCACTCTGTGCCAGTATGTTTTCTTTCTGTAGGAAAACCATCTCTCCCTTACGAGATAATTTAATTTTCTTTTCTTTTTAATACTCAATTTTTTAATGTGTCAAAAAATAAGTCGCCACATATTTTCTCTTCTAGTTTTCCTAGTGATTCACTTGTTTGTGTATGTTTATGACACCACCAACCTTCACTTTTATCATTCATTTGTATCAATAATAAATTAATAAACTCTAAGTAGCTAGTGGCAGTATACTATTCAACAACAAAAATTCAAAACAAATGAATATGTAATTTATTTTTCACTACTCTAAATTTTTCAATCTTACTTATATTTTTAATCAATGCCTTTTTGCAATCAGTATCATTCTTCATTTATCTAAACTGCATACAATGAACTTGCAGAATGTGTTTTTGTACCTGAGACCTTGTCGCAACAGTCCTTGTAATTTTGACAAACTGCGTCTAATCAATGGTGTAGTTTACTTTGAAAAGATTCTCAAAGTTTGAAGTATTTTGAATTATTCTGTAGTCAATTGTTATCTTTCTGTCTTAATTGCGAATTTTGTCAAGCTTGGTTTTTATCACTATTGTTATATTTTAATGAATGTATTCTAATTTAATCGAAGCAGGCCAAGTTCCTGAAAGAAATTCATAAATGTCTAAAGGGTTGTTAAAAGAAGGCCCAAAAAGAAAAAGAAGAAGTTGCCCAGAAAAAAACATTGAGTTCCCACACATTTTTTGAAATGAGGGGAGGGGGTGTTCAGTGTTCAGCTAAAGGGGCTTTAAGCAAGGAATATTGCCATCCATTTTGCCAAATTTTCATTACGCTCTTTGTAAGCAGCTTTTAACCTTGAGCATTGCCACAGTACTAAAGTCTTAAATATTTAAAAAAAAAATTAACTTGCTAGGTAGGTGCCCACTGTTTGGCTTGAATGTTTTGAATTCAGTTCCTTGAATTAACCTCTGTGAGACAACTTTCAAAGCTCATTTGTGATGCTTATGAGTTTAAGAAAGAGGGACCCTTAATAATTGTACTCAGCCAGCATGGCTGATTGTTTACTTTTACGTTAAACCAATAGTCAAGACCGTCTATGGCCCTATGGGTGATGTTATTGGTTCAGAATTGTAAGACCTAATTGTTGCTTTGGTAAACATTGTTAAATGGCCCATTTGTAACAGCTACACACAGCCTCTATAAAGCTATAGCCATTTGGAAATGTAGGTAACCATGGTTACCATAGGAGCGGCCAATTATCCACAATGCTCGACCAATGGCGTCACTCATAGACAAACTTACTATCAGTTTAATTTAAAAGTAAACTATCAGTCTCCGGGACATGTCAAAAATTGTGGGCTCCCTTCCTCTGCAAGGTCCTGCAGCTTTCCAAAAGATTAATTTTGTTGGAATTTTATAATCTAACTCATCCAAAAATTTTACTTCATTAGCGGAATTTCTCAAGCATTTAATTTATTTTTGTTCAGAAATGTTTAGTTTTTATTGTATTCAAAGATTATTTCTTCCGGACCAGAAACTCTCTTGAGGTTTTATTATTTTAACCGCTACTCAGGAAGCGTAGAACTTTTTGACTATCCCTCGCTCCTGAGAAAGATTTCTCGAAAGTGAAAACTTTGCCAATGAACAGAAGTTTTTACTCAAAAAAGTATTTAAGTCTTGTTTGCATATTATTAATTTTGTTGTTTGAATCTCTACCTTTAAATTCTGAATGGATTTCTAATGACAATGAGTCTAAACTCAACTCCAATGACTGTACTGATTTTCACAGTTAGGTGATTTCATCATGTATTTGACCTTCATTTTAATCACATTTATGGTCATTGAGATTACATTATTACTCGTTATTCAGAAATCTGTGTCTCGATGAACTCATCTCCCCTTAATTTTTAGAGAATTATTTTGTGTACATTTTGTTATTTTTTAGCATTTATTTGTCAGGCTTTTTATCGGGTGCTCAGGAGTCCAGTCACTATCTTATTTTCAACATTATTAATGTTTAGTATACTATTTAAGATGTGTTTCTCGTCATTTCTAGTTATTATTAATTCTATCAAGTCAACTTAAACCAAAAAGAAACTCTTGTCTTCAAAGTCACATCTTCTCTGAGAATAGAATTTTTTCCCAAGAAGGAAACTGGGCAGTAGTATGCAGGAGCAGCGGTAGAGGGGAGCAAAAAGGGCCAAACCTCCCCCCTTCACTTAATTATGGCATTTTCCAGGGATTTTCCCCATCCCTTGTTTACGCCTCTGACTGCAAATTCAATTTGATGTGTGTCCCCATGATTCCAAGCATTCCAGCTATACAATTAAATCATGCTTCAGAGTGGGTTTAAAAAATTAATTGCTCGGTCTGTTTTACTGAAAAAATTAGTCTCTTCAGCTTTTTCCTCTCAGTTTTTTATCCCCGTTTAGTTTCAGAAAAATCATAAAACTAAAGTATCTTTCCTTTTTTGTTCTTTTTTCCCCTTTTTCTTCTTTCTTATCTTTAAGTCCTCCCATGACTGTTACCAAAAGAAGGGGGGAAATCAAAAGGGACCACGGATGTTGTAAATGACTGATCTTGTTTTTGTGTTTCAGTTTTTGTCCCTACCCCAACCTTTTCCCTTTTCACTTTTTTCGTTGAATTTTTGCTCACTACTTCTCTGTAAAACTGTCAACACAAGTGTTGATAAGTGCCTGTAAGTGCATCATAAAATGGATGTTTTTTGTAACATTTTCTGAGGTACGTCTTTGAAATCGCTGAGGGGTGCATCATCTAATCTTTGAATAGTACATACTATTCGAACTGGGGACCCCTCTTTGCTTTTCAGTTTTACCTTTCCCAGTCTTAAAGACTCTAGATGGATTCGGAAAATGATAGCTCACTGATCATTCCACCAGCAATTTTTCCCCAAATGCTTTTCTAAACTCAGCCACCTGAATCGTCTCATTTGTTTCTTTCTGAATTTTTATGTTTTGTTAAGTTTTTATTTTACCTGTTTATTTATTTTTTAATATTATAATTTTTTTTGTTGAAAATAAATATTTTCTTACTCCACAATTATCTTCATTTCCTTTTTCTTTCCATCTCTTCTTCAGATCTTTGAAAATGTTGTCTCAGCAAAATGATGAGTGCCAGTTACTCATTAAAGTATCCACTCCCTACTTTTCTATTTTTCTCTCTCTTTCTCTTAAAACCGTTTCTTTTAACATTTTGTGAACCACAAACATCAATTGATAATAATCTCGGACTGAAGCAAGTCTTAGCCTAGCACCACCAAAAACAATTTATACTATAGACCACACACTAGTTGATTGCACGGTGGCTCTAATTTTTATTTTTATTTTTGGAACTCAACGAAATAACATAAGGCCTATGTACACGCTCAAATGGATTTGATTAAACTGCACAATTGCCATCCTGACATTTCTAAAATCCAAACATAACCTTGACCAAAACACCTCCAAAAACGGATCTATTGGTTTTGTTGACAGTAGATTGAACAGATAGCACACCGTCCATTGTCAAATAACTTAGCAGTTTGTCAGGCCGTCAAATTGCACAGTTGTTTGATGAACGGAACATGAACCAAACATGCAACAGTTGGCTCACCTGCCGTTTGTGGTGGATTTCCGCTCACTGATGCCATTTTGACAAGCCTAGTTTAAGCGTGTACGAAGGCCTATAGAGAGCAACATCCAACATGCATCATATGTTGACTGATTAAACTTTGGTGCCTCACTCTTTTTGGCAACTAACTTTAACACCTGTGCTCATCAGTCAACGCATGGTCCAGTTGAACGTTGTTTTTTTGAGACCCCAAAAATAAAAGTTGCCATCCGATTTTAGCATGGGCGAGATAGATAGTGTGTGGTTTCAAGTATACAGTGGTGTGCGGTACCAGCAAGCAAGGCAGGCCTTAAGATTATCTAAATTTTTCAAAATCACCCTGTAAACCTACTAATTTTTAATAATATCTCCGTTATTTGTCTAAATTCTGCGCTCAGAGAGTAGAGAACACATTCGCAATACGAATGCCTGCCTCAATTTTATGTCCACCGCTTGCCCCTGCCACATATTATTTCCGAACACAATCAATTGAAGAAGATATTGCTGGTCCTTTTCTCTTGTTAAACGATCTCAAATGAAGCGTTTGGCTTCAAAACCAGTCATATTCATTGCAATGGTGTCATGATTATGCAGCTTTTACATTTTTACAATCAATTCTAATACACTTAATTTTACAAACTTTTTCCCCCTAAAAATTTGTTTAACTATAGCTCTTTCCATCAGTAGATTGTATTGTAAAATTGCAAGCAGTAGACTCCTTCTTGAACAAATAATAAACAAAAATTTGCCCATCTGAAAATGTTCCATTGGATTTTGCTGGTTTTGAAACTGAAGGCTTTAAATTGTACTTGAGTCATAATCTCATTCAAGCAGAACTGAGCGGCTGAAATCAAGGGGAAACTTCAGAGCTGCCGTTTTGCATATGTGTACATATTTAATGGCATTTTTCAATTCACCGATGATTCCACTGGTTCCACAGCTCAGTTTAGTTTGTGACTGTTAAAGCACGAAAATACTTTGGATCTGTAATCTTTACTCAACTGGTGGAGTCATCAGTGACTTAAAAAGCTTGCAGAAATTTTAACACTTTAATGGCGATTCCACCGATTGAGAAAAGATTACTTATCAGAGTATTTTCGAGCATTCGTCATAAACTGAACTGAACTATGTAATCTTTTCTCAACTGATGGACATCAGTGAATTGAAAAATGTCATTAAATAAACACAAAACGGCAGCTCTGAGAATCTTGAGTAAAATTCAATGATTCCTGTTGCCTTCTCCAAAAAAATTACATTTGTTAGTTCAATATTTTGGGAGTGACATCCCTAACTTCAAAACTTCATCATGTGATCTCTCAACAGTAGGTTTCGCTCACGCACGCGATTATTGCATCCTCCTCCTCAATGTGATCGGAGGCTCATACTTTTATCCCAATCAATAGTTGCGGGGGACCAAGGATATTATTCGAGAGGAGTCCGCAAAATTGAATATTCGCAGTTAGGTTGTTGGTGAGTCAGATGAGTGGTGAACGTGCGAGAACGAAACATAAACACCATAAACAGTAAACATAACCAAACTTTTGGCGCACAGTGGACAGTGCAAAAGTAACTAATGATCTGACATCTTCTTACTCTTCAAATTGAATTCAATCATAAATATTTTGTTAAGAACGGACCCATCTCCTAGATTTTCAATAACCACTCTTAGAATTTGATGAAGTCGACCAACTCTTGGTAAGTACCCTTGATCTTCGTCTGCCTTGATTAAAGAATGTCAACGAATTGACATCACTGAGTACACCATGTTCAATGGTTTTTTAAAGCTTTTCCTCTTGGCATTATTGGTGAAAACTTGCTCCTCTTAGATGCATGTACCACCTATTCAATCTTTCTATTTCATGTGTGGCTTATTTTGGGAGCAGAAATGTAGAAATACAATCTAGATGTGAGAGGTGGGGGTTGATTATGAACTAGTGTATTGTAGAGCTCATTTCAGACGTGTTAGCCGCTGACTTCTCTTTGTTTAAGTGCGCGGACGGACGTATTTCTGTGTGCTGCGCCGACCGAAGTTTGAGAGTGCGTTTCTCGCCGACCCCCTCGCTAGTGTCCTGCCTGCATAACAGGCGCTGAACTGGTCTACTGCGCATGTAAACAAAGAGCTGTCAGCGGCCAACACTTCTGAAACGACCTCTAATCGTATCGAGTAAAGTTTGTGAAATTCCCATGAGTGGTGACTTCGGGGAATTTAGCTATCACTAGAGCCCCTCTGTATTGGAGAGTTTCGCCATTAGGAAAACGGAGAAAAAGTAGCGATATATGGAGGCGAAGAAGCCGTCCACACACATTTGATGCTTATGGCAAGGTGTCTCTTCAAAGGAGGCGTTCCTCAGATGGAAAAACAGCTCTGAGAACCCCTCCTTGAGCTTTGTGACAGTCTAAAATCCAGCAGCCAATAAGATGTTATACTCACCTCATGTGGTTGGACTCTTCAGTATACAGGGACTCTTGCTTTAACCTATCAGGATCAAACATTTTTGAACAGGTAGAGCAGAAGTATTTTGAATAAGCATTGAGTTCTGACAAGTAGTGGTGCCTGCTTCCGATTTGCATTTAAGCCCATTGGTGAGTGGTTGATTAGCAACAAATCGATACTTTGGGCTAACCAACCACTCACCAATGCCTTTTGATGCAATTCGGAAGCAAGTACCACTACTTGTCAGAACCCGACAGACAAAATGTCTGCACTCTAGTATACTATTTACCTATCAACACACCATAGCCTGCTACACAGTAGCATCTGCTGATACGCCACCGAAGGTCCCTAGAGAAATACAGGTACTATTGCCTGAGATTTCAGTGGTCTTCAGCGTAGCCGGACGTTTGAAGTTATGTGTATTTCAATGAGAGGAACCGACTTTTTCATCCGAGTTTTTATCTAGCTTTTGACAAATAGGGTTACAACCAAAGTTTACCATAAGCTAGACCCTTTACTCTATATTTTGGAGGAGTGACTTTGTTACCAGTCAATTTTTTCTTAGGTAAACAGCCCTCCGGAACAACCGCTAAAATCGTTGATGGAGAGGAAGGGTACAGGGGGCCTAGACTCTAGCCGTGAACAGAGAGAGCAGGGACTTAGCTTCTCGGCATCGCTCAGCTGACCTCCTTGCGCTTAATTCGCTTCCTCAGCTGGTCTCGGCCAACCAAAAGCTGGAAGCCCTCTCCCATACTGAGAAGAGGAATTGAGTATCTATATTTCCCTAGGGACCTTAATGCTACCTATCGTGAGTTACGGTAGACTATCCGCTGGAGTGCTAGTGTCGCCTGCCTCGTATTGGCAATGCATTTTTGATAGGTGATGACCACTACCGATCATATTCCTTACTTCACAGGATTCTCCTTTGCAGTGACTTACAGCTTGCTTACAGCAAGGAGTTGGGACCAAAGTTGATGAACACTACCGATCACCTTCCTTATCTTGCAGGATACTCTACAGGAAGTGGCAAAAGTCTCTACCTCCTGTAGCTAACTTTTGAACGGTTGCAGAGAAAAAATTCAAACTTGGGGGATATTGCTAACATAATGAGAACTTCATTTTGGCGTATGCAAAATTTCTGGGGGGTACCTCCAAGGGGGGAGGGTTTTGCCTCCCCCCCCCCAAATCAAATTATTCAAATGGCAAGCCTTATCGTGTGATACCTCGTTTGAAATGACATACAATTTCAAGACTTTTGGCCCAAACCGAAGGTCGATATCTTTTTTCGTTTTCTATGTATCAAAGGTCAAAAGTCGATTTGGACCCGTTTTCAAAAAATCGTTACTCCTATTTGAAAAGTCAGAATTAAAAAAAGTAGTAGTCTGAAATACTCTGAGAAGCAAATTCTTTTCAGAAAAAATTCGGCTATGACACAAAAGTCAAAATTTGGTTTTAGAGCCCCTAAACATTTCCAACGTTTTGCGCCCCCAGGGGGGCTATCTCAAAAATTTCTAAAGACGGACCCTATCAAGTGATACGTCGATAGAACAAGCGTGAAAAACTGAGCGTTTTGGCGCAACCCAGAGGTCGGTAGCATTTTTCAAATTCGAGATATCGAACTTTCTAAATCTAACTTTGACAATCGATATTTCGAATTTGAAAGTGCTATCGACCTCTGGTTTGCGCCAAAATGCTTAGTTTATACGTCCGTTCGATCGACCTATTACTCGATAGGGTTCGTCTTCAGGACTTTTTGAGATAGCCCCCTGATGGGGGCGTAAAAATGTTGGACATTTTTGGGGCTCTAAAACCAAATGTTGACTAAATTTTTGTCAATGCCGTATTTGTTTCTGAAAATCGCTTGCTTTTCAGAGTATTTTAGACTATCAGTTTTTTAAATTCCGACTTTTCAAATCGGAATAATGTTTTTTTGAGTATGGGTCCAAATCGAACTTTGACCTTTGATATATCGAAAACAAAAACGAAATCGACCTTCGGTTTACGCCCTAAGTCTTGAAATGGTATGTCCTTTCAAACGAGGTATCACAAGATGAGGGTTGCCGTTTGAAAATTTTGATTTAGGGGACGAACCCCCCCCCGGAAGCGCCCCCGGAAATTTTGGATTCGCTTAAATGGAGTTCCCATTGTGTTAGAAATATCCTCCAAGTTTAGTTTTTTTTTTTTTTTTTTTATCTGCAACCGTTCAAAAGTTACCTGGGGGGGGGGGGAGACTTTTGCAACACCCTGTCTGTTGAAATGATAGACCGGGAAGGGTGGGTTAAGGTTGGGTCAAGGATAATAAGGAGGAGGATGAGAGAGGATAAGACATCGCAGAGCTGAGCTACATTACTTGTAATTAACCCTCGATAACACCAACTTAGATGTATTTTTTCTCATGAAGGGTGGTATGATCGATGCTAGTATAATGAAGGGGACATCTCACGCTATCGATAGGGCTCGAGATATCAAAGAAAACGCCGTAGGTTTCCCTCAACGACGCTCAAAAGGCATCGCGCCGCCAAGGCAACCATTTAAGCAATCTTCGACTCATACAGATTTGAGCTCTTTTCAGTTTCTCACAACTAGCAAAGTTGAAAATTTAGAAAGTACTGCGATGGCGCAGATGTCTGTCTGTCTGTATCTTAGCATAACTTTTGAACCAATTATCCATATGCATCAACAATTTGCAAAGAAGTTGCTTTGACAATTCCCCAGAGAGGCTTTTTTGTTTGTATTTTTTTTTTCTGACATCTTAAACTGTAGGCAAGTTATGGATGATAAAAGGTTTCCATTAAAATAAATGGGGAAATGGGTGAACGTAGGGAAACATTGGAATGTTTCAAATGTAGCTGTTTGAATTTTGATGACAATTTTGCAAAAATATTCTGCTACCAGCCTACTGTAAAATTAACCCCTTAAGAGGTTTCTGAGGGTCTCTACTAAATGATTAAAGGGGGTTCTTGGGGGTCCCCTTGCAATCATTTTGATGTGAGAAAGTGTTCGTGCGACATTTTCTACAGTTTATATTTTCTCACAAACTGAACGTGCGCGGTAGGTTTTCCCCACAACAACGCCTGAAATGCATCGCGGCGCCGAGGCGACAATTTGGGCAATCTTCGACCTGAAGAACTTCGAACCCTTTTCTCTCTAAATCGGTGACATGGCCCACCTTTTTGATGCTTTCATGTTAAAGAAGATATGGACACCTTAAGCTATTGATAGAGCCCAGGATATCGAAGAAAACGATATAGATTTTCTCTTCGAAATCTTTGGCTCTCAGAATTTTGAACTCTTTTTCCTCTTTTTTTCTTTGTCCCTTCCTCTCGATGGCTCCTTTGTCAAGGAAATGTTTCGAGTTCAAGAGCAGACTCAGGAACGCTCCAAGGAAGGGGGGGGGATTTTGAGACACAACATGAACATCTGGGGGAACACTTACCATTTTCGTCAATTGGGGATTTGGAGGTCCTCCTTAGAAACTGTTGATCCTGATAGGTGATAGCCAAATTCCTCGAGGCTGGGTGGTGTTTCTCTTTCAAAGCGGTGTTCCGATGAGAACCCTTGAATCTTTTTGATGTGTAGTTGGTAGCTGTGCGGTCATTGATAAATTTACGTAGAGATGTAAGGTTTTCTATCGGAATGACAACTCGAAAGGTTAATCCCACACATATAAATAATAGACACTTTATAGCGTGTCTCGATACGATTACGATGCGATCGTCATTAATCGGCCCCCAAAATATAGGAGTAGATACAACTAAACCGTGTACAGACAACAGACCAACTATGCTGCAAAGCTTCAAGTAGGAACGCAAATAGTCCTACTCAAGTTCAACCTATGCTCTGATCACTTGAGCAAGTATTGGTGAAAATTCAGATCATGTTAACTTAGGATAAGTCCGGAGCTATGCTAAGCCAACTTGATTCAGCTTTTGGGGGTGGAGGGTGAAGAGAAAGTATTTTTGAGCTGCTTTACCACTCAAGCTAAGCTCCTCGAGAAATGTCTATTCTTATTATCGAGTGGTTTATTCTTCGGTTGAAATCAAAACCCACCATCCTTTGCAGCAAATGACCCCAATTTTTCTCGATAACTGTGTCTTCTCCTTCTTTTTTTAGACTTGCATCCGAAAAATGGGGAAAATTAGAAAGCTCCGTCAAAAATACAATGCATCCTTGGGGAAAGAAGACACCAAAGATGTATTTAAATCATCTAACCCAAAGGATATCTTCAAACGGAAAGTGGACAATTTTTTACGAAAAGATCAAAATATAAAATCCATCGACAAGCTTAGCAAAGTTATAGCAAAGAAAAGCAATCTCAGGAAAAATGAAAAGCGAATACATCGTCGAAAACTGTTACAAAAAAGTAAGTCGAAAGTCCTAAAAGGATGTAATTAAAAGCTATTTCAAATTGTTCAAAATATTGGCTCAGTTTCATCTTGCTCTTCAAGATGATGTTGGGGAACCTTAAGTCTACCAGTCAAATAATATTTTTTAGAGGTCATTTCATTAAAGATGACAGATGACAGCGTGCCTGGTTTTTTGCGCCATAGGTGGTTTCCGTTCCTGCGCTCTGAAGTTAGTGTTCAGAAACACAATTTGCCCATCGAACACTGCACAGTAAACAAGCTGATCTATGTTGTGTACCAACACTAGTGAGCCGACTTCTATCCATCAATATTTCGAATCTTGATTGACTGAATCAGAGGTGCTTTCCAATCCTCATTGATGAACCTCATTGACAGTATTTGACTATGTCAAATTGATTATTATTATTAATGAGCTGTGACGTCTATAACTATAAAACTGGTGAGCTGAAACTCCAGCTATTTGAAGCTCAAAAAACGTCAGCAGTTTCAAACGTCTATACCACAGAATACATTCCCTGGAGAGCTATAACTATAAAAGGTCTACATCATGTTGTAAGTCCCATTTTAAAGTGTGCCAAGCGTGGTTGGTTTGCTTACCTCTTCCTTTTCAACCCTAAATCGAGTCCAATTAATTCAATTGAGACGAGTTTTGAATGAAAGTCTAAGTGTCGAATGACTACCTGGATACTAAATTTCAATATAGCCATCCAGTTGAGAAAAGTTTGCTTTCATATGTCTTGTGTCCGTTTTTTAACAAGTAAATCCTTCCAAAAGAAATAGTGATATCAGTTTTGTGTCTAGATATCCACTCCAAAACTTTTACAATAATCTGTTTGGCAATTTGGAAACCAAGATCCTATTCCTCCCGAAAAAAAAGTAGCAGAGGATTTTTTTTTTAATAAAAACGGAAGGGTCTGTCGCTAGAAAAAGAGTTTTATTCGCTGATTGCTTTTTTTTTTGTCATTCTACTTGATCATATTTTTATTTTTACATTCACAATAACTTAGAATACTGGTTCTATGTATCAACGAAGAAATAAAACAAATAAATAAAACGTCTTTAAATTAATCGATTCTTTAGTACCTAAAGTGCCGTCCATCAGCGAGAAGCGATGGACGATGGCTCGTGCCGCGACTGTCTTTCGTCAAAAGCAGCTTAACTTGAAAAGTAAGATGCTGTTCCATTGAAGCTTGCAACGATTTAAGCTAGACAGAAGAAGCTTGCAAATACAGAGTAAATTTTTCTAGGTTTTCTCTCTTTGTTCTTTTGGTTTTGCTAAGCATATTTTGCTCTTATCTTATTCCAGAAATAGTTACCTTGTCGAAAGACAAGAAAGAAATTAAAGACAATAAAAAACGCCGGAAAACTGTTATCACCGGAGATATGAAACCTTTACTTGACGCCCTACCAAGCTTAAATGAATTGCTCTCCGAAACCCAAAGAAGGAAGCCGAAAGGTGTCTTGGAAACTCCAAATGCCAAGCGACTGAAGAACAAGGAAAAAAAAGCCATGATATGGTAAGTAGAACTTCGTCTGTACGAAACGTTACTTTGTACTGTCTGGTTCCCAATGAGACCAAATGCCTTGCGTTCGCTACCGTTGTGTTCGCTAGCTTTGCGCTCGCTAGCGTTGCGTTCTGATAGGCTTAGAAGGGAGAATGAGAACCGTTTCCAGTAAGCGCAAGGACTAACCAATCAGCAACCAAGATTTCAGAAGGGAATCGTCAAATAATTCGCGAGTACATCGGTGATGACCAGCGCTGAGGAGACAACATGGACAGCAACGCTGGTAGACGCACAGTTCTTAACTCTGCTGCGTCACGGGTTTGTCCTGACGCAAAGCCAGTTACATCCCTTAACGATCCCTTAATTTTCGTATGAATTTCAACTCAGTTGCGCTGCCTAGCCTTGCGTGTTCTCGGGAACTAGGTTTAGTGTACAAATCCCACTTTATTTTTTTAAAATCATGCGCACGCAACATTTTACATCATGAGTAATTCCCGTTGCCTTATTTATCTTACTATAAAGGACCTGTGGTTTTGAGACCCATTCTCACAACCTTCATGAATTCTTTATCCAAAGTAGTTTCTTTTCAGGATAGGAATTTGTTTGAAAGTCCTTTAGAAGCTCACATGTAATCAATGCAATTTTCTGCCAACGGCAAAAATGCTCTAGTGAAAAAATGTCTTTGAAAATTAAATTATTTTTCAACAGTTGAAGCACGTCCAGGGTGTTTACCTTGGGGAGAAACTGGGAAAATGTAAGGAAATCGTTAGGGAATCAAGTTCTAAAACCAGAAAATTATGTTCTTTTCTTGCATGTTGCCTTTTTAATAACATCACTGCAGTTTCATGACTTCCTGAAAGGAGATCGATGTAAGTATAAAAAATTTCTCCTCAAGAGACCTTAAATTAATTTTACATAGAATTTTAGACTGTTGTGCGATTCTCTTGTTCTTAAGAGATTCTGCAAAATACTCACATTATGCGAACAAAAGAGAGAAATGTCAAGGAATTCGAAAAGTAATAATCAGGAAGTGTCAATGAATTTAATATTTGAACTTTGCCAGACACCCTGTGGGTCCAATTGTCATTTTTGTTTCTTTGCGCAGGCAGCAGGATATTCAAACATTCAACAAAGTTCTTAATCATTCAACATTTCAAGGGAGCCCGTTTGAATCAATATCAGCTTACTTGAAAAATAAAATCAGTGAAGAACACTAACTCTGCATCTCAATGTGATACTCTGTAAATATATTTTTCCTCGTTAATTTCTCATTATCATACGTTTGTTTTGTTTTTTAAGCTCTCTTGGCCCTCTAGAGATTATCCATTATATCTTGTTATTGGTCAGAGATAAGCATGAAAAGTGGTTTAGCTTCTTTAGTAAATTGCTCCTTTCATTTTTATAAAATATTAAAGTGAAAACTCTTGAACTTGAGTTTTAACCCTGCAATTTAAGTGATGGGTCTGATTCAAATTTTTGCCACAGCTGTATGTATGAAGTGTTGATTCTAATGTACTATCAGTCAATGAGAGAGTGGGACTGAAATATATTTTCTCGGCTGCTTGGCGCGTGAGGAATCACATATTTTAGTCCCATTCTTTAATTGACCGCTGGTTCAATCGTTTGGAAACTTCAATAGCGGCATCAGAAAGTCATCGAATGCAATAACAAACTCACAACAGACGTTTAACTGAAATCCACGACGGCAGTAAAAGGGCGATTCAACCTGTCAATATGCATACATATGCACCATTGTACCATGAACATCAAATACGGCCGACGCGACACCGTAACTCACGCGATAATGTAAACACCGACATCACAACACAAAAAAAAAAAAAAAAATCATAAACTGTGTTGCTGTGAGATTGTTGGCGTCGGCCATCTTTGGTGTTCTTGGTACTTACTTGCATACAGGTTGACTCCTTCTTTTACCGTCATCTCGAATTTCAATTAAATGTCTCTTGTTAGTTTATCTTTGCATATTATGACTTTATGATACCGCCAATGGAATTTTCACGCGATTTTACATCAGAATCAACACTCCGTATTTGTGTTACAGAAGTTTGCAACAGGCCCACCAAACAAACTTCAAGTAACCTGAATCTCTCATCATTTATTTTTAAATTTTTTCGGTTGAAATAATTCATCCACATTCTAAAGTTAAGTCAGTGCTTGGAAGTATTGTCTAAAACACGAGTACTCATCAAAATGTCAATGTTTATTCAAAGGAAATTTCATAACATCAGGATTCAACAGCTTGTGTTTTGGCTCAACCTTTGAAACAAGGTGGCCCCTCTCATCATGGGTGTAACTATGGGGAAAGGCTTCCTCCCCCTCCCCCGAAAATTGCAAAAGAAGAAAACTGGGGTAAGAAAAGATAAATAAAGGAAAGTTTATAATTTTGCAAGGTAGATGAAAACAGGTAGTTTCACCGTAGGTCTCTTCTGAGTGTTTCCTCTCGATCCTCTCTTTCTGTTTATCTAATCTTGTTGAGGAAGTTATCTAGTCCACGGTATCCTGGGGTGGGTCAAACAATCCTTGCGAGAATAATTTTAGAACAGAAGTCATAAATTTATTCACCTATAGTAGAGATGCTTTTCGCTTCTTTTCATTCGCCAGTTGAATTAGCTTATCCCTGAATTTATCGCTGTTGCTAGAAATATGAATTTCTTCAACACATTCGCCCAGATGATCCGTCTTACAAATTGTCGGGAGATCAATCAAATGGAGGGGATTAGATAACGAAATACATCCCGGGGCTTTTGTCTCTTGATGAATGATAAGTTCGCTATCATTCGGGCAGGGACCTCTCGATCTAAGTTGGTAACATCCATCATCTTCTTCCCACAAAACGTATCTCTTGTTTTTTCTCTGATGATCAAAGCAAGGATCTATTTGACACGTGACTCTTCCGTTTCGTCTTACTATTATGGAACCCTCTACACACGGTCCTTTAGAGTAAGCCTCATAGCATTGGAATGTTGGGCTCTCACTCGAGGTGAACCAACGAATATAGGGACCGTCCAATTTACAATCGCATATGCCCTCTCCAAACGGATCCACGTGGAGGTAAGTCCCATGCTCTTGGCAAAGAGGCGAATCACCCTCTGTGACGTTGTAACAGTAACCATCTTTTGGCCAAAAAATATCGTTGTTATTACACTGTTTCTCAGAACAAACTGCAACCAGCTGTGGGTGTTTTTGTGTTGCTAACTCAAAGTCCAGAATCAGCCATTCTCCGACATCGCAGGGGCCGCGAGTCAACAATTTGTAACAATTGTCACCGTAAGGAATCTGCTGCTTCGAATAACACTGAAGTTCATGAGTTGTGTAGCTTGTTGTTTTAGTTTCATGCTGAATTCTCGCATTTTCTTTGTCTTCGTTTTGAAATTTTACTGCATCTATGTACACCCCGAAGCTGAAGTGAATTGTGATTACTAGTAGTAACAAGACGGTTAATATGCATCCTGACATTTTCTTGGTAATTAACTATCAATCGATTTAAATATTTGAGTCATTCTAAAAAATGACTCCTCAGTTTTCTTTTTATTTGTTCTTTAACGAGAAATTCAAGAGTCATTGATGAAAACGACTCGGGATCAGATGATTACCACGACTTTGCTTTTTATATCACTTCAGCCAAGAAAGTCTGTGAGTTTTTCCGTTTTTTTAGGCATTTGATTTCAACTAGTGACTCTCAAACGGTTATCAGCAGGCTTTTAATTTGTTTGCATTATGATTGGACGCTCTTTTTATAAACAATTCTATCTTAAATCAAAGCATCATCTCCAGTAGGTACTTTCATCCAATAGAGACTGTAACAAAGAAGAAACGATATTACATTTTTAAAATACGTATGCTTACAATTCAAATTTTACTTTAAATTATTCTATTAGCAATTTTTGCGGCTGCCCAGAGAAATTTTAAGGGCCAGGAAAAACTGAGATTTTTGAGCCCCTTCGACTTTTTCTTTTTCTTTGAATTTTTTCTTTTTAAAGCCCTTCTTCAGTCGAGGACAGAGCGAGCTGCTCTGGTTGCTCTCCAAAGCAGGCTTTGGCAATTTTTTTCTGATTGTGAGGAAATCCTGAGACAAGTGCAGTGGCGGCTCGTGCAATTTGGCAACCATGTTTTTTGCCATTTGATCCTTTGAAGTATCGATTTTTCAAGAATTCGGTGAATCCTCTGCGTATCGATTTATTTGAATTTTTCAATGGAGAGAATCCATTGTTGACACATTTTACGAGCCGCCTCTACTTGAGACCATGAGTCCGGGAATTTGGAGCTAGGTACCGGAAAAAGTAAAAAAATCAGGTGAATCATCAGGGACCCCACCCCTCATTTTCTTTTCCTAAATCAAAAGATTTTTGTTTACTAGCCTTTAACTTATTTTTGCGGTAAAGTGTTTTGCTTTCTCACTCTCTCTTTTTATTTCATCGAATAGGATTTTGGCTTTCAAGAAAGATTCCATGGATTGCACACTGCTTTTCGTCTGTAATTCCTTTAGTTACGAGTTAAACGCACTCACGTTCGTCTGTTCCGATTTTTGCGAATGTTGCCTAAGTTACGCAAAGAAAGAGACGTTCAGTGAGGGATTTTTTTTTTTTTTCCCAATTCATTCGGAAAAAGAAGTTGTTTTGTCATTGAATTTGAGTTGCCACTTTGGTTTTGTCTTGGGTATTTGTTCGGTAAAAGCTGAGAACTTAAATTTCTCTCACAGGGGCGTGCCGTGGTTCCCAGAGGGGGGGAGGGGGACAAAGAATGCAATCTTGCAGCCCTCCGCGAATCGCCGCCCCTCAGAATCATAAATTTGATGACTTTTTTTTTCTTTCTTTTTTTGTTACACACTAATTTTGCCGCCCTCTATGATTCATTTTGGAATTTGGAACTTTTTTTTTTTTTTTTTTTTTTTTGTTAATCCTGATTTTGCCGCCCAGGGCAAGGGTACCCACAATACCCCCCCCCCCCCCCCAGGCACATCCCTGTTCTCTCATCTTGCGAGTGATCAGTGCGCTTTTAAGGCCTACAAGAAGACGTGGGTGGATATTAGTGGTCTCAACTCTCAACATCACTCCCTAAAGTATCAAATCAGATAAAAATGGCGTTGGAAATGACTTCATCCTTGAATCTATTTTTTAGTATTTAAAAAAAAAAAAAAAAAAAAAAAAAAAAAAAAAATCACTCATAAAAAACTAACAAATTCAACTAGAAAATCTATTCTACAAAATGATTTAACCAATGAATCAGGCAAATAATCGGAAAAAATTAAATGTTTGCGCTAACAAGAGAAAACAGCAATTATTGTCAGTGACCTGTCAACATGAAGGGTCGGCTAGGGTGTTTATCTTGACATCGGGAACCATTAATATGTACATAATTCTTAAGGTAGAATGTTGGAATCCTCTCACTTCTGCTTGGTTGGCTAAATGTTTTTAAACGGCTGTTTACTTTATTGCATATGGCACAAATTTAAGGGGTTATATTCACAGCACATCTGCTGACTCATCTAAAGAGGTTGATTATGGGTGACCAACTTTTTCTATTTTGCTTGTCAATTTCAGTCATGACGTCACTAATGTTTTCCTTTCACCAATTTGGTCCAAAGAATAGAAGGTGGCTTACAAGGTGCATCCATGCCAAAAATTGGATTGATTCTGGTTTTTTTTTTTTTTTTTTTTTTTTTTTTTTTTTTTTTTTTGCGATCTCTAATGGAAAAGTTTGTAGAAATAAGCCTTTTTCGCTAGAGATAATCATATGTCAGGTAGGTGCCTAACTTTTTGTTTTCCTCAAAATAATGTGTCACCCACCGGTAATTAAACTTTAATCATCAAAAGGTATCTTAATGACGCTAAACACTGAAGATTTATACTTTGCATCGGAAACACGTCTCTTTATATCTTTTGATCTAAGAAACTCGAGTAAAAAACATCCAAAACATCCTACTCCGGCAACGTTGTAGTTTCCTCATTTGAATGCTGGGAAGATATCAAACTATCATAAGTGGCAGTAGCCACCCGGCCAAGTAAAAAAAAAAAGACCGCCCGGAAACAGAACGAGAGAGGGTAGCGTCCGCGACAACTTATCTTACACGAATTGGGTTTGCAGCGAACACTGTGATATCGTTCGATCTTTTTCACACGTTTAAATTTACGAAATCCAACGTTGCCAGATTGCACGTGTTTCGCGTCACTACCTACAGCAACACCTCTTATGTAATGCTTCATCTCATCTACCCACTAATAAAATTTTGTCACCGCGCGCGCCGATCCGCCTGCCTCCGCAGCGTGCTTACCTTGTGAGCCGCATGGGGCGTTGAACCTTGAATTTGAATGTTTTTGAAAATAGGAAACGTTATTAATAATATTCAACGTTTTAATCCCATGCGCATATTTTCCTTTGTTTGAAAATAAAATGGACATTTGACACCGTGGATACTGTGGATAGCCCAACAGTAAAACCTTTGGACAGTAGACTCATACTATATAACAATAAGATTTTTCAAAATTTACTCATGATATCGCAAATGCCCGTCAATATGGGTCTGTTGCAAACTTTTGCTACAGCGTTACGGATGGTCGATTCCTAAGTAATGTCACTTGGGCAAACGTTTGCAATGAATGAGCTCTAATTTGAGGATATTTAGTTGGTCGTGTTATATATCAGCGCTTAAGGTGTCTGGATCTTGTCAAATCTGGTGATGACGAGCAGCAGCTCTGTTTGGTTTGACAGAAATTGCGAGCATGGCGTTTGAATTTGCGGGTTTCAAGTGATTTCAAGTGGAACTTTCCCAGATTTCAATCCGATGGATAGCGCTTTCACACTCACTTTTTGGGGATGTCGAGGAGAAAATTTTCCAGATTTCATCCATAGAGTAGCGCTAAAGAGAGCGCTAGGAATGTCAAGTTGTCGGCATTTTAAACCGAAACCAAAGAAAAGATGCAAGATTCAAGAACGTTGGCACTTGTGAAATTTTTCGTGGAATTTTTTAGCCCAAAACGAGCAAAATTGGTTAAGGATTAAATCAGTAATATTCTAATTTTAGAAATTCATTTCGCAATAAGCTTAGTGAGTATGCGAGTGATACTATGTCTATCTGCCACTCGCACTCACTAAGGTTATGCGGCGATATAAATTTCCAATGTTACGGCTTTAATTTTCAACCAAGTTATTTAATTTAGGACGCAAAAAATCATGTGAAATTTCTTTTTTGATTTTTTGCGTCCTAAATTAAATAACTTGATTGAAAATTAAAGCCGTAACATTGGAAATTTATATCGCCATAACCTTAGTGAGTGCGAGTGGCAGATAGACATTGTATCACTCGCATACTCGACACTAAGCTTTTGGCTAATTTCCAAAATTAGAATATTACTGATTTAATCCTCAACCAATTTTGCTCGTTCTGGGCTCAAAAAATTTCATGAAAAATTTCACAGGTGCCGACGTTCTTGAATCTTTGTGTCTTTTTTTTGGTTTCAGTTTAAAATGCCGAAAACACAACATTCCTAACGCTCTCTTTAGCACTACCATTTGGATGAAATCTGGACAATTTTCTCCTGGAATCACCTTAAAAGAGCATTAAAAAATGTGGAAGTCAATTTTAAAGGATCACAGTGTTTTCATCGCATTTTTGTTTTGTTTTGGTTGTTAAAATCCGTTGGAATTTATTCTCCATACATTGCTGTGGCCAAAACCCTGGTAAAAATGACGACTATAACCGTTCCAAAAACGACTATAAACATAGTTGGCCAACTATGGATTATAGTTGGCCAACTATAGATTATAGTCGGCAACTATGTTTATAGTCGTTTTTGGAATAGTCGTATAGTCGTCATTTTTACCAGGGAAAAGAGCGGGCGAATCATTCATGACTGCTTCTACTTGAGAAAGATTACGGCGAATGATTACCAAGTACATATCCAATTCAAATACTTTCGCAACTAAGAAATATGAAGTGTAGTGTTGCATTTATTGGTTCTCACACTGAAGTGGAAGGGTAAATACCCTCAATGTTTCCTATATTGTTTAACGATTTGGACTGTCAAAAGATAACCATCTAATCGTGAACATCAACAGTATGACTGAGAATATCAACCGCATGGGTGTAAATAAAGAATATCGAATAGTCATGCATTTCTTTTTAACGGACGCGCCGTATAAAGGTTAACCATCCAAATCACTGCACAATATAGGAACCATCTAAGGGTACACTTTAACCCTCCTTTTTTACAGGGTAGTTAAAAAATTAAAGTTGCGAAAATAAATTTTGAAACATCAAAATGGATGTAGGTCCGCTCAATAGCGGCCTATGCAATGTAGCTACAGAGTATTATCTCCATTTAAACCTACTTGAAATAATGGATCTTTAGAAAATTCACTGAATCCTCGAGAAATCGATACTTTTACATAGGTTTCAATGGCAAAAACCATGGTTGCCACATAGCATGAGCCGCCAAAGGGCCTGCTTAATTGAAACTAAAGGGCTTCCCTATAGATCTGTTGTAAGATCTTCTTTAGAACGCCTCAATGGACCCTTATGAATGGCTTGAAAACGGTTAGAAAACAAAAAGAAATATTTTCATCCTAATCAATTGATCTATTCGAGTATAAGTTTCAAGTCTCGCGCACCGCGCATTGCGCATCGTTGTAAAATTTCGTCAAGAACTATCCTTTTTAAATTTGTGTTTAAAAATAAGAATCAAATTAAACCAGGTCGTCGATTCAGTGTGCTATGACAAAGATCTTAATTTTATATATGAAACTTTACTCTCTTGTCTGCCTATGACGCGCACACGAAAAGAAACTGTCGCTCTCTTGTAAATTATGAACCAGTCCATTACGTTTTGTATTTTTAGTTCGAAGTTGTTGTTTATAGTGTGTCTCTCTGGTCGCGTCTTTGCCGTGGGCGAGGCGTCTTTGCCATGGTAGAGGGGGGGGGGGTGTCCACGAGCGTACGAAATCTATGTCTGCTCAAACTGGAACTCGGAGGGGATTCACGGACGTCCGAGTCCACCGCAATATGTTGTATGCGCCAACAGATGGGAACGGTTTGTGAGTTTCGTCACAGCCTCACACACATCCCAAATAACGTATTCTGTTTCGAAAATATTACCCTATACAGGTTTCGTCTTTATAATCGGTCGAAAGAAACTCAATTCTCGCGCTGGTACATCGGAAGTTATTAAGTGGTGACTGATGAGTGATGATCCCTTACCTTGCATCTTGCAGGTCATTCAATCCTAGGCGAAAATCCCGCGCGCACTCACTTGCACTTGCACTTGTGGTCAACCGGAAACGGGGGTCGAGAGAGGACTGTTTCCGCTCGGCCCTTGCGGTATGCTAATTTAATTGCTGCTACTTTTTCTTTTCTTTTCTTTTCTTTTTTTTTTTTTTTTTTTTACCGGAATACTCTAGTTGTTGACTGTCGTTGGATCGCTGGGCGCGAGCAAGGCAAAGACTGAAGGAAAAAAACCAGTCAACAATTAATCCTTTAACACCCCCTCCCCTGCCCTCTCCTCATCCTCGCCCTCTCTCCCTCTCTCTTTCTCACTCACACATTTACTATATTTCTATCTCTATCTCTCTTTCCTTCTTGCGTTTCAACGGGCGGTTCGATTTCAGTATCTTTCTGTCTCTTTTGCTCCTCTGCTCCTTCCCCCTCTCTCTCTCCCTCCTCTTTCGTCTCGCCGACGGACATTTCAGCATTTGCGCGCACTCATATCGTTTAAGTCTCATCGGCGCTGCACCGCACAATGGTCTGAGATCTAAAGAAGTAGCAAAAAATCAGCAAAAAAAGTCATAAAAAATCATCGTTTTCGACCTTTTAAGCTGAATTTAAAACTTTTCAGTGGAGTTTCTAGGTTCAAATTACGTTGTTTACAGCGTTTTCGGTGATGGAAATTGGTCTTGAAAGTTAAAAGTTTATGATTGATAAATTGATGAGAAATTTACTTTCTGATTTTTGGCCACTGTTCGAAGATCTTTTCGACCACGGTGCGCTATTCCTGCAGGCGTTGAGAAATATGCGGTGTCATTATTCTTAATTTAAGAGGATCTGGAGATTCGACTCGTTCGATGATCGATGCCCGATGTTGCGCGCGCAGCAACGATGTTGATATTATCTAGGATGCCGCGGCTTATTTCAAGATTTTGTTTTTATTTGTTTTTTGTTTTTTTAAATTTGATTTGTCGGCGGTGATAGCACGTCTAATGAGGTGCTTTGATAGCGCGGCCAGTTTTAAGGTCAATTTCTGCCCGCGTTTCCAGTCATTTAGGATTATGGGCTGTTGTGGCGCCTAAAGTTAGGGCCTTTTCTTAAAAATGGCAACACTGAGCGTTGAATGAATTGACTTCATCAAAGATCATAATCAGTGTCCTAAAAGTATGTTTCCTTTGACTGAGTCTGTGTTTGAAATCGTTTTAAAAATGTTGAACGTGGATTCAGGAATTGCTCTTCAATTGTGATGCGCTCAGTAAGAAGAAGGTCCGGGACAAATTTCCCCATCCCCTCTTTCATGATTCAAAAATATTGTAGGTTACTAACAATGATTTTACGGTCGGTTTTAATGTGAAAACCACTAGAAATAACCTCGGTCACTGTAAAAACTTCCGAACTACAATAATGGAGTAACTAGGACATTTTTATAAGGAGGAGGGGCATCGGTCACATCTTGAAAATGTAGTTAGCTTTTTCTCAAACTTATAAAGTTTGCCTTAATTATTCTTTCATCTCTTCCCTTTTTCTACCCTAATTTTTCTTCTTTACCAATTTGTATTTTGGAGTTCAGCCCCTCTACCTCACCTCTTCACCCTTAGCCCCCGTAGTCACGTCCTCGCTCATCGACTTATTGTTAGTGTTAGAGTAAGCTTGCAGGCTCCACTAGAGATGTCTATCTTAATTTGTCATTTCCTCTATGCTGGCAAAGGATATTTATAGGGTACTATCCGCTAGAGTAGTGATTTCAGAGACAATATTGAACGGCCATAGCCAGTTCGACCCTGAATCGTTGCACTAACGATATGACTCTATTTTTATTTACCTCCATTTCCTTTCTGACATAATAATATGACGGCAAATTACTAATATACCACATGGTGCAATGGTGCATCCTTCTTTCAAAATCAGGCGGACTGGAAGGCTGTAATAGTATTTAATGGATCTGCAGTTTATTTCGATATTTTAATTACTATTATGGCTTCATCGCTTTGATTTTGTGTACTCGGGGATCAAAGAAGATCCACTGCTGCACGGTTCTTTTTACGACGCTTGTCATAACTTTATTTTCATCCATTTATTGTAGTTTTCCTTGACCTTCTCTACGTGCGATCCTTTTGATCATATCCCATTCATCAACGCTGCTCGAATGTCAATTTAAAACCGCCCACCCGTGAAATGAAACACTGCACGCAACCACTCAGCAACGGATGTTTAGAAGATAAAACCAGTAGCTGAGGCAGGTTTTCTTTCATCTCTCTCTTTTTCCCTTTGAATGCACTGGTTGGAAAAGAAAAAGAAATAAGAAGGTTTTAATGTTTCAGAATAGTTTGTAAAAAATTTTATTGTCTTTTTTAATATTTTTTCTAACAACTTTTTAAACTTCCAAACAAGATGCGATCACACCAAAATATAATATAAGTTCAAAGTAAAAATTAAACCTTAATATTTTTTGATAAAAAAATAATTTTCATTTGTTTTCAAGAGTTTTGCTATGGTACAAATACCAGAATTCTGGTAATAGTACAAAAACATTCTTGGTTAAAATATACCTGATAATCTTTTTTTTTTTTTTCTTTCTTTCTTTTTTTTTTTCTTTCTTTGTCAGTGCAAATTTGATTTTTTAAAATGTAAACACAGTTTGACGCAATATTGCGATCTAGTTCAATACGTAAATCTAAGTAACGCTCAGTAAGGAGGAGTGTTTTTTATGAATAAGTTTCTAAGTTTCTTAAATTTTTCATTAGTATTCATGATGCTTAAATAATTTCAAAAACACACTATTTATCACACTCTTAGAAATTCGGTGGTTTCCTTGAATTTTGATTTGAAGCGATTTGTAAAGTAATGGACCGATTTTTCTGTGCCCACCTGAAAGCGCGCGTCAGAAAGAAACAACTTTCAGACGCGTGTGAATGTGCAGACATAAGAAAATATCAATGTATAGACTTAAAAAACTGCCCTGGTTTGCAAAAAATGAAAAAATTGAAATAACGTATGTAGAAACCGGCCGCAAAAAGGCTAAATGCTGAAAAATTTTCGGTGTGCTCTCAACCAATGGGCGCCCGCAGCGGGGGGCAAGGGGGTAACCCCATTGCCCCCTGGAATTTCAGGACGCAGTCATAATTTCTCGATGAAAAGGAGAGGAGAGAAAAGATAAAATGTTAATCAAAGGAGTAACAGTTGAAAAGCTTTATTTCTTTTTTTTTATTATTATTATTTTTTTTTTTGCAAGGAATAGTAGTCGTATGCATTTTCCTCGCTGTCATTATCATCCATTGTCGCACTTTATTCATAACATCTAACCCGTCAAAATTATATGTATTATTGGGTACAACTACAATAGCTTAAAACTGTACCATTTGGAAGCAAATTAGTATTTAAGTCTCCTTTTTGAGGGGGGGGGGGAGATTTTCCTTTGGGATTCAACAATTTTGCCCCCTCTGGAAATTTTTCTGCGGGCGCCCATGCTCTTCACCCCCCTCCTAGGAAAATTTGTTCGGCTCTGTGCCCCGTGCCCATAGTGTTAGGCGCAAAGAGTTAATTGAGTCAAGCTTATTCGACTCTAAGCTAATTTTATTGTCAAATTCGGGTGAAGATTTAAGGCTAGGAACTTTTCGGGGGACACCGATCGCCAAAGTCAACAAAACCACTTCTAGCCAATCATCAAGAGCTTGTTTATTGCTGTATTATGCCGTTGAGTTACTCTTTTCGCCCTCACCTCGTGGAACAGGTACAAATTCCGAGGTTCGAGTTCAGCGTCGGTGTCATCCATCGTTGCCGAACAAACAGTTCAGAGGTGAGATAGTAAAATGCACATCGTTGAACCTCATCGTAAAATTTGCTTTTTAAGGCGATATTCCATAGCTTTTAATTCCAAATTTTGCAACTGGTTCGATATGAATGAGGTAAATTGAGAACATGCTAAGTTAGTTTCAAAATATATATGGAGGGTTTCAAGAAAGGTTTGTGCATATGCTATTCCATTATCCAGCAAAATTCAAAAATAAAAAAATTGTGGTTGAATTAAAGTTTATCACAGATCAATAGTGGCAATTATAGGAAAACCTTAACCAAATTTATAAATTAATAAAGAATTCCTGGTTTGTTTTATAGGGTCCTTGTTTTGTAAGCGTCCCTAGGATTTTTTTTTTTTTTTTTTACTTGTTTTATTGAACACCAAAGTAAGCGTTCCTAGGATTTTTTTTTTTTTTTTTTTTTTTTTTTTTTTTTTTTTTTTTTTTTTTATATTGAACACCAAAGTACTCATAAAACCAAATGAGCATCAAGGCAAAACTGGGCAATAGCTGGGGCCGTTGGGAGTACTAGATGGCACACCCCTACGCTTCAATCGACAGTAGTGTTCTTCAATCCTGGCCTCTGTTTCATGGCTTGGAACACTCCCTCCATAACTCCAGAGACGTTCAGCAGTCGAGCATGCTCTGGGCCAGATTCTGGGCGAGACATTGTCCTTGTTGATCTTTTCACCCCACATGCAAGCCTCTCCGCCAATCACAAGCGCTTTCTCTTGAGCTGAACCCTGGAAGTCCAAAGGGTCGCAGGAGTAAAACGATTTCCATGATTTATTTAGATCGTCTAAGTACCAGCACGCGGAATATACTACTTGGTACCCCTTCGACACAACCTAGATACAAAAGCAAATATATAAAGTACAAGTCTCTGCGATCTTACAAACACCATTTAACAAAGAAAAGATATGGAAAACACTGTGGTATAGCGCTGACGAAACCTTCGGTATACCGAAGACTACCTTATCAATTGAAGGCGCACTATACTGACTATTACTTTGAACTGTGCTTGCGAGGGAAAAGATACCTGGCCAGAGTAAGCAACACGCAACACACCTAATACACGTGTTGATTTGGATGCTGTGTATTGCTTATTGCATACCGTAGATAGGTATCTTTGTCCCCGCTAGTAACATACATACATAGGTACTTTAACGTGGTTTTTTGTTTTTTTGTTTTTTTTCATCCTCAATTTACTGCATTAGAACCACTATTGTGCAACGGATTGAAGTAGACAAATGTATACGAGATAGGTACTTAAAGGGTTAGTAAAGTGCGAAAAGAATAGCAAATAATAGACTCGTCGCAAGATATCCCAGTATAATGGGTTTCACCGATTTCATCGAGGCAACAAAAACTTGCCGATCGATCAATATAGAAAAAAAGCAAATGTCGCGCACAATAACAATATACTTACATTTTTTATCAGTGACGTGTCCTCGACTTTCCACATGTGGACGATGGTTTGTTTGTCAAGGGGCACGTCCGCATGGAAAACGTCCTCCCAAACAATTTCAAGCAAATTCAGCTTACGAGTGATTTTGTCAAGGCGGGAGAAGAAGTACGCCTGGAGAAGAGAGAATTGATTCTCCATGTGGTGAGATTTCATGAAATTCACAATGGATTCATTCTCTTTCCTACGATAAATAATACAAAATTACGGGTCAGGTCCAAAAATAAATAATACGTATAAGTATAAGGAAGAGTCTTGGGCAAACAGAATATCAGGACTCCCGGGACCTAAAGAGTGGAGGTAGGCAGTGGCGGCTCGTGCAATTTTGCAACCGTGCTTATTTGCCATTTAAACCTATGCGAAAGTCTCGATTTCTTGTGGATGCAATTGCACCTCCTGAGGATCGATTGTTACTCAGGTTTAAATGGAGAGCGCATACATTGTTGCCACAATGCACGAACCGCCAGTGGAGATAGGCCACTCGCAATACTAAATCTCAATGAATAACTAATGCTAATTTTTGCTACAACGATTGAATCATTAATTCTTGAGTAAAATTCAGCGAAAATTATGAACACGTTAGAAATCTCAACATTCACTGACAGACTCACTAAATTACTTTAAAGTTCAATACGTTATGATAGAGCTATGCACGTATCATCGGAGATTCCTATCTTTGTCACACTCTCTTTAGAAACGCACAGAGGGAAGCCTCAAGTTAGATAGGAATCTCCCATGGTACCTGCGTAGCTCCGCCATTACGCCTTAACCTTTAAAGTAATTTTGTGAGTCTGTGAGTGAATTTCGTCTTTAATTAAGGGTATCTTGTGAGTCTATGACTCTATGAGTGAATTTCGTCTTTAAAGTCATTTTGTGAGTCTATGATTAAATTTCGTAATTTTTAATGTGCTCAACGTAATTTTCGCTAGATTTTACCCAGCAGTAACTTTTCAATCTCTTACCACAAAAAATAGCATTAGCCCCATTTTTAACTCTACAAAACGAGGCGTTGAACAGTATAGGACATGCTCAAAATGCTGTGCTAGTTATTGACTTAATTCTTTCAAGGAAAACATATTGATTTGGAATAAATTAATTCGCGATTTCAGGCCCCTAAAAGTTTAAGCGGGAAAACCCCTGTGTCTCAAAATTTCCAAATGAGCAACCCCTAGATTGTGATACTTCATTTGAAAAGGCGTAAAAATGTGTAAATCATTGTAAATTATGTAAGCAGGCGTAATTTAAAGTTCGATGTCGTTTTTTTCTATTAATTGATTTATCGAAAATCTAATTTCGATGTGGACTTATTTTTGACTCTGCGCCAATTATACTTAATGATGAATTTTATTATGTTTTATAACATTATTCGATAGAATAATAATAAAAAGCAACCAATTGGTTTTTGGTCGATAAAAAACCAAGCATTTCAGCGCGAACCGAAAGGCAATACCTTTTTTAGTATTCGATGTATCGTAGTATCGCTAGTCAAAGATTAAAGAGATCAAAGAGTCAAAGATTACTCTAAAGTCTTATTTGCGTTATTTATCTTACCAGCAGGTGCTGTCAACTTCATCTCCTCCTAAATGCACGTATCTGTCCTTGAATACTGAGGCCACCTCTCCGAAGAATCTTGAGAGGAAATCGTAGTTTTTCTCTTTAGTCGGGTCGATTGGTCCGTATTTATTATCGTCTCCATCGCATTTGGCTAATAAACCTTTAATTCCCTCGCCCCACGATCTGGTATGACCTTAAATAAAAAAAATCTTGAATTAGGCCAAAACTCGGATTTTCCTCTATACGAAAAATCAAATGAACGCTCTTCTTTCACTGTACTTCTTCCTCAAAAAATTCTTGGATAAATTGTAAAATTTTTGAGCAATCTTGATGAAAATTAAGTAAAACAAGGACAAAACATACGACATCGTTCGAATTGTGATAGTAAATTTACTTGTGATCTTTCATGAATCTAACTGAATACGCTCTTGCTAACTTTTGCTATTATCGATTGAATATAGTTCTTTTTTGGGTAAAATTCAGCGAATATTATGATGAGCACATCGAAAAATTACGAAATTAACTCTCAGACTCACGAAATGAATTTAAAGTTTAAAGCGTAATGGCATAGCGGAGCGACGCAGAGGTACCGTGCAAGAGATTCCTATCTAATCTGAGACTTTCGTCTATTTGTTTCTATGGAGAGAGTGACAAATTAGACAGGAATCATCCCCCATGACATCTGCGTAGCTCCGCCATTTCCTTAATAGCAAAAATGGTGGAACGATACAGTTATCATACATATATGTATAGGAGACACTCCCATCTAATTTGCCTATCTCTCTATGGAAACACACAGAAGAAAGCTTCAAATTAGATAGGAATCTCCTATGGTACCTGCGCAGCACCACCACTACACATTTAACTTTAAATACATTTTATGAGTCTATGTATGTGTGTCTTTCGTAATTTTTAATGTGTTCATTGTGATTTTTGCTGGATTTTACTTAACTATTAGATTTAACTTAACTATTAGACTTAACTATTTATTCGTTTATGGAAACGGTTAGCAAGAGGCGTAGCGTGAAATTTGGCAACGTTGAATTTTGTCTATTTAAACCCATGTGAAAGGTCGAATTAGAGGATGTTTATGAACAACCAATAGTTTGATATTTTGAATGGGTTTAAATGGAGTTAGTTCAACGATGCCAAACTTTATGCTGCGCCACTGCAATGACGAATAATCGCGCTTAAAATGAACCGTTATTAAACGATGAATGTCAGTCTAACATTGTTTATACACTTACCGGGCGTGTCGAATTCAGGAATAACTCGGATCCCGCGGTCTCGTGCGTATTCAATGATGGATATCACCGCTGAATGGTTGTATACGGCCAGCTCAGAATTGAAAGCCCCTTTCGCGCTAAACAACACAGACCATACACATGCAACTTGAATTAAAAAGGAGTGTATCTTTAAAATATCATACTTATTAAAATGTACTTTCGGTTGCAGGGTCATGCGCTTATTGTACCTTGCCAAGTTTGTCAGAGACTCGAGAATTTTGTGTAATTTTTTAAGTTGGAAATCGTGTAAAGGAGTGCCTTCAATATGTCGAAATACCACTTTACATTCAAGATGAAGGTAGAGTTATATCGCAGTTTACCGCCGATTTGTGCGGTGGTATGCTAAGATTATTCCCCTCTCCTCACCATAGATAGTTACATTAGCTTACATCGATTGCTAATACTTTAGACCGGGGGGGGGGGGTGTCGTACGCACACTTGGCTCGGGAGGGGAGGGTGTTTGAGATCGTGGGTAAATTAGGGTAAAGACATGACATCTCCTTAGATATTTTTTTTGGAGAGAAGCGAAATATTTAATCCGTTTCCAGCTCAAAACCCACATCTTGCCCTAGGGCCATTAAACCCCTATTATATTTCAGGTGGTCCAATTTAGTCGCTAATAGTATTCTTGCTCTTTCCATGCGGGAAAACAGATCCTTATCAGGATCTCTCGAAGATAAACTATGTTTGCATGGGAGTACAACAGCACATGTAGGTATAGTCTTCTGACCAGTGGCAACAGTGGCCTATATGCTCTTGCAATGTGGCAACAACGGATTCTCTCCATTTAAATCTGCATAAAATAATCCATCTTCAGGGGATTGCAAAGATTTTTCTTCTTCTTTTCTTCTTCTCTCTTTTTTTCCCCCCTCGTCGATACTCTTCAGCCTTAGAAGACGAAAATGTGGACTGTAGAGGCCCTCTCACCTTTAAATATCTCAAAATTTGAACTACTTGAACTCAAAATCTCATTAAACTTTAACGTCAATCTGTGATTAACATATTTCAGCCAAATTGACCCTTCGGCGCCCGCTAGGTTAACTTGCGAATAAAACATCTACCATTTCTAATAAATAATAATGATATCCTGTTGATCTTTCTTCCCAATTTTCAAGCACCCACTTTTATGTGCACCTTATATCTTACAGATAACAATTTGACTAATCGGCAATTAATTGTTGAGATAACTTACTATAGATAACCTATTCCGAGCGTTTCCACTTCCTGATCGGTTACAGACAGAACTGCCTTTCGCTGTTAGAAACGCCTTCATCTTATTGGATAAGCAAAACCAACACGTCGGAAACTTGATAACACAGTATCCTGGCCTGATTGCTTCTCCCGGTGTTCCCTTTTTTTTTTGATCGACGAAAATGGATGCTGAATATCACTTTTAAAGCGCCTTCATTTCTTGTGGTATGCACAAACAGTACGATCTTGCACGAATAGTTAACTACGTGACATTAATAAGGCTATAGTAGCCGTTTCTTTCCAGCTTGATATAGTATAACTATCGCCTCATCTCCCGAATGTTTTCACTTGATCAAGCGAAATGCCTATGGTTTAAACGGCTTCATTAAATTTATTTATTTATCCATCCCTCCATTCCCCCCTCCCCATATTTTTTTTTTCTTAGTATTTTCTTTTGAGAATCTCGCTATTTGCTGAAGAGACTCCTTTAATAACCGCTGGGGACGCTGCGTATTACACACTTCGTGGCAAGTAGGACTTTATTATTGCCAGTGAGTTTGTGGCATGTAAAAGCATCTATAGTAGCACGATCAGATCAGAAGAGGGGGAAGGGATATTGGTAGCACTTACTGAGGAAAATGTCTTGTTGCCATACCAAGAATTTTAACTGTTGAAAAAAATGTCTCAGTGGACGACGCCGTACGACATATACAGCGAAAGACCCTCCTCCCTCTTTTGTCAGTTTTACTATTTTCTCTTCTGGTTCTCCTTTCCATTTGTTCAGTGGCGAGGCGTGCGATTTGGCAACGTTCCTTTTCCGCCATTTAAACACATTAGAAAGGTCGAAATGCCTGGTCATCGCCGATGACTAGAGCGTTCGATTTTTTTAGTGAATTTAAATGGAGGAAATACATTGTTGCCAAATTTCACGCTTCGCCACTGCTTTTGTTTGATTTTCCTCATTGTTTCGACCCTCGTCGGTTGGTGGAGGTCAAAACGCAATGATTTTCCTCTGGACGACCCTGATCAGTGAAGCTACGCTATAGCTATTCTCCCGAACTGTTTTTCTCTCTGGTACTTTTCGTTTTCATCGTGTCTTTTACATACTTCCCATTTGTATGTTTTGGTCGTGACACTATATGGTCTGAGATCGTCAAAAGTTTCCAAAAATTAGAAAGTAAATTTCTCATCAATTTATCATTTATAAACTTTCAAGACCAATTTTAACCCTTCAACGACCAGGTTAGTTCAAAATAATGCCACTGATCCGTTTATTTAGGAAAGGTAGTTAACTGTTCGTACTCGGGGGAGATGGAATTGCCTATACGGCGAATTGAAGGCTCCCGGCAAGACCTTATCTTAAGTGTTTTTATCGACAATCGCTTTTATCCGGAATGAAGACCCGAACAATATTAAATAGACTTGAGAAGAAAAACGAGAATACTCAGGCGTGGTCCATAAGGGGTTAATCTTAGGGAACAATTTTAACGATCAATTTAACCATAAAAATGTAACCGGGAAGTTTTAAATTAAGCTAGAAAGGTCGAAAACGATGATCTTTTGACGACTCTATACACTGATTTTTTGCCTTTTTATTTTCGATCTCAGACCTTAGTGTTTTGGTGTTGAGGGGTCAGTAAAAATATTGTTGCTTTTACCTTAATTCAGGGAACGTTGAGCTCTGGTAAGGGAAAGACTGGTCATCAACGATATGCCAGTGGAAGACGTTCATCTTTGAATAAGCCATGCCGTCCAGCATTCTCTGAATGTCGGGGATCGGCATGAAGGACCTTCCAGTGTCCAACAGGAGACCTCGGTAAGGGAAACGTGGTGAGTCAGAGATGAGTATCCCGTCTACTAAAAGCTGGAAATTATATGAAGAAATATACTGTTTTGGTGGGAAGCGGGAAATTCAAAATAGAACAATCTGATGTCGGTTCTTTGTTTCAAAAAAAATCATCTGTTAATCCAATCATTTTTCTGGATTTTCGCACGCTCGTCACTAAAATTGTCTATATGTTTTTGGTGCCGCGCTGCATGCGCCATGACTAAAATTTCATGATTTACTGGAATTTCCATAAAATTTCATGAAAATATGGGCGCACCCAGGAGGGGGAGCCCCCCCCCCCCCCATGGCAAGAAACGAACAAAAAAAGAGGAAAGGAAAGGACTGAAGGAGAAGAAGAGGAAAAGGGGAAAAGAGAAAAAAAAGATAAAAGAAAAGAAAATATGGGAAAGGAAAGGAATTAAAAAAAAATATCAGTGTCATGAAACATTGTTTTCCTTGGAGGAACACATTTTTCGTTTTATGAGCCCTCCTTCCTGCAGCAATGGCTTTAATTATTAATTTCGCTCAATCTGCAGCATTTCAACACAGCATTGATTAAAAATAAAAATAATCAATGCAAAATACCCGAATGCAAATAATTACATTCGACTCTATAAATTAGAATTTCTAATCCTAAATGGACCTGTATTCCAAGTAGTACCAAGTTGTTGTACGTTTCATTTAACATCGATAACAGAGCTGTAGTACATAGTTTATTGCAGTTGCTGTCGAATATCGAAATTACCTATCGATATAGAACCCCGCTTTTTACGATCTATTTATCGACCATTAGCGATAAATTTTTACGATACATTTATCGCAAATCAGCGATAAAGTTTGCCACACTATGTGATATTTTCACAACCCATCACGAACTTATTAATTCCGAGAGTAGGAACTGACATTTTGCCGCTCGGCAATTTGTATAGTTTCACTCAGAACTGTCGTTTTGAGTATTAGAGTCGAGTCTTTCTAAGAGAAAAATAGGGGTAACCGAGAACAAATTGGAACAAAAGGTTGCTATACATCAAAAAACGCAGAAAAATCAGGCAAATACGACTAGCCTAAGTTCCTCAAAGTCGCCCTTGCCCTTGACCCCGAAAACCCCAAAAATGTCCCGTAAATACCCGGAATTTTCCCAAAACTCGATGTAGCGCCTAAACCAATGGTTTTTGGGCCAAAAAGCACCCGACCTAATTTGTAGAACGTTTAATTTCACGGTAGAAACGTTCATTGCATTTTGAAAATTTTTATCTCAATCCTCGGAAAAAACGCCTCAATTAAAAAATTCAATCCGGGTTTTGGCAAAAAAGCTCGAAACTGCTGGATAAATCGTATAATTAATTTTCACGATCACTAAATAAGTGTGTAACGAAGGCTTGGGAGATGAATATGTTAGAGCCCCTCCCATCCCCAATGACGTACAATAATCATTCTAAAAAAATAATTAAAAAATCAAGAAGTGAAAACTAAAAGAAAGGAAATCGTTGAAACAATAGCTGTACCTACCAAAGTTCCTTTGCTGTTGGGCACCAAGATTTGTGAAAAGGATTCAAGTCCTCTCAGTATGCCCCAAATTGACTTGGCGACCAAACTATTATTGAACGTTACTTCCTGTGAATTGTGCGTGAGAGTGAGATCATCTGAAAAGTAATTATTTGTGAAATATGGGTAGAGTTCTAGAAGTCACAGGGGGGATTCATCTTGGGAGTAAAGATTAAATATTTGTGTGATACAGTCTATACCTGTATACACTAAAAATATCGGAATCCATAATCTATATCCCCCAGATGAATTTATCTCGGAGAATTCTAGAACTCTACCGTTGGTGATCTTTTTTTTTCCCTCGGACCCCGCTTACTATACCTATTATGAATATTTTGAAAATTAGTTTTTCTGAACAACGGTTGAAGACATTCTATAGACCCTTTTTAATTTTTTTTTTTAAGCACTTAAACGCAGAAATAAAGAATGAACCGATGAAGAATAGCCAGTGATTCAGCCGTATTGAAGCCATCGAAGCCAGTGTGGACGCAGTTGCGCGAGGCAATGAGCTATAACTTTGGAGTGGCACATCAAGGAACGTTCCGCTGGTTCATTGTTGTCACCTAGGGCGCCGCCATCTTGCCGTAAAAATCGATTTTGAGGTTAAGTTTTGTAGGTTGTTTCCGGTCGTTTCGTAAACAAACTCGGGCATCGCCGGAAACGGCCTTCAAAATTTAACCTCAAACCTTGGAATCTGCCGTCCAAATTCCCGCCAAATTCCGAACTACCTTCAAAATTTAACCCCAAACCTTGAATCTGCCGTCCAAATTCCGCTTTTTCCCGTGATTCCTTCTACCCTGTGTGGCACAAGGTGGACCAGCCCGCTGCCACTCTAAAGTTATAGCTCATTGGCGCGAGGTGGATGGGAAATGAATGCAGGCAATACTTATTCGAAAGATGAGAATTCAGTGACTCCTGACTCCTCATAGAAATTCCTGCATCCTACTTTTTAAACGCAGAATTTGGTTGAATGACTGAGAAATGATTGGAAAAAAAAAGAAAGAAAAAAAAAAAAAAAAAAAAAACAGTAGAATTATCGGGTAGTTCTGAATCATGCAGAAAATCATGGGGCAGGCAGTGCTGAGTGCTTGCCTCGCTGGTACCGCACGGGCATCAAAGGGGGGGGTATACCTTCTTTCTCGGGTTCAAGGGTCCTCCAATTATAGGTCATCTCATCCGTTCGAGAACCAAAAGAAAGTGAGCCCACAAAATAAGTGAGTGTATTCTTGTACGTGTAAAACTACTGACAAAAAGCTGATCGACTTCAAAAATTTTGCTTTTCGAGTTTGATGCAGGGCATCGGACCGAACCGAACCGTAAACCGCGAACCGCTCCGAACCGCTGAATTTACAAACCGCGAACCGAACCGCGAACCTTTTTTCCACTGAGGCGGAGAAACCGAACCGAACCGACTGGCTGAACCCGGTTCGAACCGGTTCATCGGCTTAGAAACGAGGTCTTGAAAAAAAACCTGAAAATGGAAAAGAGCAAAAAGTTTGAGCATTTACTCTGTGAGTACTGAATAGGTACTCGATGGATCTCAAAATCGCAAACTTTTCGCATAGAAAGATTACACAGAGTCACGCATCTAAACTAGTTTGAAGCAACTGAACGTTGATTGGTCTGCTGATTCGTTTGAACTTATAAGGGTCTCAAAAGTCTGTGGCATGCCGAGTCACGTGATACGCGGGTTGCAGTCCACGCCCACTTGCTACAAACCAGGTGATTTCTACGTGAGACTGCGGCTAATGCATTTTGAGAAAAAGAAGGTAGTCACGGTAACAGTAATTTTCTGAAAAAAGAAAGAAGGGGAAAATATTCTGGTTTGAAGTGAGAAAATATTCGAACTCGACCAAATTTTCTCCGAACCGAACCGCTCCGAACCGGTTCACAAATGTCTGAACCGGTTCGGAGCGGTCCGGAAAGTCGCGTGAACCCGAACCGAACCTCGAACCTTTTTTTTCGTGAAGTGTGAACCGCGAACCGAACCCGAACCGATTTTTTCTGCGGTCCGATGCCCTGGTTTGATGTGATGTTATCCAACAGACGTAACCTAAAGGTAAAGGAACTTTTGTAAAATATTTCTGCTCTCCTCATGTTTCTCTTTTCGTCTAAAACTATTGAGAATATGGATATCAGAATTGAGATTTTCGACTTCTTTTGAGGGGTCTAGTCAAATACCACTGAGCTTTGAACTTGAATTTGAAACGGGGTTGCTTCGTATGATTACCCTTATAAAGACTCTTAAGTCTAAATGTGAGGGTTTTTTGTTTTTTGTTTTGTTTTGTTTTGTTTTGTTTTGTTTTTTTTTGCAAAGAGTCTCTAACAGGTTGCCTGCCGATATCAGAGTGTAAACGGCTCCTTGTCGTTTCGTCGTCCGTCTGACGTACACGGAAAAAAAAGACTAGTGAAAATAACCATACGGATACCTGATTTTGGCACCTGCTAGATGTTATAGTAAACTTGACCAGAAGTATGGTACATTTACCGATACTTTGAGGAAAATCGACATGCAATCAGGTAACATCACCTAGTACCTAGTCAAAACATAGTATACTTCTGGTTAACATTACCATAACATCTAGCAGGTGCCAAAATCAGGTATCCGTGTGGTTATTTTCACCGTAGTTTTTTTTCCGTGTATTAAGTCGATTTTTGCATCTTTTCAGGAGAGCCGAGACAAAATTGACTGACTCTTTGGCTTGATTTACTGACGCCTATATGCGTTCCGTTATATAAAAGCTGTTGAGAACCAGGCATTTTTTACATCGCAGATCGAAAGTGTTTTTTTTTGTTTTTGTTTTTTTTTTTTTTTTTTTTTGTTTTTTTTTTACGTAGAATTTGATGAAAAATTCAACTTGTCTTTCCGACCGAAGCCTTTGCGTCAGATGGACGACGATTTGTGACATCTAGTGGTGAGTTTTAAATCACGCGCGTGGTGGTGGTCTCAATTAGTTGATAGGTAAAACGATTTTGTTAAGTATCTTTGTACTTACTTACATGATTCGTCCATTTTGTCCGATGGCCACGCCTCGCAAGGATTTTTCAACTCCACCGTCAAAGAGGGCAATTGAGCAACAATAGTAGAACGTGCACGTAGATTTGTTTCTTTGTGATCCTTGTACATCAGTGTCCCATATTTCAGACTCGATTCCATCAGAGACATGTATCGATCGATAGCCGAGCGAAGAATAGGACAGTCATGTGAGGTAACCTGGAGCAGAGCTTAGAGCAATCAGTTATCGTTATCTGACGCTCTGTGAGTCAAATTACAGACTTATTTTTTGATGCTAGTAGTTAATAAAGTCATTCCATGGATTCGTTGCTTTTTAAAAAAGAAATTGCGACTTTAAAGTCACTTGAAAGCTTGGTATTCTCAACTTTTTGGCTGTATAAAAAGGGAAGTCGCGGTCCATGGGTTCAAAAATATTACGGGTTGAAAAAACGAGATGACTTGGGGGGGGGGGGACTCCTAATTTTTATTGAGTTCTTTTCCACATAAAACAGGGGGGTTTGTGGTGTTACGACTGGTTACGACCTTATTTTTCCCTTTTCCTGGGCCCTTTTCCACGGAAGTGGGTGAGGCTTAGCCCCCAAAGTCCCTTACGTGACGGGAAGAGGGTACTTACATTGGCAATGACCTCTCATCTGTTCCATTGCAAGAAAGTTTAAAATTCTTAGTTTTGCGGTCAAAATTACAATTCTAAAATAAAACGGATTTTTCTGTTGTTCAGGATCCTAAACAGGGACAGAAAATGTAGGTACGTACTGCAGAGTAAGCACTAAATGGCAAAGCCCCCCCCCCCCCCCCCCAAGGATTTGAAGTCAGGTTCAAAAACTGGCACGAATTAAATTGATGAGCAAAAAAAAAAAAAAGGGTCATCCGATTATTGCCCCCTAAAGACGGCTCTTTGGCTCTAAAATTATATTGAGGAGCAAAAAAAAAAGGTTATCCGATTTTTTGCCCCCTCCAAGCCGAAAATTATAATGATGAGCAAAAAAAAAAAAAAAAAAAAAAAGGTCATGAGATTTTTTGCCCCCCCCCCCCCCCAAGCCGAACTTGAAATGACGCCCATGTATCATAAGTATGATACTTACACCCTTTTAATTAGAAAAGTTACTTTCCAAATTTAATTTTTTCTTCTTCTGTATATTCTCTATTCCTTCAAAAAAGTAAGAATGATTTTTGGAACGGGGCTGTTGCACACTTTTGCTGCAGACGATTTATGAGTCAATTAAAATGTACAAACCCCGAAAAACAAAGAATGGCAGTGTACTAAAAACCCACGTCGCGTCATCTACTCCTAAACTCAAAAAAATGCTTTGAAATGTACGACTGTAATGTCGGCGTTGAGTACTATTATATTATATTAATAATCATGGGAAATTCCCATCTAATAATATTGTAACTCCGTCGCAAGGAGTGGCTATTAAAATAATTAAAAGACACTTTTTTTGGCACACGTGTCACGGTCCCAGTACCATTAGTCGCGCTTTTTATCATTCCTCTAAAAGGCTAGTTACTCTATGAATTTTCCTTCTCAGCATAGACAAAGCGAAGAAATTAAGATAAATCTCCTATTACTTTTGCCCCCAACACCGCCATCACAGTCGTGTGTTTAACCCCTTATGGGCCAAGCCCGAGTAAATTAATTTTTCTCCACTAGTCTGTTTCTCATTATTTTAGTCTTCATTCCGGATAAACGACATACTATCGATGCAAACACTACAATAGATAAGGTCTTGTCGGGCGCCTTCAATTCATCGTATAGGCGATTCCAACTCCACCGAGTACGAACAGTTAACTACCTTACCTCTAGGAACGGACGAGTGGTGTTCTCTTGGAATAACCTGGTCCTTAAAGGGTTAAAAGCATTTTATGAGAATACAAGAGGATTTCGTAAGTTTTTATTGCTACCGTCGTTATTTTTGGAGGTTTTCACGTGTGAATTAACCCATAAATCGCGTTTAGTGAAAGTGTGTAACAGCCATTCTCGTTCTAGATGGTAAAAAGTTACATGGCATCGATTCATGCAGCCCTTGATTTTTTTTCTCTCTCTCTTAAAATAATAGTAAGCACTAGAAGGTTTGAAAAATAATTAATGGATTTTGTCTCTTACCTGGAATTCAAAATTCTTTGGATCAACCGTGAAGGAGAAATCATATCGTTTCTCGAATTTTGGCTTGGGCCAAATAGCGCCCTGCGTGGTTTTAACAGCAGGACCCAAGTCTGCCGTGCATCCTTCAGAGACCAAGTGAAATAACAAAAATACTGTCAGAAAAACCTTAACTGGAACATTCATAAAACTTCGAGAGTCTAAAGTGGTTACACCCTGGCACGTTAACATTTTTTCTGTTTCACTACCGAATTATTAGTATAAACTACGTGTATGAACAACGTCTGAAGGCGACGATCAGTAACAAAAAACAAAAAAACAAAACAAAAAGCGTCATTGAAATCAAGTCAGCCAGTGCTCTGAGCGACTAAATTGAATAAAATAATCTAATTTGCAGGTAAATTTATGAGGTTGTCAAATTATCTACGAAGATTGCAAAGTTTGCGCTAGATAATAATGAGCAAAAATCAATAAAGGAAAGCAAATCTAGATATTTCTGAGGAAAGAGTTCAGCGCACTATATCTATATGGGCTGTGGTGATCTCTTAAAATGTTATTTTTTTTTTACAATGACTCGTTTTGGTCAAACGAACGGTCGATAGCGACGGCTTGTGCAGTGCAATCTAGCAAGTGCACTCTGTTGCCATTTAAATATACGTAAAAATATCGATGCTAGACGAGGCACAAAGAATTTATCATTTTACACAGTCTTAAATGGAAAGAATCCATTGTTGCCAAATTGCACGAGTCGCCACTGCCGGTCGACCTACTCTACGTGTTTTATAGTCATTATATACGCTTTCTTTGTTTCTGCTCACTACAAAAACGTCTAAATGCAAGGTATGATGTTAACGCATAGTATACATGGTGATTTGAAAGAGGTCCCGAAAATTAAAGGAGCTAATCATCAGTGACGTAGAGTACAATTTGGCAAACTTGCATTGTGTCCCTTTAAACCCTCGTGAAAGGTCGAAACCGCAAATGCTGAGTAACCGCGAACCGAAACCTCAAATCACTCCGTGGCTCTCTTTCCCCAGTTCAAATTGATCAGTCTGACTCGAGAAAAAAATCGAAATAATATTTGTTTGTATTTTATTGATTCTCAGTCTATCTCCAGTATCTCGACTTATCGCCAGACCCGCAGAGTAATGCTAATTACAACAAAAACTGCCTCCGCGATAACCATACTGACCAGTTATCAAAGACTTGGCGAAAAATATACATGTGTATGTATTATACATTAATTTGTAAGTCTTATGGGAAAGTATATTTCTCACCAAATCCGGGCAGCACTGATACTGACGCGCCTTCAGTAGCGGATCGTAAACTTCAGAATTGGCGAGGCAACAAAACGAAGGCATATAGGCAATGTTCATCCGGGGGGAGGGGATGTTCTACCCACCGGGAAATTATCCGGTGGGCTGAGGAAGGAATGAAAGAGTGGAAAGAAAGGGAGAAAGGAAAAAGAGGAGAGAAATGAAAAATAGAGAAAAAAGCGTAGAACAGACTGGGCTGTGTCTGAAAGGGGAAAAATGTGGAGAGGGGGCCATACGTTGACTTAATGTCGAAGCACAGCTTCAGATATCCGATTCCAATACTCTCACCGGAAGATCCCGCATATCTATCGGGAAATCGTGCCTTACTTTTATGAGTGCGCCTTCATTTATTGAGGTAGACTAAAACGGTACAGGCGCGTACGAATAGTTAACTATTTCACAACTCACAACCAACGCCATCAGGGACCAAATAATGTTAGGTCCCGAGCGTAACTTACGCACGGTCACATGACCGTGCGTAAGCTCTCTGATTGGTCGAAACCGCACGCAAGATGCACGCAATTCAATGCTCGGGACCTAACATTATTTGGTCCCTGATTCACAACTCTAACCAAAACTTCTGCAATTCGACCGATTAGTCTTACTTTGAGGTGCGCCTTCATTTTTAAAGATAGACTAAAACGGTACAGGCACGTACGAATAGTTAACTACTTTCCGCGTGATTTTAGGAATGCTTTACGTTTCCTTCCATTACCTTTCCTGAATCTGGTGAGGCAGTGTCTCACTTCACTTGCCTCACCCGGCGAGATGCCACTGGCCCGTATAGCAGCTGATAGACCATACGTATGTTTCAATGATGAGGCATTTTATTTATTTATTTATTTTCTTTTGGTTTTGGATAGAGGTTCATTTGCAATTTACTCCAATGTTTTTCATTCGGTTTTTTTCGGGTTTTCATTCAATCCATTCGGTTCGGTTCAAGTTTTTCCCTCTGTATTCGAAAACCTGGAGGCTGATTCCGCACTTTAGGACGAGACGAGACGAGATAGCAGAAATCGACCAATCCCATTGGTTTAAACGGCGCGGCATGCGATGAACGGAGGAGTCATTTTTCTGAAATGAACGACTCAAACGACTTCAAATCTGTTACGTGACGCCGTTTAAACCAATAGGAATGATCGATTCCCACTATCTCGTCTCGTCTCATCCAAAAGAGTAGAATCAGCCCCCCAGAAGAACTCGCAATCAGTCTCATTTTACTTTTTTGTCAACGTTAAAACATACAAAGCGTCCTAACCTGAACATCCATCGCCGAAGACGGCGTGTGACAAGTAACTCCATCGGCGTAAGGAGATCAACCAAAACACAGTAACTAGTGACAGGGTTACCAAGCAGATGAGGATTGCTTCTTTATTCCTCGCCTTCATCCGTGGCTTCCTGACTTGGGCAAGCGTTCTGGAGATTAAACCAGCCGACATTGAGTTGCTGTGCTTTTCTTGCGTGCAAAAGAAACACATAGTATATGTTAACGATTACTATAGTACCTACGTCTTAAATTGTCTTATTATGAATCCTTTTCATCTTCAAAAGACCTTTTGTCTCCGCTAATTTCAAAAATCTATTTAATGTAATTACTTTCAATATTGCTGTATTTTCAATTGAATACTCAACATTACTCGTTGAATAAAGTAAAATTGCATCAAATATCCTAATTTAGTAGAGCGACATATTGCATCGATTGCCGTCCGATGACCTCTGGTTCCAAACATCGTTTTTCGTTTTTCCCTTAAATTCCACAAGGTCCGCTGGTATGAAACAAAATTGAACTTTTTTTTTTTTATTTTTTTTTTTTTTTTTTTTTTATTTTTTTTATTTTTTACCTCTTAGGTTAGTTATGCGTTGAATTGGCCGAAAAGTGGAGTTGACAATTCTTACATAGTGACTAAAGCCTTTCAGGACAAAAATGTATAGCAGCCCAAGTTAAAGTTGAATGTTTTTGTTCAGTGAACGACGAATGTTTGTGCAGGATGTATTGGACAAAATTGAATATGGACCCTCTTCCGTGGAAAAGGGCCCAAGAAAAGGGAAAAATTAGGTCGTAACCAGTCGTAACAAACACCACAAGCCCCCCTGTTTTCTGTGGAAAAGAACTCCATAAAAATTAGGAGCCCCCCCAGTCATCTCGTTTTTTCAAGCCCTAATATTTTTGAACCCATGGACCGTGACTTCCCTTTTAATACAGTCAAAAAGTTGAGAATACCAAGCTTTTTCAGGAGCACGAGAGGAATTATTCTACATCCGTCTACTTTTTTCATTAGTGGTTTTTTTTAAGAATATACATATATATGCATAAAATATATCTAACTTAACCCCGCGCGTCCTTCCATCTTTTTTCAACGAATGCATTAAAATATAAAATTAATAAATTTTCAAGACTGATTTTAATAAAAGCCAAAGCTTTAAATGAGTATAATTTAAACCTTTAAACTTTATACCTACCGGAAAGTTTTAAATTGAGTTCAAAAGGTCTGAAACGTTGATTTTTGACGACTTTCTTTCTTTGATTTTTGACCAATTTTTTTGGATCTAAGATCATAGTGTGATACATAAGCGGCGAGAGTATGGGGTTATTGGGGCTTATCCCCGCCGCGCCGCCCTCCCCGACTTTTTTGAGGACGGGGCTAATTTTTTTGAGAAAACAAAAAACTATAACTGAAAAGCAGAAAAATAACAAAGCCATGGATTTTTTAAGCCCGACCCCACCACTTTTTGACCCCATATGGTGCGATGTTTGTACTGTCATCGGTGAGTCATCGGAGTCATCGGTGAATTCCTGCAGGGATGTAAGAGTGTAAGGGTTTCAATCGGAATGACGGCTCGAAAGATGAACCACTCATAAGAATGACACGCATCAGACACACTCTATATCGACTATAATAATCGGCTCTATAATCGGCTTGCTCATTAAATTTATTTTAATTGGTTAAAGTGATTACCTACCAGAGCTTTGGAAAATCCGTTCTCTTCTTTCCGTTAAATCGATGCACGATTCGGACGAAGAATCATCGCTGCCGTCTGCGTCTGAGTTTTGGATGAGGTTTCTCTGATCCATCAAGAGAATCAGTCTGAAGATCTGGTTGTCCAGCAAATGCCCGCCCCAACGTATACATCTATTTTTGTTCGATATCCAACTGTCTTTTGGTTTATGACGCTAATTTGGCTGTTGAAATTGATGAACAAATCTGAGAAGAAACAAAAGAAGAAAAAGAAGAAAAATGAAATTATGGTTAACCTACGTAGCACCGAGAGCGAGCGAGAGGGGGGTAGGGGGAGGGAGGGGGAGGGTCAAATTTGACTCCAGGTTTGTTTTTTCATGATACAGTTAACCAATCAAAAGTCAAAACAATCTATGACTTCAGTGTAGCCTCCCCAAAGGTTTAAACACACGCTCACAAATTTTCAGAACAAAAAACTCAGATCAAAGTCGTAGTAATTTTAGTTTTGCTAATAGTCTTTAATCGCTAATAGTCGCTAGAAAAAAATAAGTTTTTGCTTTTTGCGCATTTTTGGGAAAACATAATTTTTTACATTTTTGATAAACATTTTTACAGAAATGATAAAAGTCTAATAAAACCTACTGGTACTAAGTGCTAGAGGTGTAATTAAGACACTCCAGCAATAAGAGCCCGAAGAGCTAAAAAAATCCATAAATAAGCCAAAAATAAGTTGAAGTCTAATTTGATCATAGGCGGCGCGTGTATGGGGCTAGGGGGGGCTATACCCCCCCCCACTTTTTTGGGAAGAAGGGGCTAAAAAAGTCCGAGAAAGCCAAAAAAAAATAAAAATGGAAAAGCGCGGTAATATTGGTCCTTCAAATATTTCTTACCATCCCTATGTCTACAGCAACGGGAGAACGTGCTTTTTCAACGTTGCGGGACTTGAAAACGTATTTACGGAGTACTATGGGGCAAATGAGACTACACACATTGGGTGTACTGCGGATCGAGCGGGAGTTCGTTGTTGATCTGGACAAAATTATAAATATGTTTGCTGCATCAAAAGACCGTCGGTTACCACTGCTTCTGAAACTGCTATCTTTTACATTAGTAAGGTAAGACCAAAAAAAAAAAAATAAAAGGTCATCAATTTTAGCCCCCCCCCACTTTTTGACCCCACGCGCCGCGCATGAATTTGATCCCCCGGTGTTTTAGGTCACGGGAACACCTCGTGGTGCTACGAAGGTCAACCGCCCCAGGTTGAGTTTAGCTGTGAATAAAAAGGTAGTTGCCATTGAAACACGCAGATCTGTGTCCAGCCCAAAAAATTGTATTGGGCGGATGTCGGATGCTCCAAAAGCAAAAGCAGCTCGCAGGGTGAGGAAAGTGAGGCTGTGCCTTACTGATTCAGAAAAGATAATGCAAGGAAACTAATGCATCCCTAAAATTACATAGAAAACTCTTTAGAATTGCACGATTTGAGCCTCAATTTTTAACATTTTTCGTAGAAGGACTCCTACATCCCCCTCCTTTCTTCGAGGTATTTCAACGCCCCCCCCCCGGTGGTTTGACTCCAGAATTCGGACCGAGACGCACACTTTAAACAGACCGTGACTGAAAAAAAGTGCGGACCCCCCCCCCCCCCCTCTCCCTTCATGAACATTTGGATGACTTTATGGTCAAAAGAGCCATTTTAAAACTTATAATAACTATCGACGATTTTCAAATTTTCCCAAGTTTTTCATTTCTGTTTTATATGCTTGTTTTAGTCTAGTGATAGTTATTTGATATAGTGTTACACTCTCACGGTCCCGCGCGCAGATGGTGTGGGGTTCAAACCACTCGCAACCACCCTTAAAAAATCACCATTCGACGTCTTTCGGGGGACTGTCAAGTCGCAACATTATTTGGTCCCTGGGGCCCGATTAAGTCGTGACACTCGAAGTCATACTCAAGTTCAATCGATGCCTCGAATCTGCACCGCCGACCAATCAGGGGCAAACATTCGTGAAAAGTGAGGTTATGCTAACCATACTTTAAGAAATAGGTCTCCTTTGCGACATTAACTGACCGCGGAAAGCACCATCCATTTCAATGATTTATCTCATGAATTTCATCGAAACTGTGCTCCTCTGCGGCATTGGGGAAGCTGATCTCGAAAATGATATAATTTTCGAGTTAACTCGTCCCGATTTTACGCCTATTCTACTTTTTTTTTTTTTTTTTTTTTTTTTTTTTTTGATGAAGTCAAAATTGCGGGTAAACAAGGCTGTTTCAAACAAAACTATACTCTGTACGGGATAAGAAGTCCGATGAGAAGTCAGGTAAAAACGCACTATATTGCAACGCAGCGGTTCCTCGGCTGTCGATTCTCAGCCACTTTGTTCGTTCACAGGAGACCAGCCTTTCAGATCCTTTTAGTTGAAGAGACAATACCGTGAACTGACCAATGGGTCTGTTGCAAACTTTTGCTACAACGATAAAGAGTGTTTAATCATATGTAAAATCGCCCGAAAAGTCCATTGGTGGCATCAGAAAGTCATGAAATGCGACAATAAACTCACAAGAGACGTTTAATGAAATCCAAGATGGCGGTAAAATATCGAGCTATCTGTATGCATGCACCTTTAACATCCAAGGATTGCCAACGTTGACAACCTCACAGCTTCAGAGGTTATGTATTTATTTACGTTGTGATTGGGTGTGATCGATATTGTGAGGTTGGCTATCCTTGGATGTTCGTGGTGCATGCATACAGGTTGCTCAATATTTTACCGCCATCTTGGATTTCATTAAACGTCTCTTGTGAGTTTATTATTGCATTTTACGACTTTCTGATGCCACCAATGGACTTTTCAGGTGATTTTACATGTTATTAAACACTCTTTATCGTTGTAGCAAAAGTTTGCAACAGACCCATTATACAGTCTTTTGAACGCCCACTCGAAAATTAAACTTTTGCGGCATTCACGAATTTTGAATAACCGATTTTAAATTTAAATTCTACTCAACGCGTACAGAATAATGATACCTAATGGCGGTTCAATATGTAATTTTCCAAAGATTTTGGCTTTCAGAAATCACTCAATAAGGAGTGCCAAAATCTTTGGAAAATTACATATTGAACCGCCATTAGGTATCATTTTTCTGTGCGCGTTGAGTAGAATTTAAATTTAAAATCGGTTATTCAAAATTCGCGAATGCCGCAAAAGTTTAATTTTCGAGTGGGCGTTCAAAGGACGGTATAATTGGTCAGTTCACGGCATTGTCTCTTCAAACAAAAGGGTCTGAAAGACTGGTCTCCGGCGAACGAACGAAGTGGCTGAGAATCGACGGCACATAGGAACCGCTGCGTTGCAATGTAGTGCGTTTTTACCTGACTTCTCATCGGACTTCTTATCCCGAACAGAATATAAGGTTAAATTTGAACTTGGCGGGTCGAATTGCCGCGGGGATTTTGCTTGACACGTAAATATGGGTCTAATCAACAGAAAAATACCTATTTTTGTATCAAGGTACCCCTTCCGCGGCCTAGCCGACCCAAATTGGGCTGCAGGTCGGCCGGGCCGATCCACCTCTCCCATTTCAACCCCCATTGCCCATAGGAGTGTAGGTATTCATTTTTGTTGCCTCATCAGTGTTGACATTTATGAGCCACTGCTGCAACGAAGTAAGTAGAAACCAGGGCTGCCGTTTTGCGTATAATCAATGCTATTTTTCTATTCACCGATGATTCCACCGGTTAAGAAAAGATTACACAGTTCAGTTCAGAGCATGACTGTAATAAACTAAAAAACTCGCATCTGTAATCTTTTCTCAACCGGTGGAGTCGTCGATGACTTTAAAAAACTTGCGGATATTTTAATTAATCAACGGAGTTTCCACCGATTTAGGAAAGGTTACAGATCAGAGTATTTTCGTGCATTACAGTCATACACTGAACTGAACTGTGTAATCTTTTCTCAACCAGTGGAATCATCGGTGAATAGAAAAATATCATTGATTATACGCAAAACGGCAGCCCTGGTAGAAACTGCGAATCTGGAAAATATCCCCAGACCTTAGTCGACTGAAATGAATGACCCAAACAGAACAAACCATCAATTAATGAACTGGAAATAGTGATCAAGAAAAGAAAAAGCTGGCATCACTTTCAAGCCCCCTCCCCCATGATGACCCTCAAAAGCTGTCCATAGGGTGGGCAGGAGAAAATTAAAATTTTACCACCACCACCCCCTACCCCCGAACTAAATTCTAGATATGCCACTTCCTGCTAATTTATGTCGTAAACAATGGATTTGATTTGGCCCACGAGGAGAATCATAAAACATCAGGTGTGTTGTTCCGAGGAAATCCACAAACGAGGTTGAAAGGGTCATTTCTTAAAATGAGCGCACCTTCTTTTAAATGACATGAACATTTAGAATTGAGACTGTCTCCATCAGCAGGACTTCCAAGTCCCGACTCATTAAACAGCAAGTGTGCTCTTCAGTGGCGTCACGTGCCATCTGGCAACAATGTAACTGCTCCATTAAACTCATTAAATATATCGAATTTTCCTTGTGCACTGTGCACCCCCTGAATTCGATATTTTATACATGAGTTTAAATAGATAGAATTTTGTTGCCAAATTGCACGCGACGCCACTGCTTCTTAGGAACATAATATCCTATACTGAAAAGGTAATTTCTTAAAAAGAGCGCATCTGCTCTCCTAAAGACGTAAAAAATTAGAATTTTAAACGAAGGGATCGCTGATTGGCTCCCACTCACCAGGTGATTCAGTTCGCTGACTAGATCACCTTTGCCGACCAACTATGCAACGATTTTTTGAAAATGGGTCGATATCGAACACGAAAAATAATACCTACCTGCACTATAGTAAAAAAGTCTTAAAATGTCATGTTCTTTCTCGTTATGGAGTAAAAAGAGGTCACCATTTGAAAATGACTAAACCACCCGTGCAAAGGGGCACATCAGAACCACCTAAAAGTGCCCAATACATTTTCGAAGACCTCGAAACCCTAAAATAATTGAGTAGTATTTCGTGTGAAAGGGCTGTATCTGTTTACGACCTTACTGTGGAGATTTTTTAATAGAGATCCTGACATCGTGTACGCAGTATCCAAATATAAATAATTTGTACCATGCTGGACGAATAATAATGTAATGTTGTAATAACCAGTCCGGCAACATTTAGAGTACCGTTCGGTGGGTTTGGTAAAACCGTACTATATGACTATTCGAGCGAATAAGGTCGTCAATTAGAGAAATTTTCTCCTCGTTGCCTCATCGCTTAGTCGCCCAACATTAGTCTCTCCCACGCGATTTCTCTCTTTTTTAATTTTTTTTTTTTCATTTATTTATTTATTTATTTATCTATTTATCTGCCTATTTATTATTTATTTATTTATTTATTTATTTATTTATGTTTTATTTATCTATTTATTTATCTATTTATCTATTTATTTATTTATTTATTTATTTATTTATTTATTTATTTATTTATTTATTTATTTATTTATTTATTTATTTATTTATTTATTTATTTATTTATTTATTTATTTATTTATTTATTTATTTATTTATTTATCTATTTATCTATCTATTTATCTATTTATTTTTCTTTTTGGAATTGTCTTTTTTTACGTTTTTATAGTAGAATATATGTATAGTGTTACAATCGATCAGAATGGTTTTGTTTCTTTTTACCCTACCTTACTACCTTAGCCTTTAAAAATACAGACTTTTGATCATAGAAATGTTAGAAAAATTCTTATTTCGGTCAAATAGCGTATAAATTGTTCCATAAAACAGTCTGATTTGTACAATCCTGATAATGTAGACCTTTGAAATTTTGCACAGATGTCATATATTGAATAGGTAGGTACTTGTTTTTCAAAACTGTTTTTAACTTTTTCAAAAATGTTGAATACTTTTGAAAATATGAGCCATTAAACTTTCAATTGCGTTTTTCTCAAAACAAGAAATTTCTTCATACGCCCTTTCACCGAAACACTACTCAATTCTAGTTTTCCACGACAAAATACTTCCAGACATTAAGTTTCATAGTGGCCGAGAAAAACGCCTGGGACGGTAGGGTATAACTGAGACATCATGTAAATTGGAGCCCATGTTGAATTTCAAAATTCTTCAAAATTTATAGCGGAATCGAATCGTGGGGCTTTATTTTCAAATTTGTTGAGTAAGTTTTTTTGTTAGGGGTAGGTATGTATATTCCGAAGAAAATTCATTATATTCAGCATTGTAACAGGTAAATAGTTACTTACTTACTTGGAGATGGAAAGATATAGTATAGTTAAAGCGTCAATTGTGGTCCTATTATTTACTTCGCAACTCAATGCACACTTCTCCTAGAACTCTCTCAAAATGCTCTGCAAATCCTGGGAAGTAACGGGCCCGTTGTTTTTGTTTTATAATCAAAAAGTAAGATATAAGTACATCTTGAGACCTTCATTTCTTTTCAACCAACTGATTGAATTTTTCACGAAACAAAAATAAACTAACCACAACAGAAAAGAGACAACGCACCATTAAACGTTCACATCGCTGGAAAAATATTGAGCAAGATAGGGTGAAAAAAACGAATGATCGCCTTGTTTGTTATCTTGAGAGGTGGAGAGTGCTTTTGCTTCATCCTGTGTAACCGTTTCAGTTCAGTCGCTGTTCGCGTGTTATCTACTGCAAGCACAATGACAAGTTGACAACCTGCTAGTTTGTTGAAAGGAATAGACTCATCTAGTGATGACGTCATTGTATGCGATATATCGCACACTAAATGAGTCTATTGCGTTACCCGCCATACAACGAGCTATATGCCATTAGAGGGGTTTCATGGGACGTGATTTTGAAACTCCAAGGAGTTATTCACGATGGAAAATCTCTTAAGGACATTTCCACACAGACTCGGTTTTTTTTTTAACCTTAAAAATTTTGAAAAAAGTTGCGACTAATCCATTTGAAATTGGTTTTAAACGAAAGTGCATGTGTTTGAGTGGCTACAGGCAGGCCGATCCTTGAAATTCACGACTTTTGGGTAGACTGAATAAGAATGGAAAACGGTGATTGGTGGAGACGAGTCACGTGGTTGCCAAGTCTAATCAAACTACAGAATTTATCTAATTGGTTATCAGGTACTCCAAGACTGCCCGATAACCAATTAGATAAATTCTGTAGTTTGATTAGACTTGGCAACCACGTGACTCGTCTCCACCAATCACCGTTTTCCATTCTTATCCAGTCTACCCAAATGTCGTGAATTTCAAGGATCGGCCTGCCTAACAAGCAACTTTTTTCTCACCTGGATAGTTGTATTAGAAATCTGTGTCCGGATAGCCGCTCTAAACCATTTGCACTAGGTATATAATTTAAAACAAGTTTCCACTAAATTAATCACAATTTTTGATTTCAGGTTAAAAGAAAAATGAGGCAAAAAAAGCAATACTGATAGATTTAGATTGCCCATACCGCCACATTTTGGGATAGGACTTAAAACATGTATTAGCCCCTCTTTTAATTTGTATATAGCTCGTTATAGTCCTTAGTCGTTTCAGAAGTGTAGGTGCACCTAGACTTATAATCTTTAGAATTTGCTAATTTTATGTCTCATATTACAAAATAAAAATTAATGAAAATAAATATGAGCACGAGCGTTGGCTTTTCATTGAGAAACGTTAGAGATTCTGAAAGTCGAAGTAGCAGGCAAGTTTTGTTTTTATTTGAAAGAATGGAAATCGAAAATTCGCCAAAGATTATCGGTTTAAGCGGGTCCACATTTCTGAAACAAACTCTAACGCAGGTGTTAATGGGGCTGTTGCACACTTTTGCTATAAGCGATTTAACAGTCAATTCTGGTGTAAAAACCTCGAAAAATAACAATGGCAGCACTAAAAACTTCCGAAATCCACTCTTAAACTCAATAAACGCTTTTATTTGCGAGGGCGTAATGGCGGCCGAGAGCAGTAACAATGGGAGATTCCTATCTTGATTTCGTCACTCTTTCTATGCTGACAACTGACAAGGATGATTCACTGAGTAATTAGTCATCAGAGTGATGATCCACATCCGATGAATGGTACCGCAACATCTAGTGACACCGGTGTCAATAAATGAAAATCGTCTCTTATTGGTCACTTCTTGATAGAGTTACATGGGAATCTTCCATTGTTACTACCCTCAGCCACCATTACGCATAGGCGGACCGTATCAGGGGCTAGGGGGGGGGGCGGCTATAGCCCCCACTTTTTGTTTTTAGGGCGGAGGGGCTAAAAATCGGGAAAAAGTCATCACTTGAGACTTGAGAAGCAAAAAAAAAAAATGATCACTTTTTAGCCCCCCCCCCCCACTTTTTTTGATCACGGTCCGCCAATGCCATTACGCCCGCGCAAATAAAAGCGTTTATCGTGTTTAGGAGTGGATTTTGGTCGTTTTTAGTGCTGCCATCGTTATTTTTTGAGGTTTTTACACCAGAATTGACTATTAAATCGTTTAGAGCAAAAGTTTGCAACAGCCCCATTCGCGTGAATCATTGGAATCTTCACTGATGTTGTGTTATGTTATAGCAGATTCGCCATCAGTAGATGGCGCTGAGTAATGAGTATTCGTCACTGTTCTAGTAGGTAATGATGAATATCTGCGAATTACATATGACATTTTCCTAGAGGTCGGATAGTCAAGCTTTCGAGATTGGTTTCAAGAATACGCTCGCTGAAGAGGCCACAAAAATTATGAAAATCACCAATCGATTCGTCAATCTAGGAAATTGGCAGTTTTAGCTCCAATTGACTGTAGAAGTAGAAAATTAATGTATAGGTACTATTATAGAACCTGGGGCTAAAAATCTAGAGCCGAGAGCCGTCTTTTTTTTCCTTTAATTTTTTTAAATTTTTAATTGTTTGTTTTTTACAGACTGCTTGTTTTGAGTGATGAGTTAGCGTAAGTATGGAGTTTTTTTTTTTTTTTTTTTGATCAAGAAGAAGAAAAAAACCAAGTAGAGTCCTTAACTTTTTTTGGCGCGCGCGCCCATGTATGCCCATTGGGTCGTTAACGACCAACTTGCCGTGTTATTTTTGGCCGAAAAACCCAAGAATTTCAAATAATTCTGGGTTTTTAGGGGTCAATACACGAAATACGAATTTCACACAACATCACTGCACCTAATTAATGGCTTAACACTTTATTCCCATTCATGAAAACTAGACTCCCTGTATAGATAGTGTATATTAAAGAGTCTTGCGATAACTTTTGATTGGCTGCTGATGTTGATATCACGGAGCTCAAGGAGTTCTTTGTGCTTTTCATCTAACAATAAAGTAACCTAACTGAATGCCTCCCGGAGGAGGTGTATTTCCGAATTAAAATGTTTAGGCTTCTGAAACTTTAGTCTGGTTTCAAAACATCTATCAAACTGTTAAAAACTGTCTTACATTACTTTTTTGCAGTAACATTTGATTGATTCAGAGAAATGAAGAACGCCTCTTTGCTTTAAGCGATGAGTACAACTGTACAAGGACACCTCATCATGCTGCTTTTTCTTCTTCGCCTGTTCACATGATTATCAGACTCTTTCATATACAAGGGGACTCTAATCAAAACCAAATACGCATACTTGTGTATAAGTATGTGCAATGTACTTACTTACAGTCAACGAATTAAATAATATCAGACAACTCCTTAAATTTTGGCTCAAGAAGGCAACCCGCAATGCATAAACTCACTGAGATAAATGTTGCAAGTTGCCTACCTGAACCAAAATACTACGCGTCAACAGACATTATTTAATTCGTTGGTTGTACTCGTGTAGACTTGTAAACATGTTTCACTCATTTCGCATGCTGTCGACCAAGCGCGTCCATTCAAATATTCGAGCGCATTTTGTTCTTTCACATTTGCTCGACAGAGAACAGCACCAGCAGACGATAGATTGCGGCGGGGAACGCTCTCTAGTAGCTGCGCGACGAACTCTTGAAAAACAACAAATGCGTCTGAAATGAATCATAATGCCCGTACCAAACTTTCTTGAGTCGTTTCGGTCTCCCTATACTGTTGAGAGCTTACGCTGAACTTTTGATGTATCGTCACTAAACTTGTCACTCGTGTCAATGCGCATGTCTCGTTAGTAACTTACACTCGTGTACTAACTGGTAAAATGCGGTAAATTTGAATCATTTTTTCCTCGTCGTGTCATCAAGTAATATTTCGATAGTGAGTGTTTTACGTTAGTTTAAGTGTCCTGTTTGGTTTTCTGCCGTGGATTACACTTATACTGCCCAGTTGAAGCTCAACCCATCAACAGGTAATCAACAACATTTGTTCGATTCAATATTCATCTCACAAAAATTCCAAGTAATCATGATACTGAAACCTTAGTCCAATATGATTACATCAAGTCCTTCTCATTAGACTGGGCTCTCATTGCTGGGCAATGTTTTGGTTTAGACACTTCAACAAATCATAAAGGCGTGAGAGGGAAGCTGCTCAGTACCTAGTTCCCGCTCTCTCATTTCAAAACTTTGTGTGTCGAGATTAGGTTAGCTCCTGTTTTTGCTGAAGAATAAACAAGAGTCTCAACTGAAAGGACAGCCTGAGGGATGATCGAGTCAAGACATGGGTTTCGAATCAAGAGCCGGATGTGGAGTTTGAGCTGAAGCATTTTGCGTATTGGGCTCTGACAAGAAGCGGTGCCTGTTTCTGAAAGGCAACAATCAGTGGTTGGTTAGCGCATAGTTTTAACTCGTTGCTAACCAACCATTTACTGATGCGTTTTGATACATACAGCAGAAACCATTACTTGTCTGAACCGGAGACCAGTGGCGGCTCGCCAGGTGAGGCAATTGAGGCAACAGGGAGCCATCACCTCACATTTTTTGAAGGAGGAGGAAGAAAGAAAATTAAAAAAATAAAGTATAAAGGTTAAAATGGTTATTATTCCATCTTTCTTTCTTTTTATAGTACACAACGTGCGAATGAAACATAGAATTTTCAAAAAAATTTAGGTGAAAAGTGTTTTAAAAAAAATCCTGTGCACCTCTCATTTCCGTCGCCTTACCTCCACGAGCCGCCAGTGCCGGAGTCTCAATATACTTCTGCTCTAGCTCATTACTTCCGTGATATGTAGCTCTCACCTTGATCACTCCTAATCACTCTGCTGCATGGTCAATGCAAAGACATTTTAGAAGAAAACTGTGTACTGCTATCTTTTAACATGAAGAAAAAGCGTAACAGGTTTTGGTATGGACAGGAACCATCCCGCTAGTCGTCATAAACTAATTTAATATTAGCTCTTTTTGGTCGTTCTACAGCAAATGTGACACATGCTGCACTTTTAAATAATATTTCTCTGGTACTAATCAAAAAAATTTTGAATTTTTTAGACCAAGAAAGAGATTTAGCCTTTGTTTGTAGGTCTATGTTTTTGATCAATTGAAATAGTTTTTCTCTGAACGTAAGATGGGAATAGGGTTACGGTATCATTGAATAGCCTGTATAGAGCCTCACTCTTCAATCATAACTAAGTGAAGTAATTATTTTGCAACTAATCATATTGAGTTTTTTAAATGCTATGACATTGTTGATAACATTTCCAAAAGGAAATTTGTTGTCAATGTGAGGCCTCAGTTCTTTGAAAATTGAAGTTAATGGGTGACCGGCTATTATTTACTTTGGTATGACATCCTTCCGCTGGAAAACTTGTCATAATTTATACATAGCGGAAAAATTGACCTGAATCTTCGTTGAAACCCTTTAATTTTAACTTTAACATTCGAGATACTTATCCTGTGTGCGTAGTTGTAACAACTAATAGTAATTGGCATTTATTTTTGACTGTTTTATGTCATGACTCAGTAAGTCATAATGTTAGACTGGTTCGCTCCCTCTGTCTCCCTCACCCCTACAAAGACAATAAATGCCAAAAGTTCTCGGTGCTAGTGCCCATTCTTCCTCGATTTAATGTCTTTGGATCAACGCTGATTAGAGTAGTAATGAAGTAAATACAGCCTCTGTTTGACTGACAAGCATGCGTTCAAAGTTTTTTGGCCTTAAGTACAGGAATACACTCGTAAATTGTTTTTGTTTGGGACTCTTTTCTTAAAACCTGTGCAAAATTGACCGTCCCGAACTTCTTTGAATCAACTCAAACAATATTTAATATTAGTGATACCCGGGGGGGGGGGGGGGGGGGCAAATGCACCGAAATTTTCACCTCACCATTTATTTTCATTTTCTTCATAACAATCACCAAAATTTAGACCTTTGCACTTGTCACATTGTAAAATAGAATGTGCAATTTTCAATGAAACGTCCCAGATTAGCCGGGAAGGTGTTTCCAGATTATTTTTGATCTTATGGACACACAAATGTATCCATTTTTTGGGTTAATTTTCTCGAAAATGGAACCAAGAAAAGCTGTGGAGATCCGTGAGGGCGAAGGACTTTGAGGCTCAACAAACCCCCTCCCCCCTCCCCGACCCAAGAGCTAAGAAAATAAGTCATCACATTTTTTTCAAGCTTAGGTTTGAGCTTTTTTTTACATTTAAGTTATGAAACTTTTTTTCTTCAATTAATTAAAAATATATGTGTGTTCAGGAATTTTTGTTAATCTAATGTATCGAAGTGTTATGGATTCAATTGAAGACCCAAAGTTTCAAAAATGTCTCGTAGATACAGGGATGCCACCGACAATTCGCACAGAAATTGCAAATGTCATGTTAAATCACGCGAGCGGAATTTCACGAAAATTCGCGTTTTCTTCTTCTTCTCAAAAATCGAGTATTTTATGGCAAACTAGCGTTGGACGTATTTAGTGTGACGTCTTTAGCGAGAACTTCCTTTCCTCAAGAATTTTTGGTGGCAGTAACAGATTTTTCCGCAGATTATGAGTACCTACGTGAATGTGCTTAAAAGTAAAACTTGACGTGCGGTTATAACATTTTACCAAAGTGGCGCAAATTCTTTAAAAATCACAAAAATTCTAGATTGACCAAAATCACACAGATCCCTCAAAACTTACGGATTCGTAAGAAAATCCAAAATGGCACCAAGGTAGCATTTTGAAAAATTTCATGGGGGAGGGGGGAGCGTCCCCCTATCTGTCCCCCTGAATACGCATTTGAACTGCTGCATAGTGCACACCTGGCGAGAAATGCGGAAGGAGAACCAGTGGCGGGGGCTCATGCTATTTGGCAACAATGGTTTTCATCCATTTGATTACATGTAAAAGAATCAAGTCGACCGTGAAGCAGCGCTTCACCGGCATTCGATTATTGTACATTGATTCAAATGGAGGAAACACAATTTTGCCAAACTGCACGAACCGCCGCTGAAGAACAGTTCGATCTCGATCAACAGGGCAGTCGAAAACTGTTGTATTTACGATTAGTTCAGATCTTGCGAACTTGAGTTTCATCGGGTGTAATTAAGATAAGTTGATTTACAACAACTCACGCAGATTCATTAAAATCTGAGTTGCCGGAGAAGAAAGAAAGAAAGAAAAAAATTGTACAGACGTGGAATGACCCGTTTTAGAGCTTGATAACAGGCTTTGTTTAATTACAGTATGACGGTTCGTGCAATGTGGCCGCAACGGATTATCTCAATTTGAACCTATTTTCGCTAATTCATCTTCAAGGACCGACCCCCAATCATCGAACCCCATTAATTCGCCTTTATAGACCAAGCCCGAGTTTACTCGTTTTTCTCCCCTAGTCTATGAAACATCATTGCTTCTGTCTCATGATTCCGAATAACCGCGATTCTCGATATTGACACTCACAACATAAGGTTACGCCCGGTGCCTTCAGTTCGTCGTATAGGCAATTCCAATTCCCCCAAGTACGAATAGTTAACTACCTCCCCTATGCACCCTAGTCTATGAAACATCGCTCCAGTCTCATGATTCCGAATAAACGCGATTCTCGATTTTGACTTTTACAAGTTACAACATAAGGTCACAGAATAATACAATCAGAACGGAAACTCTGTCGGATTTTGAAGCAAATTCATTTCGCGTCTGCTATGTTGGGATATAGGATGTTTACATCTGGATTCGCGCACGAAAAAAAAATATAGGATATGATCCGCGAAAGAGCTTGATTCAAAATGGGGGTTTTTCTCCCCCCCCACCGATTTTCCTGAAACTTTGTATTTTGATAGTACTTGATATAAGTAGTCTTTTTTTTCAAATAAAGTTTTTCCAAAAATAATTAGGTGGGGAGTTACAGTGTTGCAAAGTTGCACCTTTCAAAAATTCATAACTTTCGCGTAAATCATCCGATTGAGACGCGGTTTTCACCAAAAGATGCGGATTGTAAAGCACTTTCATGCCATTTAAACGGAATTCAATTTCAATAATTTTTGACTCAGTTATCGTCATTTTTGTGATTTTTAGGCCACTCAAAATCTACTTAAAGTGAAATAAAAAAAAATTGTATTTTTTGATTTTGACCGGGTTGAAATATGTTATTTCTCTTTAAATTCTGCGTAAAATGAGCCCAAGCAGAATGCAGGGTGATTTTTTGTTCCGGAGTTATGCATTTTTTAGCAAGCGAAAAACGAGTTTTTTAGGGTACCCATGAGCGTTCGATACGGAGGCTCAAGTCAAATAAATGGAAACTGTATTTTTTGATTTTGATCAAATTGAAATATGTTATTCCTACTTAAATTCTGCGTAAAATGAGCCCAAGCAAAAAGTGGGGCGATTTTTTGTTGCGGAGCTATGCACGTTTTAGTAAGCGAAAGTCGAGTGGTTGAGGCTACCCGGGCTACCCACGTCTTTGAGCCTCTCCATAGAACGCTCGACTTTCGCTTACTAAAACGTGCATAGCTCCGCAACAAAAAATCGCCCCACTTTTTGCTTGGGCTCATTTTACGCAGAATTTAAGTAGGAATAACATATTTCAATTTGATCAAAATCAAAAAATACAGTTTCCATTTATTTGACTTGAGCCTCTGTATCGAACGCTCATGGGTACCCTAAAAAACTCGTTTTTCGCTTGCTAAAAAATGCATAACTCCGAAACAAAAAATCGCCCTGCATTCTGCTTGGGCTCATTTTACGCAGAATTTAAAGAGAAATAACATATTTCAACCCGGTCAAAATCAAAAAATACAATTTTTTTTTATTTCACTTTAAGTAGATTTTGAGTGGCCTAAAAATCACAAAAATGACGATAACTGAGTCAAAAATTATTGAAATTGAATTCCGTTTAAATGGCATGAAAGTGCTTTACAATCCGCATCTTTTGGTGAAAACCGCGTCTCAATCGGATGATTTACGCGAAAGTTATGAATTTTTGAAAGGTGCAACTTTGCAACACTGTAACTCCCCACCTAATTATTTTTGGAAAAACTTTATTTGAAAAAAAAGACTACTTATATCAAGTACTATCAAAATACAAAGTTTCAGGAAAATCGGTGGGGGGGAGAAAAACCCCCATTTTGAATCAAGCTCTTTCATTCTGAAATGCAAATAGAATAAAAGTAAGGCTGGAAAATTAAGATTTCTTTCCAGAATTTACAGAAATAAATGAGTTTCAACATAAATCACACACGTCCGCCATGTTGGGATATAGGACCACAGCGTTGCCTATTGGTGCCGTTAAATTCCAAACTTGCTTCCATTGGCTCTTATGGGAGTTTCCGTTCTGATTGTATTATTTTGTGATAAGGTCACGTCGGGTGCCTTCAGTTTATCGTATAGGCAATTCCAACTCCCCCAAGTACGAATAGTTAACTACCTCCCCTATGCACCCTAGTCTATGAAACATTGATTCAGGCTCATGATTCCGAATGAACGCGATTCTCGATTCTGACACTTACAAGTTACAACGTAAGGTCACGTCGGGTGCCTTCAGTTTATCGTATAGGCAATTCCAACTCCCCCGAAGTACGAATAGTTAACTACCTTCCCTATGCAAACAGAAGAGTGGCGTTCTTTTGAACTAAGACAACAGAACTAAGCTGGTCTATAAATGGTTAAATAGATATTTTCACACAGGTTTGAATGGCAAAAAGCGTGGTTGTTAAGTTTCACGAGCCGCGACTGGTTCATTCATCGGTGCCTGATTCACAAAAACACAAGCTTGCAAGTCCGGTCGAGAGAATTCCTCCGAGACAAGCTTTTGGAGCGATGCGATTTCATGCTGCATTTAAGCCGCCGCACACTATGGTCTGAGATCGAAATAAAGTGGCCAAAAATCAGTGCTAAGTATATGAAGTCATCAGAAATCATCGTTTTCGACCTTTTAAGCTTTTTTTAAATCTTTCCAGCGACAGATAAGGGCTCTTGTAGGATATGTTGTGCTCTAGATTCCCTTGATAGAAATATTATATAAGTAGTACCGACACGGAGTTTCCCTGCTTGTTTTGTTTTGTTTGGTTTTTTTTGTTTATTTTTGATAAAGTGAGTCTTTGATTAATTTTGATTCAAAATGAAAGGAGAAAACTGAATAAAAAATAAAAATCTTTATAGAGATCTGCAAAGAACGAATTACTTTTCAAGAATTTGTTTAAATTTTCAAAAGTTCAAAAAGGGTGAAATGGATTATGTGCCTCAGGGGCACCGGCACCAGCACCACGATGCAGTGAAGTGAAGGGTTAATTTATCCGTCAAAAGTGTTTTCTGTGGTTAATTGTGGTCTCGAAAGTTTATATACGACATATTTATGAGAAATATAAGTATACTTTGTGATTTTTGGCCACACTTTTCGACGATTTTTGACCACAGTGCGGACGTCTTCCGAACTTGGAGCCCAAAAAAAGTTGCGCAAAAAATTGTGATGCAAACAGTCAAACATGCGACGCTGGCCCACACGTACTTGAATTTTTTATTTATTTTTTCAGTACTGTGCCATACCATACGCTCGAGAGTGGGCGCCTGCTTGTTGAAGTGATGCAACTGGCAAGCTAGTCAGTACTCCTATCACAGCGCAGCGTCCAGCTTGTCTGAGGGACTGAGATCGAAAAAAACCGCGCGTCTAGTTTTTATTGTAGAAAAAAAGAAGAAATCGACCGAATATATTTGAGTCTGCGTGACTTGCCTTATGGAGACAAAATTGCTCGAGGTGATTGGACTGACCATTTCACCTTCTCTCTCTGCAGTGATCAACCGGTTCCTCGCCAAATTCCGCGATTTGTTACGAGACTGAATTTTTCGTAAAACCGGTCTCGTCAGATGCATCAGTGTTTGTGTAACGTAAAACATTAGATTTGATTCCGCGTACGCCAGTGGTGAGTCGTGCAATGCGACAAACTGGCAACAATGGATTTCTTTCAGATAAACGTATGTAAAACAATCGATTCTTTGGGAAAGCGCCGTGCCTCGCCTTGCATCAGTGGCGGTTCGTGGGTTCAAAAGTGGTGGGGCTTGAAAAAATATGATGGCCACCTTTTTTTTTCTGATTCTCGCTGCTGTTGACCCCTTCACCATGTATGTATATAAGTGGGGAGGCTTGGGGTGTTCCGATCTTTGGTATTCCCTTTTTTGAGCCAATATCCAAAAAGGTGGGGAGGTTTGAGCCCCCTCCCCCCTCCCCCATGAGCTGCCACTGCCTTGAATCGATCATTATGCATCGATTTAATTGACAAAAGAGCAAAAGTTGCCAGATTGCACGAGCTGCTACTGGGCTCTCGCAGTTCGATTAGCCTCCCCCCCTTATTTCCGCCTATGCAAAAATAATTTTAATGCACAATGTGAGGGAGAATGAAACCAACCCTGTGGAATTTTGAGTTCAAAAATGATTACGAAGGATTAGCATATTTTGGAAATAGTTAAAATTAGAAACAAAAAACCGACGGAATCCGGAAATGATATTATACTGATTTGGAGCAATTGTAGGGGGGGGGGGGAAACTACTGAATGTTTAACAATGATTTTAAAGAGAAAGGGCATAGCGCGAGTATACTGATTCATGGTCGTTGAATAATTTTCTCCGCAATTGGATGATAGTGTAATGAAAATTTTTGGAACATTGGGGAGAATTAGAGAAGTTAAAGACGCACCGAAGAATCAACAAAATAAATTTTGTAAGGATTTTTACAGGATATACCCTCTCTCTTCTTCAAGGGATCTATTTTGACATTCCTCACGTTAAAAAGATAATATTATCCACAACAACTTGTTGATACTACTCCGTCCAAAGAATCTACTTTTACGGGAGCTGAGCGACTTTCATAGAAATGCTTCTTCCTAACCTGCAGGCCCTGTAAGGTGTAAATGTATCAATTTTGAAGAAACGAAACAACAAAAAAGTGAAAAGCCTTGATAGTGATAATGATTTTTTTCGATTCCTTCTGTAGAGTCAAGACAAATTGAGACATTTAAAAGAGGAAATAACGCATGGATTTAAAGCTATTTGTGAGAGAATATCCCTGGAACTTTCAACGATAATTTTACTTTAGGACAAACACATAACTCACTTGGCTCAACAGGATTTCTGTGATTTGAAAGAATTATCTACGTTCCTTAACCTCTACATTGCATTAGTTCGTTATAGGAGATTATACCGCCCTAGAATCGACTTTTACGGAAGCTGGACGACTTTAAAGGGGTGCTTCCCCTGACCTGCAGGGTAATAGTATGCACACAAAAACTGATAAGCTTTGGTATAGTCCTGATGGATTTCTAAATAGCTCGTTTAAAGTTAATTCACTTGTGAAAAATAAAGGACGTTTGGAATTTAAGTTACAAATGGATTGATTTGGAGTTATTCGTGAGAGAACATACCCGGAACCCTCAACGATTTCTTTCTGACACTTTAAAACACGACTTTCTTGGCTCAACAGGATTTCTATGATTTGAAGTGGTTTTCGGCCCCTAACCTCCGCTCCATTGAAAACGCGCGTATACGGAAAGGAAATGTTGTGAAACACGGGTGATTGACACTTTCGCCAGGACAGAACACGATTCACTTACCTCATTTTCTAACACAGGTTATGGGTGAAACATACATCAACAAAACACTCAACGTGGCATTTAGCTTGATAACACGGACTGGAAACTATGGAGATTTTGGACGGTTAAGGAGCGGGGTGTAATCCATACGGGGTAGGCAGAAGGCTGGCGCCATGTCGGTTGGGTGGGGTTAGTGCGGGATTAGAGTCCCTATGTACTGTGAGAGTTGCGCATTTCGGAATCCGTTTCTGATTGGCTCTCAGATTTAGGCTGTCACGAAAGCCCCAAGAGGCAAATGCAAATGGCGGGAGGTTTGTTTACTTTTTCGTACTAGCTTTTATTATACATTCACCGTAACAGTGACCGCGGTAATTATTGTTAACTTTTTCTCTACGTAAATGTTACTCTGGAGAACTTTATCTCTTTAAATAACGACCGTTATATTGTCAAGAATCGGAACCCAACTTATTAGAAATAGCGAAATAGGGGCAACATCACGCAAATGGCCATCCGCCGTTTGCAATTTGTCTCTTGAGGGCTCCATTGATCCGCTTCTTTTTCTTCATTTTGAAGAAGAAGAAAATGACATGGCGCAACTCTTGTTGTATATAGGGACTCTGGGTAGGCGGTTAGTGGGGTAGGTGGTGGGTAGTAGTCAACGTCGCGTCGTCCGTTGCTGCGCGGGCACGCAGCGCAGGTCCAAATCGATGACTCGCTTTCCGCGATAAGCGGGAAATAAGACCGGCATCCCCTAGACGAGCCGACTCCGGCTCCTCTTCAAAGAGTAAACAAGAGTCCCAACAAAACGGCAGGAAAGCATGGCAGGTTGGCGTTATCGAAAAGTCGGCCTCTGATTGGCTGGCGGAAGCCTAGGCCCCGTGAGATCGCTCGTATGGATGTTAACATGGGATTTTCGAATTTGCTTCATTTGAAGTCAAATTCCAAGAAAATTATTTTTTTGAAGATATAACGGAAATATAGATGGCTCACACTTATTTGTTAATCGAAAACTTAACAGAAAAATATACCGATCGTATATCAGTGATTCTATTGGTCGAAAATTGTAAAACTTGGCCGTTGCTATAGTAACCATCGTTGAAGTGCCCGCTATTTAAAGGTTACTTAATACAACGAGACTCTTATCGATGGTTACCATAGCAACGGCCAAGTTGTACAAACTTCGACCAATTAAATTACTCATGTACAATCTAAACGGTCGGTTTAACGATAAACTAAATGATCGGCCCGCAGGTTGTTTTTTTTTGCTTGTTAAAAATAAAAAAGGAAAAATAATAAATAAATGTTGTTTGACTATCTACAGGATTTTGTTTTGTTTTTTTTGGGGGGTTGGGGGGGGGGACAAGATTCTAAGTTTGTATGTGTTCAAAATGTGTGATTTCGTGCAAGAAAATTAACTGTAAAGGCATGCACACAGCACACTTCCTATCTGCAACTACAGAATGACCCTAGAGCCGCGCTATGCCATGCCTCGCTGAGTATTCCGAAATCAGCTGCAGCGGAACAGCCGACCACAGTGAGTTAGTGGCGCACTAAAAATTAAAAATAATGAAACTAATAAACTAAAATTATTTAATTATCTAAAGGAAAGTTGTACAAGATCCAAATTCGAGGTTTTATGCAAGAATTTAGGCTGTAAAGGCGCGCGCTCACGCGTGCCATCCGCAACTATGAAAAGACGACCTCAAGCAAGGGAGATAAACGCAGGTAGATGCATTAGCCTATTTGGAGCGTTGTGCGAGGTGTTCTTCTCTCAGGAGCTTATAGGTCCGTTAATAGTTACGTCAGTCTGTTCACCAGAGCTGCGGTTTACCCAATTAGCGGTCCGTAAACCGACTTACGTCATCCATCAAATGGTGTCCCCACTAATATCGACCTCGTATATAAGCCGACGGTATTACTGATGACGTCATCCATTGAAAAAGTTTGTTGAGCCGGTTGATTGAACGTTCCAAACTATCTCTCTCTCTCTCTCTCTCTCTCTCTCTCTCTCTCTCTCTCTCTCTCTCTCTCTCTCTCTCTCTCTCTCGCACGTGACCCCTGTATGTATAGTCAGGGACAAAAATAATGTCAGACGACTCCTGGAAACAGACTACCCCCAACACTCATCTCAATGAATTTAAGCATTGCAGGTGGCCTACCTCAAGGAGCCGTCTGACATTCTTTTTGTCTCCGACTGTACGTTCTGATGTCTCCCTCTTTTCGATAAAATTGTGTACCTACAGAGATATTTTTTTAGTAAAATTTGTTGGCACTTATGAATTTCTTAAGTTATTTTGATGCAATTTTGAGAAGGAAATGTCATGAAACAAGGCCTTTGTTAACGCACGCGTTAGTTCGTTTATTTTTTTTTTAATTTTTTTGTTTATTTACGTTCTCTCTCCCTCACCTGCCACGCGCATCTCGCCCACCAACTGCGTTATGTAATCCACCAGCATTTGAACTTTCCACTTACGTAACTTTATTTTCCTTTATTTTGATTGCGTAAGTTGCGATTACGTAACTTTATTTTCGTTTACTTTGATTGCATAAGGTGTTACATAATTTTTTGCGCCTGCGCAGTGGCGTGCTTTCTCCGCGTATAAATACAACTGCAAACCTTTGCTCTGGGCCTGTCTCACTCCAGCCTTCCTTTTGATACGCTGTGTAAAGCTATCATTCCTTGACACGCCGTGTAAGGCTGTCACTCTTTTCCATCTCTCCTTCTCTATTGATTTAATTATTCTTTTATTACAGGTTTTTTTTTCTTTTTTAATTTCACCTTTCCTTGGGTACGCCGTGTAAGGCTACCTTTCCTTCGGTACGCCGTGTAAGGCTACCTTTCCTTCGGTACGCCGTGTAAGGCTACCTCCTTTCTTTCGGTACGCCGTGTAAGGCTACCTTTCCTTCGGTACGCCGTGTAAGGCTACCTTTCCTTCGGTACGCCCGCCGTGTAAGGCTACCTTCCTTTTTATTTACCACAATTTTTCAGGTTATAACTGGCACGTTTGTACGCCTTTTTTGCTTTTTGCGCCCTCTGGGTCTTTATCATATTTTTTCATGCCTCTGGCATTGTATGTTTTATTTCAGCTCTCCATGCCCTTTTTTCCTTGACGATTTTGCCTTCAGTGCACCTTATGATTTTATGATTTTGTGATTGTTCTCTGAACCACTCCTTTTTTTAGTATCTTTTTAGTGTTAACTCTCTGAGTTCACTGATGTCTCTGACATTTTCTCTTCTGGCTCTCTGAGCATTTTATTCTCTCTTGCCTCTGGCAAACCATTTACAGTGTTCTCTGAACCACTCTTTCTTTTAGTATCTTTTACAGTGTTATCTCTCTGAGTTCACTGATGTCTCTGACATTTTCTCTTCTGGCTCTCTGAGCATTTTATTCTGTCTTAATTTTGTTTCTTTCTCTCATTACGCACGTCCATTTTCATTGTTGAACTCAATGATGAAAATTTAGTTACGCCCAGTGCAGTAACATTTCTGAGAGTTTCACATATTTACCATGGTCCTCCGGTTATTATTACAACAGCGCAATCATTCAGCCTTGTATACGAAATTCGACACTAGAAAGAGATAGAAATGCAGTGTAGTCTGGGGAGAAAGAGAGAGATGGATTGGAACGCTTCGCGAGTTTTGTCACTGCTGATTGCAACCGATGATCGCATTGATGGCTAACAGTTGACTTCGGTAACGCAGCACTAAAATCGAATGTTGACCAGCTCATTTTGTGACGCTTGTGTCGGTTCACCGTCTCACTATACTTATCCTCTATGTTCTTATGTATCTACCTATATTAATCTGCCTTGAATTGACCCTACATAACTCCGCGTCGGGAATCACGGAATCAGCAGCAACAGATCATCCGCGGAATCTCGAGAGACGATTACTGGCTGCGAGCTGTGAGCAGCTCGTTTGTATTTGCTGGCTTTCACTCATGTCAGAGTCAGCTTCTCAGCTTTACCATACGTCAAAGTCGCACTCGCATAACAGATAGGAAAGTTTAAGTTTCCTACCAGTTCTCGTCGTCACCTCCTCCCGTTCGCATACTATACAACACTATATTCTTGCTTGGGATACTTTTTCGTATACATTTACAAAAGCGTCGCGGCGCACGGTGAAACGAAAGCCGGGAATTTTTCGGCAAAATTCGATGATAAGTTGGAAAGGAAGTGATATTTGCCAAAGGATGCAACTGGACAAAGACTGATCCATTATAATCCATCCGTGGGTATTAACTATTTTTTATAAGGCCTAAAAGGAGAGAGATAAGGGTTAGAACCACGTGAGAGAGAGTGTGAGAGAGAGAGAGAGAGAGAGAGAGAGAGAGAGAGAGAGGAAGAGAAAAAAAAAATTTATTCGCCACAAAATAACAAAGCAAGTAACAAACAAAAAATAAAATAAATAAACTTAAACAATGTGTTAGATTATGGCTAGGGGAGCAAGTTAGAGCTATAAAGCCCTCTCTTCCACTTGCCCACCTAGCTCACTCTCTATAATATTAAACAAAATGAGCTGGGCGGAGAGGGAGGGGGGTTATGCTCACACAGTTTTAAATACAAAATTAGAACTAATGAAGAAGGAAATATTATTAAATAAAGTACCTAATACAAATAAATTTTATGAAATACGAAAATAATAACAATGATACAAAATATTAATAGAATAATTACTCAGAAGATGTAGTTAAAAAATACTTTAAATAATACTAAATTTATACTCTCATACATTTCACGTTATTAGCGTCATACTGTTCGTTAGAAAATACTCTTTAATTTTAATTTTGATTTTTGATTGGGGGAGGAGGGAGGAAAAGAGAAGAGAGAGGGGAGAGAGAGAGGAAAAGAAAGAGAGAGAAGAGGAGAGGGGAGAGAGAGAGAGAGAGGAGAGAGGGGGGGAAGGGGAAAAGGGAGAGGGAGAGGGGGAGAGGGAGAGGGGGGGGAAGAGGGAGAGGGGAGAGGAAGGGGGAGAGGGGAGAGGAGAGGGGAGGGGGAGAGAGAGAGAGAGAGGAGAGAGGGAGGGGAAAAGAGGGAGAGGGTGAGGGGTGAGGGAGAGGGAGGGGGGGAAGGGAGGGGGGAAGGAGAGGGAGGGGGAAATGAGGGGAGGAGGGGAGGAAAAGAGAGAGGGGGGGAGGGGAGGGGGGAGGGAGAGGGAGGGGAGAGGGGGAGATTGAGAGGGGAGAGAGAGATAATGCGATGATGATGATGATGCAATTTTATTCATTGAAAATAAGTTAAAAGAACTGAGATAGCAAATTCGAATAAACAAGTAAATGATAACACTAAACAAGACGGAGCCCACGAAACGGAAGGCAAAAATAAGGCTCATGGCCCGCTCTTCCTTCCAGCCTACTGCAGATAAACGACAGGAAAATGATGAAAAAACTATTGTAAAAAAATAATGAAAATAAAAGTAACAAAAGTAGACAAAAAGAGAAAGAAAAAATGATCGATTTAATAGCGGAGTAAATTATGAGTAAGCTATTCAACATAAAATTAATGAATGGTGTAAAAAAAGATTTTAAAAAAAGAGGAGAGATAAAAGAGAGAGAGAGAGAAGAAAAGAGAGAGGAGAGGAGAGAGGAAAAGAGAGAGAGAGATAGAGAGAGAGAGAAGGGGAGAGAGAGAGAGAAGAGAGAGAGAGAGAAAGAAAGAGAGAAGAGAGGGGAAGGGGAGAGAGAGAGGAGAGAGAGAGAGAAGGAGAGAGAGAGAGAGAGAGAGGGGAAGAGGAAAAGAGGGAGAGAGAGAGAGAGAAGAGAGAAGAGAGAGAAAGAGAAAAAGGGAAAAAGAGAGAGAGGGAGGGAGGAGGGAGAGAGAAGAGAGAAAGAGAGAGAGAGAGAGGGGAGAGAGAAAAAGAGAGGGGGAGAGAAGAGAGAGAGGGGGGGGGGGGGGGGAAAAGAGGGAGAAAGAGGGACAGAGAGTAGTAATTTTGTTCGTTCGGCTTGCTTAATATTCGTTCTTTCCTAAATGGATTTTTGAGCGTCGAAATACAATTTTTTGCCTCCTTCTTTTCTAGGCCCGAATAATGATGCTCATTGACTCTTTCGATGAATAAAGCTGTTGAATGGTGACGGAGAGACCCGTCGCGTCGAGGCAGACTCTGTGCGGCGGGGCGGTATAAGAAATGGGTTCACCTCCCATACCAAACGTAATTAATCGGGAGACGCGTAATGGCAATCTCCGCTTGTCGCAGCTTCTCCACCGATCATGAGGCATGCTAGAATGCAAAAGCTGAGTTCACAGCGAGCCTCACTTCGAGAATTCAGGTTTAACTGTGTGGTGTATCTTGTAAGTTCAATGACTACCTATAGCATCTACTCTAAAACAACTTCGTATGGCACCTCTCATCAGTCATCCAAAAGTTTGAAGTTTGCTCAAATAAAGAAAAATAACCATAAACCTCTTTTTGAACGACGTTGTGTTCATATTACACACACCACGGAGAAGGAAATAGGACCATCTCCTCAAAGTGTGCGTCTCATTGCACCAGCATTAATTGAGAAAATATGCTGTCGACTTTGGGGAATGTGTCTCCAAATGTGGGGTAGTTCAGTCAGAAAGTTGTCGGTGTCGAAGACTCCAAAACTGTCGAATATTCCCCCAAATTTTGCTACTTTCCCCAAAGTTAACTGTTCTTTCCCTCAACTATTGCAGTTGCACTTGCAATGGGACGTAAGCTTTTGAAAAACAGTATACCTAACCTTTTTTCCTGTGTACTTACTGCTGTGCCGTGCGTGATGCTCAGAAGTGTAACAGATTCTTCGATGAATTCCATTTGTTGACATTTTTGAAAATATCTCTGTTAAATGAGTATTATCCTTTCATTACATTTCATGACAGTATTCTCATCAAACAGCTTGAGCTGACGGTTTTTTTTCTGCTTTTTTTTCTTACTTTAAATCTATCCACTTCTTTTCGAGAAAGGAAATAAAATCACTTTTTGTCTGAGCCTCACTTTTACATGGATTTCCCATGTAGTTATGTATACCTGCTTTCCTGCTGATTGAAGCTACTAGGTATATACGACATATTACGTGTGGTGTATCCGTTTGCTCCAAAAACACCTAAAAACAATATGTCATAATACTTTATCTTGGAGGTAAAAAAAAAAACAAGCAGGGAAAATTCCAACACGCAGGTGTTGGAAAAGCGTGCCACTAAAGTCTGAACAGCTTTAATGCTTTTGCTAGCAATGATAATAATTAGACAGCATTCAACATGGAGCTGATCTCGAGAAAATTGAGTCCAAAGTTGAAGAGCTAGCATTTAAACAAAAAACTTGGAATTACTTACGTTTTGATTTCATTCAACTACCGTGTTGTGTTTTTGCATTTCAACACCGGAAAACAAGGAATTTACTATGTAGGAAAGGTACTTAATTTTTAGCGTTTAAAGTGACTTGGTTCCTTTCTTCTTTTTTTTGGCATAATCACGAAAAACGAAACTCTAAGAGAAACCAAACGGCAGAGTTGGTTTACACTGTTGATTATTTTAAAATCCGTTAATTCGGACTTAAGTCCGTTCCCAATTCTATAAAAGGAACCAAGTCGGAGTTGGTTCCTTACGTGACTCGGATTAAGGTTTAACCTAATCAGAAAAAGGAACCAAGTTCTCATTTTATTTCATCATATGGACAATGACATCAATGAGGCTCACCAGCTCACTTTTACCTGGAATTTTGACGGGAAATAGTTGTTATTATAGAAGAAACACTTGTTGCTTCGAGATTCAGTATTGCTATCTCTATCAATCAATAACTAAATTTTATAAAAAAATGTCACTCGGTTCTTTTGTGACAAGTGCTGTCCAATTGAGCTTGTTTGGTGAGAAATTATGAAAAAAAAAAAAATTTAGATCAGATGTATCTATAAGGAGATGAGTCAAAGGCGTTGTTTCTTTGTGTTTGTTTTTTTGTTTTTTGTTTTCAAAACTTTGGAGGGCTCTAGCTCAGAAGAGAAACATTTGCAGCACATACTCATGTAGGAAAATAAAGTCTTATATATATGTATGTTGACCCCAAAAATACACTCCATAAGTTTGGCACTTAAGTTTTGAAACACCCTGTTCTTGATATTTTGCTCCCCCCCCGCCCTCTTCACAAAAGACAACATCTTGACCATGCACATTTTTAAAATCAAAGTTTGACTGTAGAGATATTTTCTCCCCCCCCCCCCTTAACGAAAAAGGGGAAAATGGGTCACCTATCTCTGATGTTCGTCGTGCGCGTGCACATATTGTTCGGCTTTACGACTGCCATTTTGGCTTTCTTATAATGCTTTTTTTGGGTTTATTAGTGGATTTTATGACTATTTGATGCCGCCAATGTAATTTTCAGACAATTTTACATCAGAATCAAAACTCTATGGCACTGTTCCAGTGAAAAATTTTGTACACGCAATGAACTTTTAGGATAGGTAAATAAGTTATTCCAGAGTCAATTCCATAGCCCCAGCGAGGAAGCTGTCCAGGGGTGGAAGACACGTGACAGCCCCTCTCACTTTTTAGAGCAATTAATGCGAATTTTACCCCTCTGGCTCCCTGTGTTCTGGATTTTAAACACCTATTTTTCAACAAAACGCCCAAAATGTCCTCAAAAATCCCTTGATTCCATCGACGCTCATTGAGGGGCTTTCAATTTGCCGATCCCCCAGAATTTCAAATGTTTCCGATGCAAAGACCTGTTTAGTGTGACGTCATGAAAAAAATTGGTTCCAAACAAAGGCTCCGTCTCACTCGCTCTCGTGGGTTTTCCCATACGAAACACGGTCCAAATTTTCAAATACAAGTGCTAGTAAACAACACGTTCTTTACACCAGTTGTGTTTATCACACCATTGGGTTCCACGTCCCTTATAAAAATTTCCGATTGTTTCAAAAAATGTTCCGATTGGATATATATTCCCGCGCTTTATTTCCCATAGAAATAATCGAAATTCCATAGAGACAATCGAAATTCGTGTAGATTCAAGCGCGCTGATTATAGCAACGATAGGTCTTATGATTGAAATAAGGCGAAATACATCTATGATTCTATTCTTACAGTTTTAACACCCACTTTTTTCTCAGTGATAAAATATGAGAACGCTACACAAACTTTCTGAAACATCGCGCATCACTGCACAATCACAGTTATATCGAAGAAAGTCCTATGTTTTGTCCTTGTCACACTCACAGTTTCTTAAGAGCACAAAATTCTAGGATATAGGCTCATCAGCACCATCACGGCATGTGTTATACCTCGAACAGTAGCTTCGATACGAAGAGAAGTTAGAATGATTGAGTGTCATGGCGGTGATTCACCCATAAGAGACCGTGAGTAAGACAAGGACAAAACGTAGAACATCTTTCGGTATAACTGTGATTGTAAATTAGCTTGTGATCTTTTAGGAATTATGTTACTGTGAAAAGATACTTTAAGGCAAGTGGAATTTAATGGTGCAATAAAATTTGAGAAAACTGTTGGTTAACTAGCATGAATTTGCGTTCGAAAATTTGGATCTGGTAAATCCACGAGAGTGAGCGAGATAGAGCATTTGTTTGGAACCAATTCTGATCGTGACGTCATCACTAAACAGGTCTACTTAAGGATATGAATGAGCCTCTCTCTTTTCTATACCCCTCCCGCTCTTCATCAATACCTCGTCGCTTCTTTTCGATGTACCCTCGTCAAACAGATTTTGACACTTTTACGATGCGAAACCCCGAACGCTTAATGCACCGTGAAGAAATCTTGAGACCGGTGGAGCCCAAAGGCGAGGGGCAAAGAGGGTTTCTGTGAAGGATGTTTCCACCCCCCTCCTGCCTTGGAATTTCGACTCATAGGTTGGCACAAATGACTTAGGTTGCTGGACCTGTATGGAATTCTCGTTTAAAGGAATTCGACTTTGACGCTTAATAACTTATTGAAATTAACAGGAATACCGAAACTTTTACAATTTTAAGAAAATAGACGCCGAGACCTCCTGGATTGCAGCAATAAATTAACGATTAATGAAACCAGTTTTAAGAAAATACGTTTTTGCGGAGGGTGCGATGTTGGATTTTTCGGGAAATTTTACCAAATGAGCACGTTTCATGGTCCCCTGAGTGAGAAAATACCACTCGTTGAAAATTTTGTGTGTATATATATATATATATATATATATATATATATATATATATATATATATATATATATATATATATATATATATAATATATATATATATATATATATATATATATATATATATATATATATATATATAATATATATAAAATATATATATATATATATATATATATATATATATATATATATATCTTTATATGTATGTTTCAGCCAGTTTTACCGTTTTTATGTCCCACGATCCTGTTCGTAATTTTTGGTTTTTGTTCTTGAAATTTTTCTCAACTATTCGTTGGGTTTATTTCTTGGATGAGTTCGAAGATGGTGTAAATCCGACAGTTAGTTTTCGCGTTATGGGCCGTGTTTGAGTCGTAAAATGTGTTTTTTAGGTTTATTTTTAGGAGTGTTTGTTTTGAGTATTTTTTTTGGGAAAATTTATGTTAGCCGTTTTGTTACGCAGCTTTTTTACTCGAGTCATTTTTTCGTTTTTTGCGTTGTAAGCGAGTTATAGCGATGTGTTTTTCGGGTTTTTTGGCAGTGTTTTTATATGAAGAAATTGTTTTTTTGTTTCAAAAATTTTAGTATATATCGTGGAGGATGTTTTTAGTTCATATGCTCTTTGCCTTGAATTTTCCTTGTGTTTTACGTGTTTTACGAGCTATTTAGTTTCTTATGGGATTTTACAAGTGAAAGACAAGGATGGCGTATTGGTATAATTGCTCTTTCTTTGTTTTACACGTACACTGTTGCTTAGGTACGTTATTTATTTATTTTCTTGTTTTATCAGCTGCTCCTATTCAGATTTATTTCTCATTACCGTTACAAAGATTACACATTTTTCAATCTTTGTACTATAATCTTTTTCTCATGGTCATTTTTATTTAAATGTTGAACAGCTGATAAAAAAAAAAGAAAATTGAATAATTCAAAGAAAATCATAACATAACCTATTTATTGAAATTTGTGAAAAACTTATATAACCTAGCTTTTATTTCTCACTTGCATTGTAAAGATTACACATTTCTCTGTTGGTAATATAATCTTTTTCACAATCATATTTGGATTTTGAGCAGCTGATAGAATAAAAAATAAAAATTCAGAGAAAAATTCAGCGAAAATTATAACCTATATTTAAATTTGTGAAAAAATGATTTAACCAAGCATGGAATCTACTTCGTCTTACCGGCCTGCCGGGAGGCATTTTTAATTTTTCAAACCTTCCCGCCAAAGGTTTTGCCATAAGCAAGGCATTGAACCTATATATTAGATATGAAAATGAAAACAAGAAGCGTACCGTATATATACGGCACGCTTAAAAAATAATACGCTTAGATAAACTTAAAAAATGCTGATGCTAAATATATGTGTAAACATCCGACGCCAATTTTGACGGCGAGTCGCAGAAGGAGAAGAAGAAAGTGTCTCTTTGCCGAATGGTTACAAATTTTACCGGCGGCACTGACCGGCTGCGGTGGTTTCCAGAAGAACTGTGCGAAATTTCTCCTCATAATAATTTGAATACGCGCTCCCTAACGTCAATCGTGAAGAGTGCAATTTATATGTCGCATTTTGTCTTCTTAACGCATACGAATGGTCGAATTTGGTGGTGTTTTCCGCTCATTCGAAAGTTCGATATTTTTCGCATTTTTAAATGGACGAATGGACGAAATGGATTCGCCATCGCTAATCGCTATGCTTTAACATTTACTCTTCGAGTGATCAAAGTAGATCGATTAACGACTGCTCCGCGGCTACGATTACGACTGCGGTCACCAAACAGCAATCGATACGACTTATCGCCGTACTAAAACGATCTATATATTACGATTGATTGATTGCATTGAGTTGTTATTTTTTTGTTTTTGTTTTTTTTTTTTTAGTTATTTTTTCTCTTCATCCCGGGTTTGTCGAGTCTTTTTGTCTCCTCGAAAAACAACTCAAAATCGGTTCAAAATGATTAGCCCTGAGAGCATTTATCTTAAATTATTTATTAAATTATTATTTAATAATTATTAAATTAATAATCAATTAAATAAATTATTTAATTATTTGTTATTTATCTTATATTTTAGTTAAATCGATCATTTATACAGAACAAAGGTCGTAATTCTTTCAGATTATTGGCATCGCATGCATTCTAGCAACGCTGTCTATCATCCGATCATTTCCTTGCAAAATGTCGATTCTTCAAGGGGTGTACAGATGTACGGTGTGCTGCGCACGTCTAATAGTTCAACCTTATACTTACATGCGTTTAAATGGACAAAAAACAGCGATGTTAGATCGCACGCGACGCCACTGTTTCAGATTCAATTTTTACTATGATCAGTTTTTCCATCAGCTATTTAGCAGATACACCACACTTTATAGTTCAATTTCGAGAGCGAAACAATCCGATTTTGTACCAAAAATAAAACAAACAAAATAATAATATTGCATAGATTTTAGCATTGAATCGATCAATGATGATAATGATAAGAATATCGGTGTCCCTCTCATTTAATGACACCAAAGGATGTTTACGCCCTCCCTTCCCCCGATCCGCTCTTCGAACAAAGTCGCGACTGCTAAGCTTTTGTCGCGATGAAGATAATGTATAGATAATGAAGAAGATCCACTCGTAAGAAACAAGCGCAACTCCTGGGCTTGGGTGCTTATAGTGGAGCTAAGAAACAGGAGACACAGTAAAGTAAACCCCACCTTGTCCTCTGCGAAGTTTTATACCATCCTTCAAAAACAGTTCTAAGTTCTTTGACCCATCCAAAGCTGCTTCACCTGTCTGAATATATGATCAAGAAATAATGATGAAATAAAGAGTGAAAGTTTTAGGTAAAGCTCTCGCAAGCTCGCTGTGTTTACTTGAGTCACATCTCCGAGGCAGCGGGATGGCTGGTCGAGTTTAGTGACCCCTCCCCCCAAATGGACCAGGTCTCGTTCGTCACTGCTCAGTGGAACAAACCAGTAAAACGAATTAGAATTCATTAGTATTTTTAGTATACTAGTATACGTGCTGTAAATCGGCGCTTGTTAAGAAAAAAAAAAAAAAAAAAAAAAAAAAAAAAAAAAAACTCAGTTACAAAAATACATGTTGTATGGAAACTATCGCTATCGTAAAAAATAAAACTTTGACCAAAATGAAATCTGTATTTTATGCAGATTTTACTGACTGTAGTTCCAATCTACAGTTTTCGCGCTTCTAAGATAGTTTTCTTGTTCATTTTTGGAACCCCGTATTTCTACACTCGGCTGTTTCACAGAAAGTTCTTAAAATGAAGAAGGAAAAAAAAAAAAAAAAAAAAAATTCTCAAAATCCGCTCCTAAACCCACAAAAATCGTTGGAAAAGAAATCCAAAATGGCGGTCATATGAGCGGGTTATAATGCAGGAGTTCCATCTACTTGCATCTTTCTCTATGATGAATCACTTTTCTCACCAAAGGAAGTTGTAATGAGACGAGTCTCCACCATTTTGTGATTCGCTCATGACAGCCATCTTGGAATTATGTTTAAACGGATTTATTGAGTTTGTGAGTTGATTTTATAGGACTTTTTGAGGCTCCCTATAACCGTATTTTTTTTCAAGTCATTGTACACCAGAATTGACTTTCTTTAGATATATCTGTAGCAAAATTTTGCTATAAATTCATCATTGTAAGTATAATCAGAAAATGCTCTGAATAAAACCGCAACATATACTTACATGAAATGATTTAGGTCAATGTAATGACTTGCAATGCTTTAAAAACATAAATCATTATCATCATTTTTTTTATTTTTTTTTATTTTTTTATTTTTATTTTTAGAAAATTGAACGCTCATGTTGAACCCCTCCCCCCACCTTGCCACGCCCCTTCACTCTTCGAGTAATTATGGAGCAGCTCTTTGGCTTAGGAATGCAACTCAGCAGCGTTAGCTGAGTTGGTTTACTGGTACTTACATTCATATAGTGACATAATCAAATTGTCTATCGCCGTCTTGTGTGCACGGAAGCCATTTATTTATACCTACCTCTTAAACCATCACATCACCGCGCTCTCCATTAATAAGGGAACATTAGGTTTCGTAAAGAGATGTCTCAACCATCGGTTAATTACGACCGATGGAAGAAACCAAACCGTTTTTCATGAACTTTTTCGGTACTCGACGAAAGTGATGTTGTGTTGATAGAAGTAACTATCAGTGTTGAAGCCGCAACTGTCACGATAAGAAGTCACAGCATAAAAATATAAGAGAGGCGGAGAGGGGGGGGGCTGGGAGGAGAGAGGGGGAAGAAGACAAATTCCTGGATCCTTCGTCTATGCTAAAATTTCAGGCTCATTCGGTGGGTTCCATGAAAATCAACAGTAAAGAATCTTGTGTGAAACAGTAATAAACAACAACAACAAAAAACCCTGCCAGTTCTGCTTACCTCGTTAAATCTCCGTCGTGGGAACAGAGGAGAGAAAAGCAGGATGTCAATCAGTAGCGCAACGAGGAATTCTCTATCTCTATATCTTTTCACCAATATAACAAGTGTGTTGGACAAGGATATAGACAAGGGAAGGGGATAAATCCCCCTCTTTCTATCCTTTTTCTACTTACACAATTAAACCTTAAATGAGAGAGATGGAAGAGATCCTGGCTGCGCCAATGTGTCAATTATCGACTTCTTCATCATCTCTGATTGTGAGATAAATTATTGTAGGTAATGAAAATTATTTTTCAATGAAGCAATTTACCGAGGCAGAACCAGAACCATCCGCGTCTCCGATCGTAGATGAACTGCGCTAGTTCCAAGGTTAACCGGTTCGTTGGCTCGTTGCATCGTCCTAATGGTTAGTGGTTACGGCCTATTCCGCGATGAAAAGTTTGAACCATCTGTCAGAATTCTGGAACCAAGGCTCCATCGCGGTAACGTTGCCAAGTATTGAAATATACGCTGCTCATTTACATTGAATTGAATGGAAGGTGCACGATTTTTTCTCAGGAAATCCGGCAACGCTGCTTGGTGTGTATTCGCATGCACTATTGCTTACAAGCAGTGGCTTCGCGTTACGCGTTTGTGACTCGCATGGAAATACCGTTATACTGCAAGGTGACTATAAAAAGAAGTCCCACCAAAAAAATTAGACTCATTCCAAAAATGTAAGATTCTTCAATCTGACTGTTTCAAGATTTTTATGTCAACATAACGCCTAAAAACGCCAAATGGGTCTGAATAAAACTTTTGCTATAGCGCGGTTATGGAGAGTTGATTCCTGTGTAAAATCACTCGAAAATAGCGTTTAGAGCATATCAGAAAGTTCGAAAGTTCGCTCACAAACTTAGTAGATGCGTTTAACAAAGATACATGATGGCGGTCGAATGAGCGGGTGCAGTGGCGGATCCAAAAAAAATTTCTGGGGGGGGGGGGGCACGCCTGTGAAATTTTGAAAATTGAAGCGTCGGTGGGAGCAATATCGGGCTATTTTCTATTGAAAAAAGGCAAAATTTGAGGCTTCTGGGATACTCAAAAAATCAAATCCTAGAGGTTGTTACTTGTTAGGAAAGGTGAAATCGTTTTACTCCCGTTTTCTAATGGGGAAAAAAGTTTTTTCGCTCAATTTTTGGAATACCCGGATATTTCGGCCAATTAATCGCCAGTTAACGGATATCTGGATATCCGGTGCAAGTCTAATCTACATGGTGATTAACACATCAGTCCGACTGAAACGTCTTCACACGCGAGAGTTGATTTAAAAAAAAGTTTGAGGTGCGACCAATCAACCATTTCTTTTGTTCTCAATAATACTTGTAAATTATGCATTGATATTCTCGTTCTTTGAATGACAGCACCTTTTAGAAGGAAGTGTATGGCCCGTCCCAATGTCTGTATTTCCATGCTTGAATATTTTATATCGGTATTTACTTGCTCCGTATTATATGTAACTTGTCCTAATGTGAATCATTCTGATTTTGATCGTTTAATCTGGTCACCGGTTTTATTTTGTGACTTTGTTGCCGACTCAGAGCGGCGCACTAAGGTCTGAGATATTCAAAAAGTGGCCAAAATTAAGAATTAAAGTAAATTTTGGTCAATTCATCATTTATAAACTTTCAAGACTAATTTCAATCACAGCTAGAGACCACTTTTAACAAGAAATTCAAACCTAGAAATGTTAGTTGAAAGTTTTAAACTAAGCTTAAAAAGTTAAAATAACGATGATTAATTGATGCCTTTTTTCACTTATTTTTGGCCCTTTTTTCCGATCGCAGACCATAGTGCGGCACCAGTGGCGTAGCGTGCCATTTGGCAACGTTGCAGTTTGTCCATTTAAAGGCATTCTAAAGATCGATCAGTAGGGTGTTCGGTGAACACCTTCGCAATCGACCTTTTACATGGCTTCAAATGGACGAACGCCAACGTTGCCGAATTGCACACTCCGCCACTGTGCAGCACACCGAAAGCGAGAGGAGTCAGCTGAAAGTTAGCTTTGTCAGGCGTTGACAGGAAAGCTCACTTTGTCTACTTTGTTTGAGTATGCAAATTGAAAGCTCGAACAATTACCTGAGCTCTCGACTCGGTGTGACTTTAATGCGCTTTTATGGGCATGTATTAAAGAAACATTGTCCTACAAAGTTTGCTCGTTTGACAGGGAGCTTCATTAGGGAAGAAACGCATGAGCAGTTCTCGCGCTCGCCGCTGCAGCTGAGCGCATCTATTTGACGTTTTATTTTCGGGATTAATGAATAGCTCTTGCTTTTTGTGCCTCTCATAATAGTAAGCAGTGCTGTAGATTACTTTGTCGTAAATCGATATGCCGTTATGCTTTATACGTCGTTTTCCATACTTCTTTTGTGCAAGATTGGGTTCTGGTAGCACAGAATTCTACTGTTTCTCTTGATGTGTGTTTTTGGACTTGGCCTGGTGGCTACCGCCACTTATGATCAGATTAGATCAGAACAGAGACTCCCATAAGAGCCAATGAAAACAATAATTGGAATTTATCATCAGAAACTAGCAACCGTGTCCGCTCACTTTTCAAGATGGAAAGTAGGCCTCCTCTGCGACTTTAGTGTCGGCGACAAGCACCGAACATATGAGTTCTTTTTACCTAATTTTTCAATGATTTTTCGCATATATTTTATTGAAATAGGCTAATCAACGGAATTTGGGCAGTGGCGTAGCGTGCAATTTGGCAACGTTGCACTGTGTCCATTTAAACCCATGTAAAAGGTCGATTACGAAGGTGTTCACGGAACACCCAATAGTTCGGTCTTTTGAATGGATTTAACCGATTAAGGACCAGGTTAGTTCAAGAAAACACCACTCCTCCGTTTCTAGAGGGAAGGTAGTTAACTGATCGTACTCGGTGGAGTTGGAATTGCCTATCCGACGAATTGAAGGCGCCCAACGAGATCTTATCTATTGTAGTGTTTTCATCTATATTTGTTTTTATCCGGAATGAAGACTAAAACAATGTGAAATAGACCATAGGAGAAAGACGAGTTAACTCGGGCTTGGCTTATAAAGGGTTAAATGGACACATTACACCGTTGCCAAATTGCACGCTACGCCACTGAATTTTGGACGTTGACTTCTAAAATTGATTCAATTTCCACTTAATTCGCTCTGATTTTACGCGTAATCTGCTTTCTTAGCCATTTTTTGGGATCAAGTTTAAATTGTGAATACACTAGGATATTTCGATCAAAACTAAGGCTAACTTCAAACTTAGCAGGTCAATTTACTTCGGGAAACCTGCGATATACGCAGATAGAGGTTTAATCGTTGGGAAATTAAATCCTAGTGTTTATTTCTTATCAGGGACCATATAGTTTTTGCTTATTGAGGGCGGACACTATGTCGCACGAGCGTAAAAATCCAAATTCGTATGGGACAGACGGTCCTCGCCGAATGCTGACTATTGAGAATAATATACGTATATAGCATTGAAAAGTAATATTCAATCCCTCAACATCCATCAGTCGAGAGGGAGCCGTTTGTCCCATACAAAATTTGGGCCCTGGATTGACGCACAACCAATCGAAACCCGACCGATTGCCGGAGATTGCCGGAAATGATACAATAAAATATGACGGACCTGAAGTAAACAATGTCTTTCAAAATGCATTCAAGTTTCCACCCTGCTTGTACTATTCTGTGCTAATATAGAGTGCAGTAGTAGGGTCTGCAGAGAAGTTATTGGCCCGAATCTTATGATCAGGGTTAGTGAGGCTCCAAAGAGTCATCCATTTTCCGATTCTTTAAGCGGCTCTTGTTTTTTGGTCGCACGGTCTTTAAACAATTCGTTCCGCTAGATCTTGGTCCTGATCAATTGAGTCGTTTCACAACCCGAGCTTTATCAGTCCAGAGAGTCATGTAAAGATCAGACGAATCCATTTTTTTAAAGGAAAGATTCTTCCGAGTATCGGTCAGGGTTCTTAGAGGTCATCGTCGAAGCGGGACGTTTGAATTACTGTATTTGTCGTTGGCCAATCGCAATCACAAGCCGCTTATTTATAATCAGGAAAAAAATCAGATCAAGCGTAATGGTGATTTACAAAATGATTTAATCAAGATTTTTTTTAGCTCATTTGAAAGCTAATAAGCTAATGCTCTTGTTGATATCCACAGATTAAGTTTTTCTAAACCGATCCTCTTTTTATGAACTTTTAAAGCTAATAAATACAGGTGTTTATACACACTTCATCTAAAACACCATAGGTACAGAATACCAATCAAAATAAACCCAATTTGATGAAATCAACATTTTTGCCAGCTTACTAGCTTTCAAATGAGCTAAAGTAAATATCGGTACTACACTTATATTATTCTGTAAGTTACCATTACCTACGCTTCACCCGAATTTTTTCTCATCAGAAATAAACGGTTTGCTCTTTGTCTAGGCAAATCTTTGACTGTTCTGAAATCCGGGGGGGCGCCCCCACCCCCTTGGCCCCCCACTGCGGGCACCCATGGTGAAGAGTCAATAATAATGAGGGCAAAAAGGATAAGAGGAACGTATGGGAACGGACCAGAATGCCGGAAAATTTTCCGCCTGTCCGCCGCTCGCGCTGGTTCACCGTCGAACTTAACCTTCTAATTCGTTCACGCGGTCGACTCCTTTCAATTGCTAAAGCGTCGTGTCGGCAGAGACGTGTCGGTACCAACCAAAGATTACTTATACTAAGTATAAGAGATAAGATGAGTGTAAGAGTATAAGTAATCTTTGGCACCAACGAACTATAGAATCACGTCGGTACTCCCTTGTCCCTAACAAAATGTTCATCAAGGGACTAGTTTTCAGTCGGGTCGCTGCTTGCTGCTAGTGAGAAGGAGGTGCAAAGATTACAAAGCAACGTCAAACTCCGTCAGTAATATTAAAGTGGAGGTCCTCGGCACTGCCCAGTGCCTATAATAGAGTGGGGCATTGTAGCACCCGGGTAGCTCTAGGTACTAGAGTCTCCAGTTCTAGATCGAGGCAAAGACTTTTAATTTACTATCCAGTGGCGGCTTGTGCAATGTGGCAACAACGGATTCTTTCCATTTAAATGTACGTTGTATAATCGATCTTCAGGGGATTCATTGAATCCCTGAAAAGAAATCGATACTTTAGCTTTGGTTCAGATGGCAAAAAAACATGGCTGCTCAATGTCATGACTCATGAGCTACCATTGACGAACTATCATTGGTGCTAATTGTAAGACTGGACGTAACATTTGCCCGATAGGGTTCGTAGGTTGGGATTTGAGAACCTGATTTACAGTAGGTGCTGAAAACATCTGATTTACATTGAAGTAAATGGGGAAAATGAATTTATTGAAAAAATATTCAAAATACTTTACAATACAGTGATCCATAAAACTTGGTTCAGAGTTGAAGCTTATGAAATTTTGCAGATTATGGTGCGGCCAGGTTTCTTTCCTGATTCCTTGACAATGACTGGAAACATTTTCTAGCGGCTTGTAATCGGCTCAATTTTCTTCATTTAAATCATGGATTATATGTAGTGTCTGATTCAGAAAGCTTTTCCTATGTAATTGGAAATTTCAAAGTGCTCTGCTGTTTTTAATTCCAGTTATCGCTTCACCGTAGGGAAATGTGGTCCAAAAATGCTCCGTACTAAAGGGCCAATAAAATGAATATTTGCAAGTTATGGCCTCAACCTATCCTCCAATGTCCTTGACGCTTTTACTGGCAGCCATTTCTTCTGTGTCCCAAACTTTCTTAATTGCAACCTCAACTGTTTGGTCACTTTCCTCATTCTGCACTTTTTTGATTTTTCACATTTATTCTCCCGCACTGATGCAACTATATTGTTTTGTCCACAGAATGTCCAGCCCTGTCAGTGAATTCTATAAAGGAGCTGATGTCTTCATTACGGGTGCCACTGGTTTTGTAGGTGTTGCTTTTATAGAAAAACTTTTAAGAAGTTTTGAGGACATCGGAAAAGTTTATCTTCTGATCCGTAGCAAGAAAGATGTGCCAGCTTCAAAGAGACTATTGGAACTCCCCAAAAATTCAGTGGGTATTCTCTTTCAAAATTTTCTATCATAATTTTATTGCAGATTGATCAACTTAAGTAAAACTTCAGAGAAAGTAACACTTCAACTAATGAACTAAGCAATGGGGCTCTTGCTAATTTTTGCCATAAGCAATTGAAGAGTGAATTCTTGAGTAAAATCCAACAAAAATTACCATGAGCATATCAAAATATTACAAAATTCATTCATAGACTCATAAAATCATATTAAAGTTAAAGGTGTAATGGCGGAGCTACGCACTATGTAGGCACCATGGGAGATTCCTGTCTAATTTGAGGCTTTTTTCTGTGCGTTTCTATAGAAAGAGTGACAGATTTGCCTTTATCTAACTTTAATGTCTTTTTGTGAGTCTGTGGGTGAATTTCATAACTTTTTACTGTGCTCATCATCATTTTCGCTGGTTTTACAAGAGGACCAACTATTAGCATTTAGCAAAAGTCAGCAAAAGCCCCATTGAAGCTCGCTTCAGAAGTGGAGGCCCAGCATAATGATAAATTTGGTGAATTTCCTATTTTCATTCCTTCAAATCAAAACAAAACTTGCCGAAGACTGGACGCAATGATTTTAAAGCACTCTACAATGAAAAGCAGTAGCTTGTAATTTAATTGTTATTCAATTCAATCAAGCAGTATGAAATACAAGTTTGGAAGGATTCAAAGATTATTAGTTTAGCTCTGCCTTCTCTTCTGAAACAAGCTCTACCAGGTGCAGATTGAAGAAGAGAAATAAATGAAAATTGTGAAAAAGATTCTGTTTTTCTCCTGAAAATTCATCAAAACCAGCTCGGTCCAGGTTTCATTTCTCAGGATTAAATCCTTGGATATCAGAAAATGTTATCAGAGCTTTCTCTTATTTTTAAATTTTCCACTTATTTTCTTGTCAGAATTTGAATCATTCTGATGTGGCTGTATCCATTCCCTTCTTTTTGTGACAAACCATGTTAATACTCCAAGAAATCTTGTATGAACAGTATGAACTCTGTTTTTCTTCAACTTTCCCTCTCTCTGTTGCATTCTCCCCAAAATCCCCGACAGATTAAGCAATTTTAGTCCTATGATCATTTTGTTCGCTGTTATTAAATGTTTCTATGGTCTTTTAGGTGTTTGAAACCTTAATAGAAACAAAGGGTGATTCAATTCTGAAAGAAAAATTAGTTGCTGTGTCAGGTGATGTTGGTTTGCCTGGTCTTGGTTTATCAGAAGAAGACAGAAAGTTGTTACAGAATGTCAGTATCGTTTTTCATTCTGCTGCAACTTTAGATTTTGAAGCCAATCTAAAGACAACGTATGAAATCAATGTCTTGGGCACACGAAGGGTGATAGAACTATGCAAATCTTTGCCTAAATTTAAGGTAAGAAAACTCATTTCATAATCTTTATATTTTTGATGAAAGAAAAATCAATTTACTGTGAAAACTTCAGTCTAAATATTTGTGGAAGATGTGATAGCAGCAACTGAGCGCATCACATTTGTCACAAATATCCTCTATGGATCAAACATATTGCTTATTGGATTTAAACTCCCTTTAAAAATGTTGAAAACTTGAAGGTTTGGTCAATTGATAGGAAATTAGGGTTTTAAAAACTGTCTCCCCCTCTTTTTAAAAAACCGCTTGATGACTCATTTTGATTTAAGGTGATTACAGGCGAAACTTTTAAAGATTTCAATCCGATGGATAGCGCCACTAGTCGCTTTTTGAAAGTCTGTTTTTTGGCGTTTTAAACTGAAACCATCGATAAAACGCAAAATCCAATAACGTCAGCACCTGCAAAATTTGTTTATGGTTTTTTGAGCCCACAACAAGCGAAATTGGTTAAGAATTAAAGCCAAAATTATGAAATTCGTTTCGCCATAAGCTTAGTGAGTGAGAGTGAGCGCGAGTGATGATATGTCTATCTGCCTCACTCGCACTCATTGCGGCTTACAGGAAGTTTCGTTTTTCATAATTTCTGGCTTTATTTTTGAATGTTCCAGCCTGAAATTTTCAGGGTATCTTCCTGAAGTATGCTCGCAGGTGCTGACGTTCCTGAAATTCGTGTTTTTAGCGTGAATTCGTCAATTTTAGCCAAAAACTGTTGACTTTTTGAGCAGCGCGACGTGGTGTCCAAAGTTGGAACTAATCGACCCTGGAATCATCTTAAACTGAAAAAATAAATAAATAAATAAATAAATAAATAAATAAATAAATAAAATAAAATGAGGATTTAGGAATGGGGCTCGTGCTAACTTTTGCTACAATCAATTAAATAGTTAATTCTTGAGTAAAATCTAGTGAAAATTGTGATGAGGACATTAATAAATTGCGAAATTCACTCTCAGACTAAAAAAATTACTTTTAAGTTTCAGACGCGGAGCTACGCAGGCATTTACATTGAGAGATTCCCAGATTTCATTTAAGGCTTTTCAATTTAAAATGCCAAAAACATGACTTTTTCTAGGCTTTGCCTGGCGACTTTTCCTGGCGCTATCTATTGGATTGCAATCTAGAAAAGTTTCCCCTTGAATCATCTAACTTTATATTGTTCCCTAAAGACTAGTTTTTTATTCTGACTATGTCTATTTGCAGGCTTTGCTACATGTATCAAGTGCATACACGAATTCCAACCGACATGAAGCTGAAGAAATTTTATATGAAGTTCCTGGTGACGTAGAAAAAGTTGGTGATCTAGTTGCTTCGCTAAACGATGCTGCACTAGAAGATGTCACTCCAAAGTAAGGTTTTCATATTTTTCATAACCTCATCTTCTAAATAAATTTTCTAAGAACTGTAGATTGTTTGTATAACTTTTCCTTTGAATCAAATCAATATTTATCTTATTTTGCCCAAAAGTATTATATCCTAGCTGGCTGGAGTGAAAACTCTGACTTCAAAGAATACTTTTGAATCATTAGCATGCCACAGTAAGTAGTCTTCGCTCAAGAATGCGTTATAATGTCACGAAATGGCTGAACTGAATTTCAATTACTTTTTTTTTTCAAATTTTCCAATGTGCCTCAGTTGCCTCCCCTCAAAAGTTCATCAAAAATTTTAAGTTTCAAAAATTTGTCACACTTGTTTTGTATTAAATTGAATGCCTTCAGTTATTTTATTTATGTCTGGTTGAGACAAAATTGGCCTTAACTTAATGAGATTAAATTTTCAGGAGCGTCTGTGTATGGAGCTCCGGTCAAAATTATCTTTTTTCAGTTTTTGATGCCAAATACTGTCTAGTATCCTTCTGAAAAAGCTTACAAGGTTTTGAATGATATTTTCTGTGCTCACTGGCACTAAAGCACTTATTTCTTACCATATAAATCTGTCTATTTTAAGATGCTAATCTAAAGTATATTCTCATAGGATTTTGGGAAACCATCCAAACACGTATACCTTCACCAAAGCATTTGCAGAGCATGAAGTTGCCAACAGCGGACTGAAAGCAACCATAATCAGACCTAGTATGAGTGAGTATCACATTCATTGTTTCTCCTTTTTTTTGCATTTTTATACTCCTCTTCCTACCGTCCTGCTGTCATATAGAGACACCTTCAATGGGTAGTGTATGCAGCCGGCAATTCATTTGTACAGTGAAATTGCATATTTTAAGGAATGAGGCGTTTTCTGCAAAGATGCTTGTGGTGGTGAAAACTTGTAAAATGCTATTTTCTCAGTTATTACCCACCGTGAAACTCTTTCATTGATATCCTTTTAGCTATGTTATGCGTACAAACGCATTTACGTCTGCAATTTCTTCCTGACTTGGCCACTGCTCTTCCTCACATACTTAATTGTCGCCTAGCTGCCGCCTTCCCTCCCTCTACCTTTATTGCCTGATACAGGTTGATCAAGGATTTTTGCATGTTTATATCTGTGTATCTGGAGCTGAATCAAGTTGTTGCAAAGTACGACTTAAGTATGTTTAGTATAACTTTATTTTCCACAAATTTGTGGCTTTAATTGGTCCATGGTGTAGTTTAGGGTCATTGGTTAAACTGAAGTCTGACTTTGAGTATTTCAATTTGATCAAGGCCCTGGTATTGATATTAATTTTACATGGAATGGCGTTTGACTATTTACACGGGATAGTTGCAAGGGTCTGATGTTTGGTGTTTTTTTTTTTTTTTTTTTTATAAAGAAAATGATAGTACTGAATGAGTAGAAACAAAGGTGCTTTTGATTTTTCCCAAGTATCCCGGCCCAGAAAAGTTTGTGACGGAAGATCCTCAACCTAAAATCCACTCTAAGAACCTCATCAAGCATCAGTCACCACTTAACGGACAGAATTAGATCGTCAAAAAATGGCGGCACCTCAAACTAACCTTAAAATAACTATCACGAGGGGTAAACAAACAAATCATGGCACTTAGGGGGAGTTGAATAGACTCTAGACTGGCCATATGTTATGTACCGTTGAGGGAGCTCCCAACTTTCAGAAGCTCTGTTAAAGAAATGTGAGGTTATATCTGCTATTTATCGTTTACAACCCAAAGCCTGTCCATTCTGAACATTTTTTAGGCCCCGGTTTTGGAGATTTTCTCATGTAAAGTTCCAAAAAATTATGTGTGTTATGATGTCACAATGTAGGATTTCCATTGAAAACAGTACATTTTTGACCAAAATTGCGTCTCCGGAGCTATGAAACCTAGGTAAAGACCAAAGGCATCCTTGTTTGCAGTTCACCAAGTATTTTCATTTGCTCCCTAAGAAAAACCAAAATTCATACCCTTACGCTGTCCCATTAGCCCCATTAATTGTTGACAACCCAAAAATGCGGTTTGAACCTTTTTTTGGCCTGCTAGAACTTTTGTTTAAAATTAAAAGATATTTTTTTTTTGTAACTTTAAGAGGCATTGTGACTACCCGGTTTGAGTAAACTTAATCTCCTCTCTTAAGGATTCTTATATTTTATATTTATTCTTTTCTGAATCTGAAGTTATTGGAGCATGGAAGGAACCTGTACCAGGATGGACAATTTCCAAAAATGGTCCGCAAGGTTTCCTGATGGCAGCATCTAAAGGCATAATTCGAAGACTTCCTGTCAACAAGCACCTCATCTATGACTACATTCCTGTTGACGTCGTTATCAACCACATGATTTTGGGTGCATGGAAGGCAGGGAAGAATCCTGAGTAAGTTACACCAAAAACTTACCTGTAAATGGTTCGGTAAACAAGGTTGGAATTTTTGCCAGAAATCGCCACTAACCCTTTGCAATTTGCATTCATGTGTGGGGTGTCACCGGACAAAAAAAAATTTGCTGTTCTACTCATTAATTGGTCCGATGGAAAGTTATAATGCTGTTATGACTCAAGTGTTGGACCCTGTCCGACACTTGAGCTCGGGAAGTTGCAGTAGTATGTGGAAACTCATTTTCATTGACAATTATTTAGGTTTAAGCCTCTAGTGTAAATAAATACAAATATCCTTGAAAATAACTGAAACACTCAAATTTATTGTGAGTTGGTGGGGAGGTCAGGTAAGTATTAATCTGAGTGCAAAGGGTTAAATTCCACCCCAATGTGCTATCGACGAATTAATGATTGTCGCAAGATTTTCACGAGCTAAGTTTCGCCTTCAAGGTTCCGGTTTGCCCACATCTTCATACTCCTCACACCCTACAGGCAAGGGGCAGAGGGGCCAGAGCGGGTGGGTCGGTGGTGGGGTGGGAGAGCTGTTGCAGATCAGTCCCACACTCACACGCATAACTGCAGCAATGGTTGCTTATAGTCCCTTGACGGAAATATTGTACAGGGTGTACCAAACCACCTGGATAGGGCATTTTTCTCAAAAGCTGCAAAATCAAATAATTTGAAACAATAAAGCTAGATAGGGAATTGACCCCAAATTTTTCATTTTTCATATTTTCAAAAATCCCCGACAGTCCCTAGGGGGGTATTTGGGGGGTCTAAACAAATTTTTCAAGTTTTAAGGCAAGACTTAGCTCATGAAAATCTCACGACAATCTTTAACTTGTCGATAGTATTATAGAAGGATCTTGATAATTAATTGGGGGAAACAACTACCGGGTGTTTCACGTAACCTGCTCACTATGGTTCCCTTGAACGGGTGACGATAAAAAAATCTGGAAAAATCGGTTTTATAGTAACTCGGACCTGAAGTTTCATTTAAAAATACTGCCACAACCTAAAATTTGGTTTTTGGGGGGTTTTCACCCCTAATCTCAAGATTTTCAAATAGCAACCCCTATCTTGTGATACCTCATTTGAAAGAGGGTAAAATTCCAAGCATTTTGGCTTAAACTGGAAGTTGATGTCTTTTTTCGTTTTCGAGATATCGAAGGTTGAAGTTCGATATAGGACCAATTTTCGAAAATTCTTAACTCCTACAAAAATAGTCGTAAAACAAAAAACTGCACATGTAAAATGCTCTACTTGATGATTACTTTCAAGAAAAAAATACAAATTTCCAATCAAATAAACCGGAAGTCGACTTTTAGACACCTTAACATTTTTGGCGAGAAAACCCCCATTTCTCAAAATTTTCTAATGGCAACCCCTATCTTTTAATACCTCATTTGAAAAGGCGTAAAAAGTTGTGCATTTTGGCGCAGTCAAAAGTCCGATATCGTTTTTCTAATTCGATGTATCGAAAATCGAAGTTCGATTTAGACCATTTTTTGACCCTGTAAAAAACGGACCCTATCGTATGATACATTGTTCAAAAGCACATAAAAAACCAAGAACTTTAGTGCAAACCGGAAATCAATACCTTTTTTCGCGGTCGAGATATCGCAAGTCAAAATTTAAGGTAGGCCCTAACCAGAGACTAAACTTTGACTTGCGATATCTCGACTGCGAAAAAAGGTATTGATTTCCGGTTTGCATTAAAATTCTTGGTTTTTTATGTGCTTTTGAACGATGTATCACACAATAGGATTCGTTTTTTACAGGGTCGAAAAATGGTCTAAATCGAACTTCGATTTTCGATACATCGAATTAGAAAAACGATATCGGACTTTTGATTGCGCCAAAATGCACTACTTTTTACGCCTTTTCAAATGAGGTATTAAAAGATAGGGGTTGCCATTTGAAAATTTTGAGAAATGGGGGTTTTCCCGCCAAAAATGTTAAGGTGCCTCAAAGTCGACTTCCGGTTTACTTGATTGGAAATTCGTATTTTTTTTCTTGAAAGTACTCATCAAGTAGAGCATTTTACATGTGCAGTTTTTTGTTTTATGACTATTTTTGTAGGAGTTAAGAATTTTCGAAAATTGGTCCATTATCGAACTTCGACCTTCGATATCTCGAAAACGAAAAAAGACATCGACTTCCGGTTTAAGCCAAAATGCTTAGAATTTTACCCTCTTTCAAATGAGGTATCACAAGATAGGGGTTGCTATTTGAAAATCTCGAGATTACGGGGGTGCCCCCCCTGAAAACCCCCTAAAAACCACATTTTGGGTTGTGGCAGTATTTTTAAATGAAACTTCAGGTCCGAGTTACCATAAAACCGATTTTTCAGATTTTTTTATCGTCACCCGTTCAAGAAAACCATAGTGAGCAGGTTACGTGAAACACCCTGTATTTGGTGCGTGCTAAGGAAGCCAAGCAATACTGAGTCATTGAACTAAATTTTTATATAGCCTCTTCAATTAAAACCAAGATTCACAAACTTTGAAAGTGCTTAAAGGTGATTCCGCGGTAATAGGAGTTTTCGCCGCCAGAAAATGTCTTAGAAAATGCATCCTTGGAATGTTTAAAGGTACCAAACAAATGAATATTTCTACTATTGGTGTTTCAGCAAGTTCAGCAATAACATATCGCAATTTTAATAAGCTGTTGTAACTGCCAGGATAAGGAACGCCTTATCCTTATCCATTTCAATTACTGCTATATCTCGTGCCCTGCATGCCAAAAGGCATACAGGTAGCTTTATGTCAGTTGCATCTAAAGTCCCACAAAGATTAACAGGAATTAAATTTTAGAATAAGACTTGATTGGTGCATTTCCATCCCAATCTATTCCAACTGCACCGATCCATCAATTTCTTAGATTGTGCTCAGAATGTTCCAACAATTGATCAAAGCATTTCTGTCAATTCCTGATTTTACAATTTTGATTGAAGAGGCAAGGAAAGTCGCCATTTTCAAACACAGGTTTATGAAAAGAAGTTCATCCATTCGATCCAATTAGTCTTCAGAGGCCGCTGAATCAATGGGCGTTGGATGGAATTTATCTTACAAGGGGAGGTCACGATGTGTCCGGCTCCGATTGTAATGAAATTTACTTGAAAATGTAGCTTAGGTACGCTTATCTGAGGATCGAGCATCATTTTCGGCAAATGGGCACATGGGAAGACAAAAAAAAATTTCAAAGTTTGGCAAAATTCTGCAAAATATGAAGTGTGCGCGATTTGTATCGGATTTTTGGGTCGTCCTAGTAACAGCCCCGTCCTAGTAACAGCCCGTGTGGCCAACTGGTAAGGCGCTCGACCAACCGTATTGAGGTAGCGCGTTCGAATCTGGCGTCTGCCGTGACTTTTTGCACTTCCGTTTACAGTTGCTTTGATCCTTATTGCAATGATTGTGAATCATTGTCATTTTCTTGATTGAATTTTAATTTTATCTTTCTCTCTAACTATTAATATGCAGTCTGTTCTTTCAAAGTAATCCTGGTGTCATCATGAGACTTATAACTTGAAAAGAGCGCACCTGCGCACCGCATATTTTACGGGACCATCCGTCGGAAACTGTCTCAATCACCACCGAGTTATTTCACCATACACAAGTACATTCTGAGCAAACAATTTTTTGATGAGAAGAAGCTTTTACTGTGAAATGAAAAAATGTCGGACTTCTGACCGAACGTATTTTGCAGGCCGATCACTGCTTTGCAGAAATATTTAATGCAACTTACAGATGTTTAGCTGATTATTGACAGATGGATTAAATTGAAATTCAATTAAGAAAATGACAATGATTCAAAATCATCGTAATAAGGGTCAGAGCGACTATAAACGGTAGTGCAAAAAATAACGATTGACGCGAAATTCGAACTCGGTACCTCAGTGCTGATGGTCGAGCGCCTTACCAGTTGGCCATACGGGCTGTTAATAAGGCGGCTCGAAAATCCGATACATATTTTGCACACTTCAAATTTCGCTGAATTTTGCAAAACTTTGACATTTTTTTTTTGCCTCCCCATGTGCCCATTTGCAGAAAATGATTCTGGATCTTCAATTAGACATACCTAAGCTACATTTTCATGCAAATTTCATTACAATCAGAGCCGGACACATCGTGATCTCCCCTTGTTAGAGTCATCGGAATTGAGAAAAAAAGTTATATTGGAGTGTGAGACAATCTTTGATCGATTGGTGAATTAGTAGCTAAGGAAAGAAACAGTTCTGATGAAACATCAGCATTGTTTTCGTTCAATGTAAATACTTGGACAAATTATTTCTCTCATTCATTTCCTAATCTCAAACTTTCTATTTCAGCGGCTCCGTTCCAATCTTTCACTGTACCACAAGCACATGTAAACCCTTCCGCTGGGTTACGGTAGAGTCAGAAATTTCTACAATCCTGAAGAAATATCCTTTAAAGAGTGCTGTATGGCATCCCACACTGAAATTACTTCCAAGTCTTTTCCTCTTCAGACTATCTGCTCTGATATTTCACTTCTTGCCCGCTCTTATTTTGGACAATGTTTTGGCTCTAACTGGAGGCAGGAGAATGTGAGTATTTATTCAGTCTGACAAAAATTGTGATCATAACAATTTTATGACTGTCTCTCAGCTGGATATGTAACTTAAAACATGAAAGCGTTTTTTGTACCCTTACTGGTGCGGACGCATGTCGAATTTTGAAAAATTCATTTCAGTTCTATGCCAAGAATTTACGGTCAAAAATTCTATTTATTTGAACTCTTTGTGATCTCGAAACTTTTTTAACTCTTCAGATTTCACTGTATCATGAAGGTTCTCTGTGCTAACGCAGCAATAGCTGCTTGCTGTTACCTCCAAGGTTTTTTCTTTTTATTATTACTGTATTGTGCAGCTCATCTGAGAGACTTGCAAAGAGGTTGTCCCAAAATCGGCCTTTTTCCCCCCCTTGCCGATCTTGAAAATAATTGTGCCGGTTGATAAATATGTGAACTAATCACACTAAAAAGTGTGGTAAAAATGTGAAAGAGTGGACTAATCATGTCAATAATCACTTCACATAATGGGAAAAAAAAAATTAAATTAAAAAAAAAAATCTGTAGAACATTTCTGTCCGGCACGAATCGAACTGGCGAAAAGGTTTGAAGGTTTTCACAGCCCCACTCACTACCATGAAATATTGCAAAGATTCAAGATAGGTGTTCAAAGACTATCAAACAAGATTGGAGAAGATCACAGATTAAGGATAGATTACTGTTGCTCCTCATTCTTTATACATGGTTTTAAATTTGAAAATTTCAAAAACTCTGAAGTAGAGGCCAACTCAAAAGAGTTTGTTTCTAGTCTCTGAATTGCACCCTAAAGCTGCGTACTCACTTGAGCATTTGGCCAAGTCCAATGGCGCGCTAAACAGGCATTCGCCCATGTGCGTGCCAGTGTGGAAGGTGCGGCACACTGAATGGGCATGCGTTGTGTGGAATGGGCTGTTCGCCCATGCTCAGATAGGGTGTCGGTCGTTTTAACTGGTGACAAAGAGATTCGGTTTGGAGCTCGGATAGACTAGTATGCGGATGTGGACAGTTCCATTTGGTTCTAACATTGCATGAGCATGGACCTGCGTGTTCAGCTCTCTATTCAGTGTGGCATGTTAGTTAAAATAAAAAAAACTTCTCAAACAGCCCACGCTTTGCCTTGGCAAAATGCTCAAGTGATTATGCAGCAAAATACTTTTGAGCTTGCAGCTAAGCGACATAATGCAGAAAGAATGAGACATCTAAGAGTTCAGAAAATAATTTGAATACATACCTGTTTGGACTTTCCAGGGCTCAACCAGCAAAACATTGTGTTGTAAGAAGATGACCAATGGCCATGACCCCCACAGCTTTAATTCATTATACGAGGTCTGTCGCAAAAGAAACTGGACTTTTAAGATTGCAGGCAAATGAGACCAGATAGAGAGCTGAATATTGTTTTAAATGAAGGACAATACTCTATTGAAGAAGCTCGTATTTACGGAATGTCAAATTTTTAAATAGTTTCCATGCCACCTTACTTTTTGTACAGCGTAGTCAGGAGCGGTTGGCGATTTTTGAAGTTTTCAGATAGCTAATAAATGTTAACTGAAAAATAAAGATTTTTTAAAAACTTGACGGTGAAACATTTTTATTTGAAAAAAAACTTTAAAAAAAATATCATTTGAACAGCCTACCATTTACGTCAGCCATCTCCTTCGAATTATTGCCTGCCTCTTGCAATGCACTTTTTCCATCGATGTTTCCATGGAGCAAAACACTTTCGAAAGTCCTCAGTTGTGATTGATTGCAACTCCGCAAAAGAATTTTCTTGAATTTCGGGGATGGTATCGAACCACTGGCCTTTCAAAGAGGCTTTTAGTTTAGGAAACAAGGTAAAGTCTGCGGGAGCCAGGTCAGGGGAGTATGGAGGATGTGGTAAGGCAGTCATTGCATTTTTAGCGCAAAACTCGCGAATTCAAGTTGACGCGTGCGCGAGAGCATTATCGTGGTGTAGAAGCCAGAAATTTCTCGCCCAAAGTAAAGGCCTTTTCCTTCAAACTTTCTTAAAAACTTTTGATGAGTTTAATTTTTCTTGGCCTGAAAGTTTTACCGAGTTTGAAACAAAATTTAATGTTGCACCTTTGCTTGACGTAAGACCGCATGATAAAAATTGCCACACGCACTCTACTTAACCGTCTTCACTTGGTCACCAAATGAACGCTAATCAAGATAATCGAGATCCGTAAAGATGAGCATCTTCAATAGCTTATCAGCTTTCAGATAAGCTCAAGTTTGTATCATTCGGAGTTGCAGTTCGCCTGCAATCTTAAAAGTCTGGTTTCTTTTGGGATGGACTTCGTATTTCTCTGATGTTGGTTTGCTAGAAAAATTATCATTATTATGGCTTGGAAAATATTACTGTAAAGTCGTAGCTGATTTCTTGGTTAATTTCTGTTCATTTTTATGTTTTATCTGATGCAGCTTTTTTATTTAGGAGCTTCATAAAGTGCTATAAATTTTTGCAAAATTTTTTTCTGGTTTTTGATCTTCTCTCGGAATGCATACCTATTTCTAAAAGAAAGGCAATAAAAACTATTTCTAATCAATTTTCATATTTCGTGCTGAAAACTGTGTGTTGTAAAATCTCACTATCGAGCCTTGACTAGAATTAAGAAATATGATTTTCAAAATTGGATAAATATCAGCAAAAATGCGATTACTTCAGAACAACTCTCGTTCATTTTTATGTGAACCTCTCCAGAAAACTTCCACAAATATATGCTTGGGAACTACTCTTACTGTGAATTTGGAAAAATTGTACAGATTTTGCAGCATGGCGTTAAACTTTGTGGAAAATAAAATAAAAAGGCAGTTTTCTCAACATTTTGCATTTTTATCTGTAATCAGTTCTTGAATGGTGCTCTTTTATGCTTTGCAAATGTAAACGATCATTTTAAAAATTTTCACATAATTTGCAATGAATAGCGGTCACAATTTTCCAAGCCCTAATAATTACATTTACTCGTAAATTGTTCAAAATATCATATTCATCAGTTACTGATGATTCTTGGAAATCCTTGGTCTCACTCTTTGTTCTCTCTATTTCAGTCTGATTCGACTCCACAGAAATGTCAACGCATCACTAGATCGTTTAGCTCCGTTCATTTTCCAAGAATGGAAGTATCATAATACACGAACGTTAGAACTGCATGAATCCTTGACCAATGCAGATAAAGAGCGCTTCGGAGTGGATGTCCGTTCTTTGCACTGGCCAAATATGTTTGATGATCTGGCGAAAGGCGTTCGAAGATATTTGAACAAAGAGCCTGACTCAACAATTCCTGCTGGTCGCAAAAAAGATTTTGTGTATGTATCTCACTGTTATTTCATATGCAAGTGTATCATCTCCTGTCGTGATAACAGTGGGGCTCTTGCTAGCTTTGCTAAAGGGACTGAATAGTCTATTCTTAAGTGAAATCCAACGAAAATCAAGATGAGAACATTAAAAATCACAAAACTCTCTCGCAGACTCACAAAATGATTTTAAAGTTTAAGGTGTAATGGCGGAGCTATGGACATACCAGCAGAGATTCTTATCTAATTTAAGACTTTACTCTGTGAGTTTCTTCAGAGAGAGTGAAAAATTAGGCAGGAATCCCCCTGACACGTGCAAAGCGCCGCCATTTAAAAGCAAAAATACCAGAGCTAGAGCTCGTATCATGAAAGAAGGCTGATGATAGATTATGCAGCTCACTGTGCAAAGACGTGTGCGCGTTATTGCACATGCGCAAAAACACAAACTCGTCTCTGCGCAGTAAACAAACCCATCTGTCATTGGCCAACTACTTTCATGAAATGAACTCTATGCAGGTATCATAGGAGATTCCTATCAAATGTGTCTCTCTCTCTGTAGAAACACACAGAAGAGAGTCTCAAAAATTCGATTGGAATCTCCTATGGTACCTGCGTAGCTCCGCCATTACGCTTTAAACTTAAAAGTTATTTCGTGAGTTTGTGAGTGAATTTCCTCATTTTTTAACGTACTCATCATAATTTTTGCTGGAACGCAAGGAATTACATATTTAATCAACTGTAGCAAAAGTTAGCAAGAGCCCCATTGCAACGACTTACTTTTGAGCTTTAGAAGCCATGATCAAAATTCTTATTTTAAACAAAAGCTTTATATCCTATTTATTGGCTAAGATTGCATCTCTGGAGACTGGAACTATGTAATCTAGAAACAAACCAAAGGCACATTTGTTTTCAGCTCACCAAGTACTTTCATCTGCATCATAAAACACACCAAAATCCAAGACTCATGTACAAGCAGAGCCATTAGTCCTGCGTCGACGATTTGACGCAACCCTCACAACAGAGGTAGCCCAAACCTCTCTCGGTCTTGAAAGAACAAAAGAAAAGAAAGATAAGAGAGCATTAACCCTTTGCACTCCATAAATGTTTCCCCCAATCGCCCCTGGTACTCCAAGATAAATAGAGATAATTAGTGTGAAAATGCCTTTATTCATCACCCTTTATTTTTGAGCTTATAAACAAACTACTTGTTGTATGATAATGATCTTATGGAATTACTATCAAATTAAGCCTTCTCATGATTTGGGCCACACCCAACAGTGTAGCTACGAAAGCTCAAAATTTTCGTCGAGTTCGGCCCGACAGTGGATAATAACAGCATTTTTTCAATGTCGGGTCGGACCCGACACTGGAGTGCAAAGGGTTAACTGTACATGTTAATGGGGTTGCGTCGACGTCAACGCAGGACTTATGGCTCTGCTTGTACTTACATGCATATGCCTTATTCCTTTCATGAGTACAATACATACTAAAAATAATGATACTCTCCCTGACTACAATTTCAATAATTTCATATCTCTTTTGAGCTCAATAATGGAACCCTCCGATTAAACTTTTGTTGTAACCAAACAGTTTCATTTTTTCAAGGTAAATTAGGTTTTTATTTTATTTGTTCGTCTTGATTGTTTCAGATTGATGATTGCCAATTATTTGGTGCAAGCTCTCTTTCTTTTTGGAGTCTGGTATTCAATTTTAGGAATTTCTAAAACTTCATACACAAATGGTCTCTTCATAGCTCCAGTTTTACTTGGAATCTGGCAAATCCTATAAGTTGCTCGTTTAAGTTATTTTTAATGCTCACACATTTTCATAGCTCTCATAAATTTTAAATTTCTGAGAAGCCAACATTTTTTTTTTTTTGAGTGTGTGTTTGTGTCTTGATCCTTGTTTGTAGGATTATGGCGTGATTTCCATGTCATTATGATGGTCTTTCAGTCCTTTTAACCTTTTTTAATTATAGAAGAGGATTGCTGAAAGCAGCTTTCCTTGTTGCTCTCGTTTCATCAATCATCCAGCCCTTGCCTTTAAAGAACTCAAGTTTACAGCTGGCAATACTTTTCGGACGGTTAGCCCTCAAAGCAAATGTTAACTTTCTGAAATTTCTTTCTAGTTGAAAACAAGTAAAGTTGCTTTTCGTTGAAAAAGTGATCTTTGCAGAATTTGTATGAACCCAGTTTGTAGTACAAAATTAAAGTATGTATTATTTTACTCTATCTGTCTTTATCCATTTTTAGTTTTATATGCAAAAGGATTGGTTTACAAATGTTCCATGTGTCGAATTATAAATTGTTCCCAACAAGAAATTTTTTCCCCTAATTTATCATATTTTGATCGTAAGTTTTGATTGAAGCCTTTGACAAGGTTCTATTTGATAGGTTCTTTTTGCATACTCATTCCAATTCATTAACTGGTAAGGGGCTTTTGGTTCTTAAAAGTTTGATAAAGCCTTAGTTAGCAATGGCGAAGCATGCAATCTGGCAATTCAGTATTATGTCTATTTGAACCCGTGTAAAAGGTTCAATCTAAAAGTAATTGTCGATATAATTGAAGTATCGCAGTAATGCATGCATCAATGAATAAAAAAACGCACCATATTTGAATCAATCTAGGTTGACTTTGAATCTAAGCCTACTTTCTTAATTTTTATGTTCCTTGTTTTTTGTGCCTTGTTTACTGTATCCACAATGGGTTTGTCAAAGACTTTTGCTACAGAATTATGGAGGGCTGAGCTCTGTGTAAAATCACTTGAAAACAGTGTTGAGAGCATCAGAAACTTCGAAAATCCACTCTCAAACTCAGTAAATGTATTTAACGAAATTATGAAATGGCGGTCGAATGAGCGGATGACAATGGGGAAGTCGCATCTATTTGCAGTTTTCTCTATGATGAATTGCTTTTCTTAGCATAGAAAGCTGCAATTAGATGAGACTCCCCCATTGTGACTTGCTCATTCGACTGCCATCTCGTAATTTAGATTAATGCATTGATTGAGTTTGTGAGTGAATTTTCAGACTTTCTGATGCTCTCAACGTTGTTTTTAAGTTATTTTACATAGGAATCTACCCTCCGGAACACTGTATAACAAAACATTGGGGAAGACTCGTGTATTTGAAAAACTGCTCTCTGTTGTTGAGTCTCTTTTTTCAGTTTTTCTGTCTATTTGCTCTGTTCAAATTTAGACACCAAAAACCTTTGAAAACTGTAAGCGTACCCTGTCTAAAGATCTGTTTTCACTCGTGTTTATGAATTTCAATCAGTTTTTTGTTTTGTTTTTTGTCCTACAGCCAAAAAATAACTCCTTTCCCCTCAAACATGAATTAACGCAGAGGGTCCGATATTCTATCGCCAGTCACCTTTAATTTGCCCCTCAAGTTCCAGAAGTCTTACTTTAAGACCTGACTGTCCAAAGACTTTATTTATTCAAATTTATTTTTAAATATTGATTTCTGTAATTGATTGATCTTAAGTGTTTTAAGCCTTACTATGCTTAAATTTAAGTTTTGTAACAGTATTGCTAATAAAGTTTTACATTTTTTTAACTTTCTAAAAATTTATTCAAAACAGCTCCCTTGTTCTCTTTTATACACAGTGAAACTTCATTGTGTAGAACCTCAGTCCTGCCCCAAAAAAATTCCTCTTCGGAAATTGCGGTCAAAGTATGGGAGGTTTCATGGTGCTGAAAAAAAATTCCACTCGGCAAGATATTCCACGCAACGAACTTTCACTATATTTGTTTCTCCCTGAATTTGATTTATTTTTTTTGCGAGTGTGCTACAATCATACCTTTTTGACAGTACAGAAAGAGACAAAGGTTTGTCCAGGAAATTCGCCCCTTTTTTCCATCTCCCATTTGAACACATGTGCTAGAAAAAGACGGAGATACTAAAACCACGTGATGGCCCCCTCTGCTAGCCTTTTCTAGCATGTGTGTTCAAACAGCCGCAGAAGGAGAGACAGACAAATTCCTGAATTTGCCTACGGAAGGAAAAGGAAATTACCTCTTATTCAAAACGTAGATACAAAGTAGAACAGAAGGGAACAAGATAAAAGGGAACATTCGCTAAGCCTCTAGTTTTAATGCTTCTCGCTATTATTGTGTGTTTTGTTTCACACCCACCCATCGGCCATCAGAGGCCCACTTCTCCTGAAATTCTGCCTTCTCTCTCTTCAAAACTGTCTTTCTAAACTGTTTTGGGTAATTTTCTATGCAGAGAGCAGACCCATCATCGGAAGAAAGAGGGGATCAAGGCAATTTGCCCTGCAGGCTGATTCTGCTCATTTGGACGAGACGAGACGAGATGGCAAGAAACAACGAATCCCATTGGTTTAAATGGTGTCACGTGACAGATTTGAAGTCATTGTAGCTCTGCCGCAGCGAGGATCGAGTCATTTGATTTCAAATTCATGATGCGGTCCTCGGTGCGGCGGAGCTACAATGACCTCAAATCTGTCACGTGACGCCATTTAAACCAATGGGATTCGTTGTTTCTTGCTATCTCGTCTCGTCTCGTCCAAATGAGCAGAATCAGCCTGCTGGTCCCTCACTTTCAGGGGGCTCACAAATGATACAGAGCAGAAAGGGGGGGGGGGATGAAAGGAGCCAGAAAAAATGAAAAAATTAGAAAAGAGAAAAAAAGGGGACTAAAGCAGGAAAAAAATACACTGATGGAAGAGAAAAAAAGCATAAAAGAGGATGAATGAAAACTTGGTGAAACAGGATTTGGATGCATGATTGACCTGCAGCAATGAAGGGCCCCACCAAAACTCAAACGAAGGCTTCTCCTAAAATTCTGCCTCAATTTTTGAAGCACACCAGTGGAGATCTTGCAGCCAAATCAGAGGCCTTAGAAATTTTTTACGGCAGTGACCTTGTGAGGCAATTAGGGCCCTTGCAAGAGGGAAGCCTCGAGAGGTGCACCTTGTTTTCAATCGCCAAAAAAAGTTGAACGCATCAGCAGTATTAAAGACGGGATGCCCCATTCTTCCTAAAAAATAAAGTCAAAGTTAGAGCCATCTATATATCGACTAAGTGTCGGACTCGGTAAATTTAGGGGTCCCCAGAGATCTTTTTAAAAAGAGTTTGATGCAAAGTAGTGAGAGTAGTGTTAGTGTACCTATCATTGTAATATTTTTGTTAAATTGGATCGGAGGTTTTTTCGGTATCACTTTGAACTTCATTTCCAGAGCTCCTTTCGGTTGGAAGCAATCCTAATTGTCGTTTATCGCATCCCAGGCCCTAGCTTGTGCAATCTTATTCTACAAAAAAAAAAAAAAAAAAAAAAAAAAGTATTTCCGGAAAACTCGAAGCTTTTGGGGGTGTCCTCACCCAGACTCGGGGGGGGGGGGGGCTTTCAAACTTTCACTGGACAAGCATGATTCTTATGGTAGCCCTAGAGATGAGCCGCTAAGAGTGTAAGGAACCAAAGAACAGGTGCTCTTACCTTGATTAAAAGAACTGCATAGCCAATAAAGATGAACAAAAATGGAGAATATTAGACTCTGCCAAGCGTGTCACATTGTGAGAAGTTTTCAGATTCACGCACCAGAGCTACCTTTGGCTCTTGTAACGTAAAAGCCTGGGGGAGGTTGCACTGAAAGAAAAAGTCCAAACACATTGAAATCACCAAGGCGTGACAGGTGGACAAGTTTTTACTTCTCATTTTTCAATTCAAAACAACCTCATACAAAGAAAAATGACCTCTTATCAAAGCATTGAGACTGCTGCGCACACACTCTCAGGTTGCATCATATGCTTAATTATATTTACTCTCTTCATGGCTATAAATATCATTGGCCCTATCAAACTGCTGAGCTTTATTAGGGTCTGTGATTTGATAAAAACACAGATCTTATCAATATTCATCTTGCTTTTTATTTGTTTGATTCAATTGCAATTGGTCATTATTTTTTATCCATGGACTGAATATAACTCGATACCCAATAATAATATTCCTTAGCTTATCTCCTTCAAGCTATAGAGACATTTGATTAGTTAATTATTATCTGATCGGACATTAAGCTAATTACATGATATTATTCTATAGTAAGATGAAGCTGCTCTGTTTAATTGCGCCTTCAATTGTGAAGGTATGCAAAACAAGCGGCTGGTGATCAAGACGAGAATGATGAATAGTGTCCCCCGCCGAATAACCGTCCAGGAGTTAACTGGGGAGGGGTGTGTGTGTGTTCTGACCCCCCCCCCCCCTTCCAAAGGTAAATCATGTCCCTCAAAGTAGCTAACATCTCTTAAAAAAGGTCAATACTTAGTACCTACCCTGACTCAATTTGATTGTCAATAAAGAGAGTGACGGAATTACCCTCAAATTGCTTCTTTGGGCTGTGAGGGAGGGGGTCAATTGCTTGTTAGTCCGACGTCTGCTAAAAAATTATCCGTGCAAATCGCTGTAAATACTTTGATTGACGTCCAAATAACAAGAGGCACTCATCGAAGGGAGAGGGCGGAAAGGAGGAAACAGACTATACGGTGAGGAAAAGTTTTGGGTTTTAATTTTAATGTTTATTACTCACTATCACAAAATACGGGTAACTCGCGCTTGGTGTACCTATACTTCAGCAATCGCAGGTAAACCTTGAATCGCTGTAAGTATCTACTGTGGTAGGTTTCGAATGAATCGCGAGTCTTAATGTCATATCTTCCTATACTTACCCCTTCTCAGTGGCGGATCCAGAAAATTTTTCTGGGGGGGGGGGTGGGGGCACGCCTGTGAAATTTTGAAATTTGAAACGTTGGTGGAAGCTATTTCGGGCTATTTTCCATAGAAGAAAGGAAAAATTTGAGGCTTCTTCACTGCCTCTTCTATACTTATTGATCTACGCATCTCAACTGAAGCTGTCCTCAAATTGTCCATAGTTAAAACTATTTTTAAACATTTCTTTAGAGCCATCAATTACTCCATCCTCATTAGCAGTAAATGGATCCTGAAAGTTTTCTGAGGGGGGGGGGCGGCGCCTATTGAATTCGAAAATTGTAGCGTCTCAGCTCAGGAGGTATTTATGACCCTTCTCTGATGAAAAGCGACGATTTTTGGGGGCAGTCACCCCCCTTCCCGTAACTGCCTCCACACACCAGGGACCCAGAAAATTTTTCTGGAGGGGCACGCTGATGAATTTTTAAATTTGAAGTGTTGCTGTAAGAAATTGTTGGCTATTTGCTGCTGAAAAAGGGCAAAATTTCACGAGCCTCGATGCCTCCCCCCCCCCCCCCCGGATTCGCCACTGGGGATCGCGGTGTATTTTTTCCAGAAAACTTGAAGCTCTTAATATTTCGGCCGGAACCGTTCTGCTTTTTTTCATGTTCTGCAAAGAGCGACAGAAAATGTGGAGTGATACTTTTTAATTTAGTTTTTTGTTTGGTTTTAATTCCTGCAACTTCTAGGAGTACCTAGGTACCTACACTACTCGTGACCAACGGGTTGCAGTAATTTTATCTCCCCCGCGCTTTCGTCACCGCTCGACTTTATGGGAGCTTTTATCCAGTCGATTGCAATTCTTTAATTTATGACCGCAACTTATGACTGTTTCTCATCGCAATAATTAACTCATCTATACCTTTAAGCGGTCCAAACCTTAACCTCTGAGAAGCAATGAGCGCGTAGCGCGTGAAGCCTTATCAAAAATTTCTAAATACTTCGATACATAATTTTAAATACCGTTATCTATACATTTTCGTTTTATCCGGCATCACTGGGCATGCCCACCACAGTGTGTTTCAACTTCTAATCATGGCATGGCTGTCTGCCATTGATTATAAGGATTTACTCGCTTTTCATTGATTTTTTTACAACCCGTATCGCCCTTTGTTAGTGACTTTAATTTTAATGTGTCTACTTGTGTTATGATACCATTTCATCAGTATTATAAGCTCGGTAAGTTCATTGAAGAACATTTTTCTATTCACTCCGATTCCAAGCCGGTTATGGCACCTAGATAAAACCCTCACATATCCTAGTTGCTCAAAGGTTCCGATCGTTTGCCGTTTATAATAATTACATGTTTAGCGTCGATTGCTTCGGATGGAAATTAATTTTCATTTTAATTTTGTGTCTCGTCGGCAATTTTCATGCTATTTGACCTTCTAAGGTCTTCCTGTTTCAGTTTTGTCGCGATTCTATGGGAGTATTTAAGGTACTCTACGGATTCGCTAGGTTATCATTTTGGGATATTTGCCCTTATCTAAACTTCCTCAAACCTCCATCCCTGCGTCCGTTTTCGCCGTAACGGAAGTATAATTTCTGTCTCGGTCCTGTGATATCCGCGATTATTTTCCCTCTTTTTCATTGGGGTCGAAAAATTGACTTATTTTAATATTTCTTTGAAATGTGTAATTAGGTCATTTGATGATAAACTGGTGCATGCAAGTAAGTCCCAAATCCTCCTCTCATTGTTTCTACCAGAATGGCTGTATAATCCTGTCTGATTAAAATCCATTACAAACTTTTCTCTGATCGGTGTTTGCAGAATTGTTTTTCTCAGTATTGTTTATCTTTCTTTAAAATTTATATATTTCCTCTTAGCTAACCTATTAGACTTTCCATAAGTGGGTTATGTTCTGCTGATCACAACCTGAATAGCACTAACCTATGTCACAAGTTCATTGTCCTCAGAAATAAACAGTTAACCAGTTTTACTTGTAATCATCATTCTTGCTGACCTTAAGAATCAGAAGATTTTTTTCTGGTTTGATGTTACTGTATAAATGCCACTGACTCATTGATTCTGGTTTTTCTCTCTATTTGAATGAAATCAGTTCTGTGTTGTCGTTTCAGTTTCATTCTATTTAAATTAGAAGAAAATGATAAAACTATTTGAACACATCCTATTCAGTGCATTGTTTATTTCATTCAAATTTGTTGTTTTTTATTTTTCTTGTTTTCTTGTCTTTCTTTCTGCAAAGAATGTTTGTTCGACTCGCGCGGAGTATGTCTTTTTTCTGTTCTTGTGTCTATTCAACCCCAGAACGTTTTATGGCTTGGTTTGAACTGGGTCTATGGTTTCGGTTTTCGCCTCTGGGTCTTAGGTTATCCTCATGACTGCTGTGTTCTATTCTGAAATAAAGATCGAATCTTAGTTTCTTTCTCTCTCTTTCTCTTTTGCTCTCTGTAAAATCTCCAACGTTTCAGTCTCTCCGAAACCAATAATCTACCAATTTCATGTGTATCCTACCAACGCCCGAATGAATTAAATGCCTTGTTTCCGCACTTTTGAAATTATTTATGTATCTGGTTTGAAATGAAAGGCTCTCAGCTGTTGTAAGAGTGCAAAAGTAACGATGGATAGTTGAAATTATTGAGACGTAATGAGGAATGACTGGAATTCAGTATAAATTTTACCGTTTGCGCACGATGGATCCAACGTGATTAATGATGTTCTAATGTTGCTTAGGACAGCTTATCAACAAAGTGAATGATGTTTAGTATGTGTGCTTTTGCTAGTTTTCCTCAGGCTTTGTATCCTTAAAACAAGGCAATAGGCTGTCCCGAGAATGATTGGACTTTAGAGCAGGACTGTTTTGAGTATCGGGTTCTGACAAGTAGTGGTGCGTGCTACCAAAACGCATCAAAGCACATCGGTGAGCACTTGATTAGCAACGAGTCAAAACTCTGCGCAAACCAACTGCTCACCGATGCATTTTGATGCAGTTCAGTAGCATGCACCGCTATGCGCAAACCAACTGCTCACCGATGCATTTTGATGCAGTTCGGTAGCATGCACCGCTACTAGTCAGAACCCGATACCCAAAATGGTCCTGCTCTACAACTGTACAGTTGGAATGGAAACTTCAGCTTCTTTCTGCTCCTGACCAATCAGGTTGCGCTGTTGGCGGTTTGAAGATGGTGTTCTCATGTAAGCTGAAAAGACATTTCTGTCAAGTCAAATCTTTTCTGGAATGATCTTTGGATCGGGGTTTATTGAGGAGGGGGTGCCACAATACTGTTTTGCCCTTCTTTGAAGAAAAATGTCCAAGCATTGAAAGTTTTTCTTCTTGTATAACTATCATATTTAGAGTATCCAGTTCTGACAAGAAGCAGCGACTGCTGCCGAAATGCATAAAACCGCTTCAATGAGTGGCTGGTTAGCAGCGAGTCAAAAGTCTTTGTGTACTTACCGCTCTGATGCGTTTTGATGCATTTGGAAGCAAGCACCACTTCTTGTCAGAGCTTGAGAAAAATTGATCATTTTTAAAATTTTTTTCCCTCATACAAATAGCCAAACTTTTTTGCGTATTCAAGGCGTCTGTCCAATGTTTTTTGAACCACCTTGAACTGATGCCACAATGTTTTAGCCGCAGCGATCTGATCAGAGACTGCTTTCCTTGGTTCATTTTCATATTGTCGCGCTGGGTGGCGTAAATTTTTGTAAGAGTTTCCTCTTGAATTTCTTTAAGAACCTGTACGACTTGTGTATGGATGCAGATGATAAAATTCTGGTAATCTTCGATACTATGGGTCTGATAAAGATTGAAGTCGCAATGCGGAGAAATGCAAGATTGCCAAGCCTACGACTTGACCTCGCCCAAAAGACCCGTGGCATCTTACTCCATCTGTCTATTCCCCACATTTTCTTTGCCCCGAAGACTTCCCTTTTTTTTTACCTAATTTTACCCCTTCGGCCATAAAGGTTGCGCCCCCACTTACTGCCAAGTGCTGCCTGTGAGTCGCCTCCCCCCCCTCTCCCCCTTGAGTGAAGTTTTTGTTTTTCATAATTTTCTTGGTGTTTCCAAACAATTTTACAGACTTAATCTCAAGAGTTTTTCTCCTCTAAGCAATGAACACTTTTTTAAAAATGTTTTCTATTAATAAATTAAAAACACTATCTATTAAAAAAACTATTTTAGGTTTTACCTCATATTCAACAAAAATGATCTGACCTCGGTTTTTCTCTTGCACATACTTAAGTACCTATCTTCCCAAGAATGCTTTCTTGGTGTTTTGTGCAAAAGACTGTGTCCCGTTTGGAACGATAAGTAAAATTGCTGATATCTTAGACAATTGCTGTAGCTTTTTTTTCATTGTACATTTTGATTTGCGTGTGCATTAAAGATTTCTGAGAATCAATAATGGTCGATAGAATTCAAGTTACGCCCTTCCCTTTTTCAACAACAGTAAACTTGTGACTGAGCTCTCGAAAACCATGCCCTGTTTCAAGACAGCTCCAAGGAGCACTGGACTGGTAAATACAGCGCCTGTCTGTAGCCCTTAATTGACGGAAATTGATGACCCCAAAAAAGTCCTCACTTTCAAGCCCCCCGAAATTCATCTCTGACCCCTGCCCCAAACCTTCGAACAAAACTCTAGTAACACAACTGCATGTGGCAGTGTTCAACTTGATTTTTTGAACTCAGAATTCTTGAAATATACCTATGTATTTTCTCCTTTCTACTCCAATAGATTTTGCCTTTTTGTTCTTTTTTCAAATTAAATTACTTTATCTCAGGATAAGAATTCTGTTTAGAAATGAGCTGATGAAAAATTACTCTTTGCATTCCTAACACTTACCATGATTAATGCAACAATACAAGCCCTTCCTTCACAGGCTTCCTTAATCAGATGTAAATCATATTCATTTGACAGCAGTTATTTTTTAACCTGGCAGCAAATTGGTGCCACTGCAATTTTGATCCAGTGTGTAGGATTAATGACTCCTCCTTTCACATAAATTATTCATTCTTTATTCATTTCGATTTTTACTTTCATCGCTCTGAATTCACCTTCACTGCGCCAAGTCGTTTAGTGTACCCACATGGTTTTTCAACCTTCTTCTTTTATATATTTTATTTTTTTCCCCCCCAAAATGAAGACACGTTTTGATTTGGTTTCTTCATGTTCGTCCGTAATGTTCCTTGCTTGCCTGTGGAGAAATAGATGCTTCACAGTAGCTGAGTGTCCTTGGTAAAAATTGTCTGTACAGGCCCCCAACCAACTCCTTATACATAGTATGGATGTGTACAGATTCATACCGTATGGAGAATTGGTTATGGACCTGTATGGACTATTTTTAACAGGGGCGCAATGTGGCGCAACATAGTATTTCGTTCATTTGAATCCATACAAGAAGATCAAATTAGAAAGTAATCGCTTATTCATCAATAGCTTGATATTTGTCATGGATTCAAATGGATCTAATGAAACGTCTCATTGCATGATACTTCAAAAGAGGTTGTGAGCAATGGAGCATTTTGTTCATTTTCTGAAAATAAAACAAAAGAAAGGCCAAAAATCAGCATTTGAGCGGGGTTTTTTTCTTTTTATTCTTTTAAATTGCAATTCGTGGAATTTAGTCTCTCAGGCTTGTGCGGTATTTTTCATATCTTCAAATTTTTTTCTAGTTGGTTGGATAGAAAAAGAGTAGAAAAGTTAATCGTTAACTGTGCTTTTTACTCTTTTGTATCTGACATAATCAAAATGATCTTTAGAAAGATTTGTTCATTTCAGGCTTAAGTTTATCTGCTTTTTGAATTTTTCACTCCTTGAAGTTTTTGTTCGGGAAGGGAGGGTTATGGGTGAAGCAGTTTTAAACCCTCTGGAATGGAAATTTTGAATACTTGCCTCTGCTTTCAATTTCTCTCCATTCTGCTTTCCTTCCTCTGTGAAACTTTTGACAAGGAACTCTTCATTAACATTGTTTCATCAAGAGTTAAGGCATTCGTTGTTAGCCTTGTTCTGCCTTTTGCTTGGAACCGAGTATAACGATCACTGATCAAATTATCAGGCTACCTTTTCTCTTTGAAATTTAATTAATCAGAATAAAGCTAGGAACTGCATTTGATTCCTCTGAAGCATTCCCTTATCATGCTTGTAACCAGTAACGTCATGACCTAGGTTGAAGCAGGCACATAGCCCCCCACCCCCCACAATTGGTACCAGGCAATTAGACATAAATGAAATTATGGGGTTTTAGTAAGGAAAGTAATAGTATATAATAGTATATATTAGTATACTTCAGTATAAGTAAATATTGTAATGGATTTCAGTAGTTAGGCATTTCGGCACTTATGCGTAGTTTTTTTGCTATGCGAGTTTATTGCTTTGAGAAAAGCAGTTCAGGAAAAAATCGTAGGACAAATTGATAAAAGAGTAATAATTATCTTTATTATAGCAATTCTGCGTACCTCTCCCACTCTCTCTCTCTCTCTCTCTCTCCTCCTCTCTAGGCTCTCTCCCCTCTTCTCTCTCTCTCTCTCTCCCACTCTCTATCCATTCCCTCCCCCCTCATCTATTGCTGGATGCCGATGCTAAGTTTCTTTTTCTTTCTTTCTGTGTGGCGTAGGACTTTTTCAAATCCCGGAAGTTTCACGCAATCTGGGATCTTTTCCTCCCAGGTTTTTCGAAAAATTTCCGGACCAAAATGTGATGAATTGATTACTTACCCTTTTTTTTTTTTTTTTTTTTTTTTTTTTTTTGGGCTTGCTTATTCAAATGCATTTTAACAGCGTATTTTGTTAGAATGATCGATTTTTTTCGAAATTTCGTGGTCATTTTTGCGAGTCTATTTTGACCTCCCTCCGGGGAAATTCCCTCAAATTCTCCTCACGTTTCACGCGACCCGCCGATCTCGGAAATTTTTCTCACCCTTGTGGTGAAGTCCGCGTAACAAAAAATATGGCTGATGCAAGCACACATGTACGCTACGTCAATGAGGCTGTGAGCAACCGAGCATCATGTCCAGTTTCTGACAATACAACGAAAGAAAGACCAAAAATCAGCATTTTAGCCGTATTCGGGCTGTAGGTATATTGGATGATATGGCTCTCTATGTTCTGGATTGCAGTTGACAATCCTGCGCCCTCAAGTGAAAAAATTAAAAACAACCCTCAATGCTTTTCGAGGATTACCTATCGATTTGCAGTGGACAGAAAAATTGAAGACATTATCCGTTCTTCGACGTCAGTATAAGTGTGAAAATTCACGGCCGGCTCCGTTCGAAGGTCGGAAAAATTCGGTAAATAGGTCATAAAAGTCGAATTAAAAACAGGTTTTTACTTTTTGCTCCGAATTTCTTCTCGTCTCCGTTCTTTATTGTTAGTCAAGAGACACCCTGACGCCCGCGAAAGAACTAACGAACGCACTGCGATGACTGACTCAAACGTCTGTACAGGGTGTTCAAAAAGTCCCCCCCCCCCATCTAACTTTTGAACGGCTGTAGATAATAAAACGAAACTTGGAGAATGTTTTTAGTCTTTTACCACGACCCTTTGACCTACCCAGAATTTTTGGGGGTTGCCCCTAAGGGGGGGGGGGAATCCCCCATCTTAAAATATTTAAATGGCAACCCCTATCTTGTGATACATTCTTTGAAAGGGCATACAATTCTAAGACTTTTGGCGCAAACTGGAGGTCAGTATCGTTTTTCGTTTCGATATATCGAAGCTCAAAGTTCGATTTGGACCCATTTTCAAACAATCATTACTCCTACTCACAAAGTCGGGATTTTAAAAACTGGGAATCTAAAGTACCGTATAAAGCAGGTATTTTGCAGATACGTAAATGGTTTTGGCTTTAAATGAGTCTACATTTGATTTTAAACCCCCCCCCCCTTTTTTTTTTTTAAATTTGCCCTGCAAAGGGGCTATCTCAAAATTTCCATTACGTGACTATTATCGACTGATTCATCAATTTAAAGACCTTACAAAATTGAGCATTTTGGCGCAATCCAAAGATAGATATCGTTTTTCGTATTCGTGATATCGAATTTTTAGGATGGGTTGCACTGAAAGTTTAAAATTCGAAACGATATCAATCTTCGAATTGCGCCAAAACGCTCTATTTTTTATGCTCTTTCAATTATTTATGTATCACACTATAGTGGTCGCGCAACGGATATTTTGAGATAGCCCCTTTGAGGGGCAAAAGTTTGCTTCCATTGAGGTATGAACATTCCCGTAAAGGCGCAAAAATATGTTGGATAGATACAATAAGAATAGCCAATTTTTGCCCGTTTTCGGTGCACAGATAGTGGATGGGTGATCTGAATCACCCTGTATAGTAGAGCTTATACGATGTTCAGAGGGCCCCCGGCGCTTTCGAATACTGTCGGGGGGGAGGGGGGTTAATTGAAAATAATACTTTTTTATAACTTTTACGCTGTTTTAAAGACATCATCAATCGAATCTGTTTACTTTTACACATATTTGATCAATCAAGTGATCCGTTTCTAACGAATTAATAGCAATAATTTACCAATGGAGGAAACATTTCCCTAACACAAATACCTTTCCTGAATTGAGTTTTATGTACATGAAATAGACCTTGTGACTTTGTGTGTGATGAGTTGTGAATCCCCTTCGGAAAGATGGTGGCGCGGTCGGTCTCACATTAGTGCATTACCAACATATTTTTGAAGAGGCACGAAAAACCACTCAACACTCCTATCACGAGCACATTGCATGTATGAATTTTTTCTTTCCGTATCGTAATCTCCAAATTATGAAATTGAAGAGTCTTAGAACTTCAATCGTCCGTTTTGTTTAACCTTGGACTAGTTTCAGCAGCGAGCTATAGACTATTTTAGCATAGCGATATATCGTATCGATTGTCGTCCGATTTGCCTTGGTTCCGAACAAACACTGGTTCAATGTAGTTTCCTCATAGGAGCATCTTTGAACGGAAATTTTGTACTGCGACCTTTTTGCGATTACGAACTATATATGCGTCCTCAAAAATGCTTGGTTCCACGGCTAAAACTTCCGGAATTAACAAGATATTACGGATTATACGATGCATTTGAAGGTTAGAAGCTCCCGAATTTCCACCCATTCCACAACAACAACAAAAACACTTGGGATTTGGGTGATTCCAAAAGCCTCGCGTTTAATCTGTAATATCTTGTTAGTTTCGGCAGTTTTAGTCGTGGAACCAGGCATAACTATGCGTTTTCGAGGACGTCGAATTCATAATCGCAAAAAGATCGAATTATACTTTCTTGATTTAACCCTTTAAGGGCCAAGCCCGAGTTTACTCGTCTTTCTCCTCTAGTCTATTTCACATTGTTTCAGTCTTCAAACGCGACTATCGATGAAAACACTCACAAGATAATATTTCTTCTGGCGCCTTCAATGCGTCGTATAGGCAATTCCAACTCCCCGAAGTACGAACAGTTAACTACCTTCCCTATTTAAACGGAGGAGTAGGAGTGGCGTTCTTTTGGAATAACCTGGCCCTTAGAGGGTTAACACTTCAACCATGTGCTTATGGGAAAATTACATTGAATCGGAGTTTGTTTGGAATTAGCTGGAGGGCTCCGGAAGGCAATCGATACGTTATATCCCTATTCTAAAACAGTCTATAGGAAGAGGTAGCTATGCGTGAGTCCCGTGAGAATGAGAGGATAGTTTGGAACGCAAAGCGAGTTTTGTCACTATAGCTGATTACGATCACCGATGCGCGATGAGTGCATCTTCGGCTATAACCGTTGACTTCCGTTAAAGCCGCACTAAAACAATTTATTTTGAAGACTCCGCGAAAGCATTCGGCGGCTGCCAGTGTTGCCACTTTTCGGAGAGCTATCCTATTTTTCCCATTTGACTTTTAATGTCAGAATTGATTATTTATAGGAAAATCCGACAACGTTGCCTATAGTAGCGAGCGCTCCGTTTATCCGTGACACTGATCGACAAGTCCTGTAATAATAATAATGATAATAATAATCAGTGATATTAAGAATTAATGGAGCTCTTGCAAGGTTTTGCTGTAGACAAATGGCCTATCAATTCTTATGTAAAATGATGCGAAAATAACGATGAGACCACTAAAACAGTCTAAAACGCACTCCTTGCAGAGAAGACTTAACTTGAAATTTCGGGTGACAACCCTTGCATGTATGCACCAACCTCGGATTCGGACCCCAAACAAAAAAACATAACCTACGAATTTGAACAACGAGATTAATGAATTTGCTTTCAAAAAGTAAATTTGAAGGAATTATAGGTTGATAAAGACAAATGTTGTCACTAGGAGCACGGTGATAACTACAGAAAAGTTCTACGTTGCGTAATAAACGAGGAAGACGGCACTTGATTTCAAGTCCTGTTCTTTTGTTTGGGGTCCGAATCCAAGGTTGGTGCATACATGCAAGCCCTGGTAAAAGTTTTTCATTGGTGACCAATAAAACGGTTCCAATTCTCCCGTGACCAATGAATTTTTCATTGGTGACCAATTTAATTTCATTGGTCACTGGAGAATTGGAACCGTTTTATTGGTCACCAATGAACAACTTTTACCAGGGAGGGTGGTCACCCGAAATTTCAAGTTAAGTTTTCTCTGCGAGGAGTGAGTTTTAGACTTTTTCAATGGTCTCATCGTTATTTTCGCAGCAATTTACATCAGAATTGATAGGCTATTTGTCTACAGCAAAACCTTGCAAGAGCTCCATTGAACAAAATGCTTTAACAGCCTCAAACAAGTGACAAAATAACAAATCAAAGCCGTCCCCCTTTCCCTTTTTTTTTACTTTCTCACTCTAATGAAATTAGAAAAATTGAGAAAGTATTGCGATGGCGCAGAGATTTTCAAGGTATTTTCTTGCGATAGTTGGCCTCTCACGACAAAGTCAATCATGATTTATTCAAAGTAATGGCCTCTCATCATGTCTAATACCATCCATAAGAACATCCTTCCATCATATTTTCATATTTCTTAACCCTTTCTGACTTATAGAGATTTATGCAAAAAAAAAACTGTGGCGTCTGTCCGTCAGTCCGTCAGTCCGTCAGTCCGTCCGTACCTTCCCCTAACTTTTGAACCAGGTCCTTATGCTTCCAGATTTTGCACAGCTGTTACTTTTTAGATTCCCCAGAGGTACTTTTTTTTTTTTTTGAGATTTCAACTTTTAGGTTAGTTATGGGAAAAAAAAGATTTCCATTAAAATCAATGGTAAAATGGGTAAAAATGGGTAAAATTGGAATAATTCAAGTTTGGCTGAATCAATTTTGATGAAAGTTGGCAAATAAAATCTACATCCAGCCTACTATAAAAAACCACTCATAGTTACAATATTCAACCCTTAAAACCGTTTGAAAATCAAAATAAGTGCGCTCGAGCCAAAAAATGGAATTATCGTTAGAAATTAATCTTTAAATTTGGAGTCAATCAATAAGGGCTTGATGAATTTTGATAAAACTTGTGTACACACAATCCACTATTAGAATACTAAAAAATTTTCCTCTCTTAGTCACCATACACAACCGATAAAACCTTCTCAAGAGACAATATAGGTGAGTTTGAGAAAAAAAATGGGAATGAAAGCAAAAAAAAACCCAAAACCTACTAATTGGGATAATTCAGGTTTGGTCCAATGAATTTTGATGAAAACTAACAAAAAAAATCTACAATTAGTCTACAAAAGAAAGTACCCTTTATAGTTACAATATACAACAATTAAGAGAGTTTAAAAGTCATAACAAGGTGTTTGCCCCAAAAAAAAAGAATTAAAAGTAGGAATTAATGTTAAAATTTGGAAACAATCAAAAATGGGAGGGATTTTATGAAACTTTGCTCACACATAGGATGTTACCTACCTACTAAAATAGTTTTCTGATACAGTCAGCATGAAAAACCCTTTTAAGACCTTTTTAGAGGGCAATATGGGTGCGATCGAGCAAAAATCTTTGAAACTAAGCCAATATAAAGAAAAAATAATTTTTGGAATAAGTAATTCAAGTATGACTCAAGTATGAATTAAATTCAATGAAAATTAAAACAAAAAGTTTGCAATCTGCCTAGGCATAATTTTTTTTTCATGTATAGCTACAATAAACAACTCTTAAGTCTGATACTGTTTAAAGGCAATATAGGTTCGATAAAACCAAAAAAAAACGTATAAGGAAAATTAAACGTATAAAGAAGAGTCATTCAAAAATGGCTGGATGAATTTTTTTGAAGTATTGTGTATGCAGTCTACAAACAAAATACATCTTTGGGGGGGGGTTTAAACTACTAAACTAAAAAATTATTTTTAAGATCCCCCGTTTGAAAAAAGGGAAACCAAAATTGTATTCATTGGAGGAAATGCAAGAAACAAAATCGATTTTGACAACATATAAAAACTATAAGGAAAAAAGAAACCCAATGAATAGAATAAATGCAACTTAAAGAATAAAACTTATTGGAATCTGGAATTAATCTAAAAATAAAACTTGTTGAAAGCAATAACATCAGAATAGAATTTAGGGGTCTCAATTAGCCTTCAATTGATGAAATAGGGAACTATTCGTACAGCTTCTCTACAAATTTGCAAACTCTTTTGGGTTGAAGGCAGAATTTGTCTGAATGAATCTATTTGAAATTTGGGCGGGTCGGGGGGCTCCCCAGAATTCTAAAGGGGGGTCTGGGGTCTCCCCCAGCATTTCAAAGGGGGGTCTGGGCCGCCATCATAACTCTAAAGGGGGGGTGGGGGGCTCCCCAGATAAAAATGGGTGAGAAAGTGTTCGTAGGGGATTCCCTACAGTTATTTTCTTTCATTGAAGCTCACAAGGAGAGGATACGAGTTTTGGATCACCGATTGGTTCAAATTTAACATACATATAGTTCAGGGAAAAAAACGGACCCATATTTTGCCGTTTGCGCCAATGGGCAGTAGTTTCGTCAAAAAAAATTTTTTAAAATCGGAAAAAAAAGGGTAGAAAAATCGTGTTTTTCCCAACTAACGCTGATATGCCTGAAATTTCGGCTCTGTCTCCCAACTCGGATCGGTTGCCGAGTGGTACCGTTCTCGCTCGCCAAACTCGACGTCCCGGGGTTTGAATCACGTTCCTGCCGCATACTTTTTGCGCACTCCGTTTTTTTGTTCTATTTCAATCGTTTTCCATTTGCTCTCGAATATTCAGTGCATCTTTTTTTGCATAGAATTAACGCAATAAGAACGGAAAATTTTATAATTATAGGTAGCAGTTTCTAGCATGTTTTCACCTGTCTTTTTTTTTCTTCGCCTTGCATAAGGACTTTGTCCGACTCTTTTTGAATTGGATACGTGCATATGAGGTTGGACACCCCCCCCCCCCCCCGACGCGCGCGCGTAAGGGGTACGCAATTAAAGCTTTATGAAATGAAAGTACATAAATTTCTTTTGTTCTGATTCTATTGAAAGTTTTCGTCCTGAGTGCACCTATTTATTAAAAAATGTGCTACAATACACCTTGTTTGCATCTTTGGTTATACTAGAAAAGTCTGATTTCCTGTATGACATGCATGAGATGACAGTTATTACAGTGAAAAACATCATCAGTATAAAAAAAAGTCAATTTGATCGTATATATTTAAAAAAAAAAAAATGCACTTATAAATTAATAAAGAATAACGCAATCAGGACGAAAACTTTCAATAGAATCAGAACAAAAGTAATTTATGTGCTTTCATTTCATTAAGCTTTGATTGCGTAGCCCTTACGCGCGCGCGTCGGGGTGTGGGGGGGGGTGTCCTAACCTCATATGCATATATGCAATTCGAAAAGAGTCAGACAAAGTCCTTATGCAAGGCGAAGAGAAAAAAAGACAGGTGAAAAAATGCTAGAAACTGCTACCTTTAATTATAAAAGTTTCCGTTCTTATTGCGTTAATTCTATGCTAAAAAAGATGCACTGAATATTCGAGAGCAAATGTGTAAACGATTGAAATAGAACAAAAAAAACGGAGTGCGCAAAAAGTATGCGGCAGGAACGTGATTCGAACCCGGGACGTCGAGTTTGGCGAGCGAGAACGGTACCACTCGGCAACCGATCCGAGTTGGGGAGACGGAGCCGCAATTCAGGCATATCAGCGTTAGTTCGGAAAACACGATTTTTCTACCCATTTTTTTCCGATTTTCAAAAAATTTTTTTTGACGAAACTACTGCCCATTGGCGCAAACGGCAAAATATGGGTCCGTTTATTTTCCCTGAACTATATGTATGTTAAATTTGAACCAAATCGGTGATCCACAACTCGTATCCTCTCCTTGTCAGTTCACACGAAGAGTCACTGGCAATAAATTGCCCCTGCGAATCTTTTTCCCCCGCAAAAATCGATGGGCACGCCCGCCGCTTCGGCACGGCCAGTTAATGTAGACTTATCTGAAATTAGTTACTCAAACGAAGCCCCTTGTGGACCGCGGCGGAGCCTTACGTAAGGACCCAAATACGACGCAAAGACTTCATTTGAATAATTTCTCGACTCGAGGCTTTTCGGTGAGATTCGGCAACTTGGAGCTTTTGCGGTACGGTACTTATATACTTAACGTTAGAAAATTGAATGGCGCATTATAATATTGTTCGTCCCCTCCGTACCCTCCCAGTCCCCTGCTGAAAAAGCGGGCTCAACACGGTTGTAATATTCGCTCTCTGGCTCATTCAGATTGTGACCGCCACCATTACATACTACTACTACCCTAGCATGAAAATGAAATCACTCGGAAGCAGTTCTCAATACACTCTCTAGTATATCCAGCGCCGCGCCGATTTGCGCCCGTGCCGTACCGTAGCGAAGCGATGCATCGGCAGTCGGCACGCGATTTCAGATTCGAGCGCGCGCGATCAGCTGATAAACTGCTCAACTGCGCTCAACAGAACTCGGAACAATTTGCTCGTAAACGATATGGAAATGGGGAAAGGGAAAGGGTGTTTACAATTACAATTTCTTCCTGTCTTTCCTCCATAAAACTCGCTCCCACTCATTGTTATATGCTCGAAGTAAACCCTGTTGATCGCGCTTTTTAGTTGAACGCTGATTGCTATTTACAAGGGTCAAATTGAAGCTCGAAAAGCGCTGATTATACCCGATCAAAATGGAGATCATAACGGGGGACATTGATTACTTTTGACGTCTCATGCATCGAGAAGATAAACGTTTGTTCTTTGATGCATCATCAAGAGTAACGTTTGGTTTTGATGCGGCATCAGGAGCCTCTTCTCGCGACCTATACCCTTTACGTTAAGTTTGGCCGCCAACCTCTAAAAAATCTGGACTCGATACCTTGGTAGTCAGGTGTTTCTACACGGAGAAAAAAAGACTGGTATAATTTACCACCATGATAGCTGATTTTGACCTTTGCAAAAATGATGGTAAATTTCACCAGATTGATGGAGAGGGTAACAAAAAATTTGGGAAAATTTACCACCAATTCTTGTTGTGGTCAAAATCAGCTATCCTGATGGTAAATTATACCAGATTTTTTGTTACCCTCTCCATCAACCTGGTGAAATTTACCATCATTTTTGCAGAGGTTAAAATCAGCTATCATGATGGTAAATTATACCAGTCTTTTTTCTCCGTGTAACTGCCATCCTGACTGCAATTCATAGGTTTCGGGCTCGAATCGCGGTAAAGATATCGGCATTTTCACTGAACTTGTCGCTCGGACTCCTCAAAAGTGGATCCACGGCAAAGATTACATTGGAAATCTAAGTGCGTAGAGCTTCATGGATGTTACTAGTAATGAAAAAAAAAACAAAACAAAAAAAAAAAAAACAAGCAGGGAAAATTCCAACACGCAGGTGTTGGAAAAGCGTGCCACTAAAGTCTGAACAGTTTTAATGTTTTTGCTAGCAATGATATTTGTATTTAGACACCATTCATCAGAAAAGAACCAAGTGACATGGAGCTGATCTCGAGAAAATTGAGTCCAAAGTTGAAGAGCTAGCTTTTAAACAAAAAGATTTGAATTACTAACGTTATGATTTCATTCAGTTACGGTGTTTTGTTTTTGCATTTTAACACCGGCAAAGTGGAATTTCCCATGCACGAGAGGTATTTAATTTTTAGCGTTTAAAGTGACTTGGTTTTTTTTTTTTTTTTTTTTTTTTTTTTTTAAGCATAATCACGAAAAAGGAATCTCTAAAAGAAACCAAGAGGCAGTTGGTTCACACTGTTGATTATTAAGTCAGTTCCAAATTATATAAAAGGAACCAAGTTGGAGTTGGTTTTTTACGTGACTCAGATTAAGGTTACACCTAATCGGAAAAAGGAACCAAGTTTTCATTTGATTGCATCATACGGACAATGACATCAACGAAGCTCATCAGCTCCACTTTTACCGAGAATTTCGACGGGACATAATTGTTATTAGAAGAAGCACTTGTTGCTTCGAGATTCAGTATTGCTAGCTCTAACAACCAATAACTCAGTTTTACAAAAAAATGTCACTTGGTTCTCTTGTGACAAATGCTGTCCAATGGAGCTTGTTTGGTGACAAATGATGAAAAAAAAAAATTAGATCAGATGTATCTATGAGAAAATGTGTCAAAGGAGTTGTTTTTTTTTCAAAACTTTGGAGGGGTCTAGCTCAGAAGAGAAACATTTGCTAACTTTGGAGGGGTCTAGCTCAGAAGAGAAACATTTGCAGCACATTTTTATACAGGAAAATAAATCTTATATGTTTACTCCAAAGATACACTCCATTAGATCCCCAGAATTTTCCATCATCTCCAAAAAAAAATGTGTCCAGCAAAAATCCGAACCTGGGTGTGGCGAGTGGGTAGGGGTTAGGACCACTGTACGTACGATCTAAAGACAAACTCTCCGAATATTCCACCATCTCTAAAAAAATTGTCCAGCAAAAGTTCGGGTCCTAACCTATGCGCGGCGAGGGGGGAGGAGAGAACCACTACGGACAATCTTATAGAACAAACACTTTGAATTTTCCACCATTCCAAGAAAAATTTGTCCAACAAAAGTTCGAGTGCAAACCAGTGTGCGGTGAGGGGGGAGGACCACTTCGAGCAATCATAGAACAAACCATTCGAATTTTCCACCATCTCAAAAAAATTGTCCGGCAAAAGTTCAAGTTCGAACCTGTGTGCGGCAATTGGGTGGGGAGGGTGGCATGACCACTACGGAAAATCTTATAACAATAATCCCTTCAAATTTTCCACAATCTCAAATAACATTTGTCCAGCAAATGTTTGGGTCCGAACCTGTGTGCGGCAATTGGGAGGGGGTGGGGGGTAAGACCACTACGAACAATCTTAAAACCAACCCTTCGAATTTTCAACCATCTCAAAAAACTTGTCCGGCAAAAGTTCAAGTTCGAACGTGTGTGCGGCGGGTAGGTGGGGGAGTAGGACCACTACGGACAATCTTAAAACAAACCCTTCGAATTTCCCGCTAGCTCAAAAAAATTTGTCCAGAAAAAGTTCAATTTTGAACTTGTGTGCGGCGAGTGGGGGGGATAGGACCACTACGGACAATCTTAGAACAGTCCCTTCGAATTTTCCACCATCTCAAAAAAAATTGTCCAGCAAATTTTCAGGTCCGAACCTGTGTGCGGCGATTGTGGGGGGGGGCGGGGTGGTAAGACCACTACGGACAATCTTATAACAATAATCCCTTCGAATTTTCCACCATCTTAAAAAATGTGTCCAGCAAAAGTTTGGGTCCGAACCTGTGTGCGGCGAGTGGGGGGGGGGGGGGTTAGAACCACTACGGACAATCTTAAAACAAACCCTTCGAATTCCCACCAACTCAAAAAAAATTGTCCCGCAAAAATTTGGGTCCGAGCCTGGGTGCGACGAAAAAAATCAATACTAGTGGAATATAGGTTGGCACGAATGACTTAGGTTGCTAGACCTGTATAGAATTCCCGTTCAAAGGAATTCGAGTTTGACGCTTAATATTTTAATGAAATTAACAGGAATACCAAAACTTTTACAATTTTAAGAAAATAGACGCCGAGACCTCCTGGATCGCAGCAATAACTTAACAATTAATGAAACCAGTTTTAAGAAAATAGGTTTTTAATTTTTCAAACCTTTCCCGCCAAGGTGTGGCCATAAGCAAGACATGCAACACATATATTAGATATGAAAACGAAAACAAAAAGCGTACCGTATATAAAATATACGGCACGCTTAAAAAAAAAAAAAACCTCTTTAGTTCATTCAATTTGTCTTTGGTTTGATGCTTTTTCGTTTATTGATGGTATCAAAGTAATCTGGGTCATCTGAGCCCATTTTCTGTTGAGGCCTCTTAGGACAATCAAATGGAGCATGCTCCATTTTTTTGTTTTAATTTTTTTTAAAACTTTTTTATTCTTATTATTATGAAACAAATGAATGTTTTTAACGAGCCGAGAGTAAAAGTGCCTTTAGTGGTTTTGTAAGTATCCTGGTTTTGGAGATACACTCGTGTTAAGTTGCAATGAATATTGTGTGTTGCGACGTCACGACGCGGAATTCCCATTTAACTCAAGGTATTTTAGGCCAGAATTGCATCTTCGGAACTATGAAACCTAGTGAGAAATCAAAGGAATCCTTGTTTCCAACTTACCAAAAAAAAAAAGTCCACCAAAATAAAATTTAGATCCTGCAACTGCCCCCATTGGATCCTCAAAGTAGCCTCCAAGTGAACTCCTATTATCGATGCGCACCAAGTATTAGTAAAAGCAAAAGTTTTGATTGTCAAGAATGCACTTTGAGAGCAGAAGGTTGCTTTGACTACACGAGGATTCGCCTCTTATCTCGAATTCTAGATTGTCAAAACTTTGGCGTTTTGTTGTACTTACTATCATAGTTTGGTGGCCCGCAAATCCTTGACGATCATAGATGGTATCGGGGATCATCATCAATCACGGCGCAGATTCATTTCCTGTCAAGATACGTCTCATTTTATAAAAGTTTAAAGTTAGAAGTCAAGTGTCCGTTAATTTGCGATCATTTGAAAATGATTTATGTTGGGCACCGATCACCAAATACCCTCTGGAAGCTACTTTAAGGATCCGATTTGTTCGCTTTTTTGCTTAATGAAGTTTCCTTGGGAGTTGTTCCATATCCCCCCAATGACACTACTGCGCAAGTCAGACCAAATTCAAGGTGGGGAGGGGGTAATGAAATCAACTACTGACAACTACTCCTTGAAAGAAAACATCCATTTTATACTACAGTTTAAAGGCCCGACGCAGCTCATTCAAATTCTTTTTGGAATTCATGCATCCTTGCCGTCGATATAGCGTCGGAGAAAGTTCGCAAAAAAAAACAAACAAAGAAACAAGACAAACAAGAATAAAAAACATTAAATCTCGTTTAAGGGAATATTGTACCCTCTAAGAGTATGGGTGTGTGAGAGCGCGCGCGTGTGTGTGTATGACGGAAAGTAATAAGCAGCGGTTTCGTGAATTTATTCGATAAACCTCATTTCAGTTCACGGAAACGAAAGAAAATAAATGAGCCTGGAGGACTTGCTTGCTCGAATCTTATCAATTTTATCTGTTTATTACCAGGGAATGGGATCGAGAGTCAAAGTAATGAAATGTTCGATTCCAGGGATCAGTCGTCAACAGAAAAATCCTCCCCCCCCCCCCGAAGAATTTTCCAAAAATTGCGAAGATTTTGGTGGTGGAGTCTCTGTAGTTGTGGCGCATGGTGGTCCGTGGGGGGCGCTTTGGGGGCTCAAGCTTCCCAATTTTTTTTTTTTTTTTTTTTTTTTTTTTTTTTAGGAAAGGGCTCAAAAGAGGGAAAAACAAAGGTAGTGACATTTCAACCCCCCTTTTTTATCAGGGCTCAAGAAAAGATGGAAGGAAAAAAAAGAAGAAGAAAAAAAAAACTCTTCATATTTTTTCAAGGCTCCCCCCCACTTTTGGACCCACAGACCGCCACTGGGTGGTTGTTTTTGACATCATTAGAGATTCGATGCTTAAAAGGGGAAAAAAGCGAAGTAATTAGGCCATTTATGGAGGAAGGGCTTATAAAACAACGGATATACTCGTTCTGAGAAAACAGCATGGTGATTGAACAGAGATTTTCTTCTGAAGAGCGCACTCTTTGTTTAACAGGCCCCTTTTCCGGAAATGGCCTCATTTTAATCCTTTTTATGCAAAAACAGGCTATTATCGGCTGGATGTCATCACTAAAACCGTTAATGGAGGTACTCATTGGTTTTATTAGTGGTGCTTGGAGTCTCTGTATTTGATTTATGTAGAGATTTAAGATAAGTGAAATCATTCACAGAAAAAACGCTTTGGTAGCGCTGACAAAACCTTTGGTAGAAAAATGACTCATTGTCAGTAAAATACCTTTGCAGAGCTAACCAAAGGTTTTTGTACGCGTAACTAAAGAGGTTTTGCTGAGTTAACCAAAGATTTGGTTAGCTCAATTTAAGTCTTATGCTGGGCCATTTTACTACCGAAAGGTTTGTCAGCGATACCAAAGAGGTTTTTTTCTGTTGATTTAGCCATTGGATGCGATTTTGCACCATTAACGGTCCAAATGAAATATTACTATGTGCCATCGAGTTCCTAATGGTGTAAATCTTTCACTGCATGCACCTTTGCTGATATACGTCTGTTTACACCCTTAAATATTGGCTTAGGCATTGTGGACATTTTTGAGTTCATCATGATTAAAATTATCAGTTTCATCGACAAGTACCTCTTTCATGCGTAAACGGTGTTTCAGGGACTATAGTGACATGTAGAGACTCCAGTGGTGCGTATCCTGCACGCTGGCAACGTCGCATCTTGTCCATTGAAACCCACACCAAAGATCAAACTGTTGATTGAGCAGTGAGTACTTTGAATTTTGACCTTTTGTAGGGTTGAAATGGGCAAATTGCAACTCTGCCAGATTGCTCACTTCACCGATGGGGCTGGGATAGTTAAATCATCCACCTGGAACGATAAATCTAAAGCTCTCGGTGCAGTGGTTGGAAAGTTTATGGAGGGTGTGGTACGTGGTAGGGTAAGAGGCGTGGCTGTGATAGTTAGCGAAGCGTTTGCTTCGAAGCTCAGTTTTGGCTCGAAGCAAGCTTTAATATCACCCCGCCGCCTTTCCTTCTATTCTGAAATGCGTAGCTCTCAAATTTCGTCGGACCGGAACATAACTTTGAACCTTGCAAGCTTCGACATCTTCGGACTTGATTCTTGATTTCAACCAAACCGCACGTCGGAAATGCACCGCCTTGTCCTCTTATAGTCTGTTCTGCATTATTATTTATCGTTACCCGATTTTCAAAGATTAGTAGTGATGTTCTTTTTTCTAGGATTCGAAACTCGGTTCCGAACGAACGCATACATAATGACCAACATGCTTGTATCCGATGCATCATGCATCGAAAAATACACTAGTCGATGGAAACAAGTATATTGAACGCGCGTTCACGCAAAAAGTACAAAGAGGAACGTCGGCACCAGTGACGGAGCGTGCAATTTGGCAACTAAGTATTTTTCCCATTTAAACCTATGCAATAGGTCGAATGCAAAGGTGTTCACCGAACACCCAGTGGTTCGATATTTGTCATGAGTTTCAATGGACAAACTGCAACGTTGCCAAATTTCACGCTAAGCCACTGGTCGGCACTGGCATGCAGACTGCAGGAAGATATCCTCATTCCTCAGGGGCAGATTTACACCTCTTGAGGCCCTACGCAATCTTGAATTTGAGACCCCCTAGAAGAAGATTAAGATGCCTGGGGGGCTCGGGGCACATCCTTAGAAAGAAAAGGGGTTCGGGGGTCCTCCCTCTAAAATATTTTCAACAAATAAATGCTTTAAAAACTCGGGTTTGAACTGTTATCAGCAAAGTTTTTATTTTTTAATATTTTCTGCATTTTTTTTCTTTTTCTTTTCCTTTTACTCCTTTTATCTTCTCTTCTTCCTCCCTTTGTGAAATGTTGAGGCTACCTTAGGTCTGAGGCCCTACGCAGTTGCGTACTTTGCGTAATGGTAAATCCGCCTCTGGATATCCTGAAAGTTTTAAGCTGAAACGCAACACTCAAAAATAAAGCCGAGGTACTGGAAATACGAAAATTCCCGGAAGCCTCAATGATGGCGAATGAGGCAGGTAGTTGCGTTGTTGCGTATTTTTCGTATTTTGCGGAATGGTAAATCCGCCTCTGGATACCCTGAAAGTTTTAAGCTGAAACGCAGTACTCAAAAATGAAGCCGAGATACTGGAAATACGAAAATTCCTGGAAGCCTCAGTGATGGCGAATAAGGCACGTAGGCTAGGGTGATTCTTATTTTTCAAAAATGAGTATTTTTTGTGCGAATGTATATTTTGTCAGAAAATACAGCTTGTTAGATAAAAGCTCAAAAAGCTTGTCTGAATCACGTTTTAAGGACATTTGGACTCCAAAAATGAAATCAGCGACCTGAAAAACCCCCGCGGATACCTAATTTTATAAAAATCGGAGCACTCTAAATGCTACGATAAGGCGATCGAAATCTTTAAAAATAACATTGCGTTAAATAAGCGTTGCCACGGGGTATCAATTTTCCTGAAAATCGCCGAAAACTAAATCGTGTTTTTGAGAGCTTAGACGTCGTCAGAGCGTAAAAACACAGAAGACCTTTCTTGTTGAAAATTACCTCAGAAACAAAAAAATATGCATCGATTTTTTTGATATCTTACATCGTTTTCGACATGGGCGCCCGCAGCGGGGGGCAAGAGGGGGCACTTGCCCCTCCCTGGAATTCAAAAAAGTCAAAATTTCTCGGTAAAAAATGAAAGGATAAAAGGAAACGCAATGTTAATCAAAGGATTAATGGTTAACAAACTTCATTATTTGTTTATTTTGTAATTTTAACTCATTTTTTTGCAAGGCGTATTAGAATTAAACACTTTCCTTGATATCATTTTCGTCTACTGTCTCTTTATCCATCACATCAAACAATTCAAAATTATTACTATTATTTGATACACCTACCATGATGGCTCAATAAGTGTACACAATTTGCATGAAAAAAAAAAAAGAGTTTTCCCCTTTTCCCTGGGGGGGGGGGGAGAGAGAGAGTCTACTAGACCTTCCATTGAGGTTCAAAAATTTTGCCCCCCCTTGGAAATTTTTCTGCGGGCGCCCATGGTTTTCGATATATATCGAAATAATTGATTTTGGAGCCCTTTCCCTTTCCCCCCTCCCCTGAATTTAGCACAGCACCTAGGCATGGGGACTTTTAGGTGGTTATTACTGACTCCAAGACGAAGCGATTAAGCCCAAAAAACCTTTGATGGGAATTTGTTCTTCAATAATCACCCATTGCCTGGACTAAAGCGCGGCGAGAGCATTTTACGCATATCTTAAAATGGACTTTTGTGGCATTAGGACTGCAGATAAGCCAAAACTAATGAAAATTTCAGACCTGTAAGTGCAAAAAGTGGCTATTTTACTCCATAATTGACTATTATAACACCCAAAAATTCATATTTGTTACTTACGCCCTTTTTGCCGTTCAGGGTCCATTTAGAGTCAATTTTTTTTCAAAATGCTTGTTATGGGTCAATTTTTTAGACCACAAAGAACAAAAAATTCGACCGTTCGCACAAAAAATACTCATTTTTGAAAAATAAGAATCTTCCTAACGTAGGCGCAGTTTCACTCGCACGCTCAAAGCCTAGATGACAGAATGCATTTCCTAAATTACGACTTTAATTATCAACCAAATCGGCTCGTTTTGAGCTCTCCCCCCTCCCCCCTCCAAATAAATATATAATATATCGTATTTACCGAATTTCTTGGGGTTTTTCTTTGTTCTCAATTTAAAATGCAAACAACTTGATTTTTCCCGAAAGTGACTTGTGGCGCTATCCATCGGATTGAAATCTGGAAAAGTTTCGCCTGGAATCATCTTAAGATTATAACCGAAAACAAGCAGGGAAAATTCCAACACGCAGGTGTTGGAAAAGCGTGCCACTAAAGTCTGAACAGCGTTAATGCTTTTGCTTGCAATGATAATTCATCAAAGAGGAACCACTTGACATGGAGCTGATCTCGAGAAAATTGAGTCCAAAGTTGAAGAGCTAGCATTTAAACAAAAAACTCGGAATTACTTACGTTTTGATTTCATTCAACTACCGTGTTATGTTTTTGCATTTCAACACCGGAAAAAAGGAATTTCCTATGCAGGAAAGGTACCTACTTAATTTTTAGCGTTTAAAGTGACTTGGTTCCTTTCTTCTTTTTGTTTGGCATAATCACGAAAAACCGAATCTCTAAGAGAAACCAAACGGCAGAGTTGGTTTACACGGTTGATATTTTAAAATCCGTTAATCCGGACTTAAGTCCGTTCCCAATTCTATAAAAGGAACCAAGTCGGAGTTGGTTCCTTACGTGACTCGGATTAAGGTTTAAGAAAAAGGAACCAAGTTATCATTTAATTTCATCATGTGGACAATGACTTCATTGAGGCTCACCAGCTCACTTTTACCTGGAATTTTGACGGGAAATAGTTGTTATTAGAAGAAGCACTTGTTGCTTCGAGATTCAGTATTGCTAGGTCTATCAATCAATAACTCAATTTTATCAAAAATGTCACTCAGTTCTTTTGTGAGAAGTGCTGTCCAATTGAGCTTGTTTGGTGAGAAATGATGAAAAAAATAAATTTAGATCAGATGTATCTATAAGGAGATGAATCAAAGGCGTTGTTTTTGTGTGTTTGTTTTTTGTTTTTTGTTTTCAAAACTTTGGAGGGCTCTAGCTCAGAAGAGAAACATCTGTAGCACATATTCATGTAGAAGAATAAAGCCTTATATAGGTACATGTTCACCCCAAAAATACACTCCATAAGTTTGGCACTTAAGTTTTGCAACACCCTATATTCTTGATATTTTGCTCCCCGCCACCCTTCACAGAACACAACATCTTGACCATGCAAATGTTTAAAATCACAGTTTGACTGTAGAGATATTTTCTCCCCCCCCCCCCTTCTAACGAAAAAGGGGAAAATGGACGCCTGTCTTTGATGTTCGTCGTATGCGCGTGAACAGATTGTTCGGCTTTACGACTGCCATTTTGGCTTTCTTTATAATGCGTTTTGTGGGTTTATGAATGGCTTTTATGACTATTTGATGCCGCCAATGTAATTTTCAGGCGATTTTACATAAAAATCAAAACTCTGTAGCGCTGTAGCAAAAGTTTGCAACAAACCTATTGAAAGCTGAAAAAAGAAAATTATTTGATAAGGCTCGATCTTTTTTACCCACATAAAGTATAGACAATAGATATTTCTAAATCCCTCCACCTTTTAAACGGCTTGTTCAGGGATAAAAAATGAGGTTGCGTTCTTTTGAAGTCAAAAAGCGTCATTTTCGGAAAAGCCGTGATTCAAAATAATAAACAGTTTTTTTTTCTTCTTTTTTTCCGTTTTAGGTGCTGTCAGCATTTATTGCGATTGTCACGATGTAGATATGTAAGATACATAAATGGAACACTTGCGAATTCATGAAAAAATAATCCTTTAATATACAGAACTAACCATTTCAGGTGCCCTTTACACGTCAAGCATTCTAGGGGTATAGATTAGTAGGTGTGGAGGTTTAAGGCGTTTGTGGATTTTAATGGGTCTGTTACAAACTTTTGCTACAACGATAAATAGTGTTTCGTCGTAGGTAAAATCGCGTGAAAAGTCCATGGGTGGCATCAGAAAGTCGTGAAATGCGATAATAAACTCACAAGAGATGTTTAATGAAATGCAAGATGGCGGTAAAGTATCGAGCAGTCCGTATGCATGCACCTTTAACATCCAAGAATTGCCAACGTTGACAACCTCAAAGCGTCAGAGGTTATGTGTTTTTTTTACATTGTGATTGGGTGTGATCGATATTGTGAGGTTGGCTATCCTTGGATGTTCGTGGTGCATACATACAGGTTGCTCGATATTTTACCGCCAACTTGGAGTTGATTAAACGTCTCTTGTGAGTTTGTTATCGCATTTCATGACTTTCTGATGCCACCAATGGACTTTTCACGCGATTTTACATGATACAGAACACTCTATAGCGCTGGAGCAAAAGTCTGCAACAGACCCATTCCCCCTCCCCCATTTATTTTGTTGAAAAGTATCGAAAGTTTACAGTCAAAACTAAGCCATTATTCATTACAACTCATTGTAATATTATTTTTTCTGTTGCCATCGGTCGATATCATTTTTCGTGTTGGAGAAGCAAAGTTCCATATGGACCTATAATTTCCAAAATTTGAAGAAGCTTCCAGTAAAAAATACTGTACACGCGAGAAACTTTTTAGGATAGGTAAAAAGTTATTCCAGAGTCAATTCCATAGCCGCAGCAAGGAGGCTGTCCAGGGTGGAAGACACGTGACAGCCCCTCTCACTTTTTAGAGCTATTAATGCGAATTTTACCCCCGTCCCTTTGTTCTGGATTTTAAAAACCTTTTTTTCGCAACAAAACGCCCAAAATTTCCTCAAAAATCCCTTGATTGCATAGACGCTCATAAAAGGGGGTTTTCAATTTGCCGATCCCCCAGAATTTCAAATGTTTCCAATGACCAAGACCTGTTTAGTGAGACGTCATGAAAAAAATTGGTTCCAAAAAAAGGCTCCACCTCACTCGCGCTCTCGTGGGTTTTCCCATATGAAACACGATCCACATTTTCAAATACAAGTGCTAGTAAACAACATGTTCTTTGCACCAGTTGTGTTTATCACACCATTGGGTTCCACGTCCCTTATAAAAATTTCCGATTGTTTCAATGAATTTTTCGATAGGATATATATTCCCGCGCTTTTTTTCCCATAGAAATAATCAAAATTCCATAGAGACAATCGGAATTCGTGTAGATTCAAGCGCGCTGACTACAGCAACGATAGGTCTCATGATTGAAATAAGGCGAAATCATCTATGGTTCTATTCTTACAGTTTTAACAGCCACTTTTTTCTCAGTGATAAAATATGAGCCCGCTATACCACAAACTTTTTGAAACATCGCGCATCAATGCACAATCACAGTTATATCGAAGAAAGTCCTATGTTTTGTCCTTGTCACACTCACAGTTTCTTATGAGCACAAAATTCTAGGATATAGGCTCATCAGCACCATCACGACATGTGTTATACTTCGAGAAATAGCTTCGATACGAAGAGAAGTTAGAATGATTGAGTGTCATGGCGGTGATACTCCCATAAGAGACCGTGAGTAAGACGAGGACAAAACGTAGAACATCTTTCGGTATAACTGTGATTGTAAATTCGCTTGATTGTAAATTCGCTTGTGATCTTTTAGGAATTATGTTAGAGTGAAAAGATACTTTGAAATACGTGGAATCTAATGGTGCAATAAAATTTGAGAAAACTGTTCTTTAACTAGCATGAATTTGCGTTCGAAAATTTGGATCTGATTTCTTATAGGTAAATCAACGAGAGTGAGAGATAGAGCATTTGTTTGGAACCAATTCTGATCGTGACGTCATCACTAAACAGGTCTACTTAAGGATATGAACGAGTCCCTCTCTTTTCCATTCCTCGCCCGCTCTTTATCAATACCTCGCCGTCACTTCTTTCCGAAACCCTCGTCAAACAGATTTTGACACATTTACGACCGCTTAATGCACCGTGAAGAAATCTTGCGACCGGTGGAGCCCAAAGGCGAGGGGCAAAGAGGGTTCCTGCGGGAGATGTTTCCACCCCCCTCCTGCCTTTGAATTTTGACTCATAGGTTGGCACAAATGACTTAGGTTGCTGGACCTGTATGGAATTCTCGTTCAAAGGAATTCGACTTTGACGCTTAATAACTTATTGAAATTAACAGGAATACCAAAACTTTTACAATTTTAAGAAAATAGACGCCGAGACCTCCTGGATTGCAGCAATAAATTAACAATTAATGAAACCAGTTCTATGAAAACACGTTTTTAATTTTTCAAACCTTTCCCGCCAAGGTTTTGCCATAAGCAAAGCATGCAACCTAATAATACAACCATGCAATTACAAGCATGCAACCTAGTAATATATATTAGATATGAAAATGAAAACAAAAAGCGTACCGTATATATACGGCACGCTTAAAACGTCGAGACATCAGATTAACTGTGCGTGCGATGCGGTTATTTTGATGCCGTTTTGGAGCTTCCATGCTGAGACTTTGCAAAACAGATCTTTCGATGTTCATGCTTTCTTACTCGTTGAAACTGCAGCGTTGCGGTTAGCTTTGATGAGGGATAAAAAAAAAAAAAAAAAAAAAAAAAAAAAATTGAAACCATGATTCTATCTATACATCAGTCAGTTCCTCTCGGATTTTCCTCTCTCTTTCACCGCCTGAATTTATGTATGCATTTGCGTACAGGAAGTAAATTTACCGCACTTGGTCCTTAGACGAGCTGCAATTTCAAGCAAAACCTGTTCAGTTGTGCACCTTTTTTGTGTTTGTGTATCGATCCATTTGCTGCTCTCTATTTGTAGATTGCAAACGAACGAAGGAGTGGAAAGGTGACAAGGCCTGCGTTGCCAAATCTAAAAAAAAAAAAATATAACAACTATAAAGCTTGCTGCGCAAATCGTAGGTCAGCAGAATTTTTATTTGATTAACATCAGATTTTCTGTCAAACCCAAGTTAACAAACGATCCTGTTGTCAATTGATTTGGGATTTTTTTTTCCCCGATTTTATGTTGGTAGGAACTTCTTGAACATACTGTATAGTGTGGCAAACAATTGCCACTATCTCATTAACTAAGGAATTCTATCATTTATCTTATTAAAGGTAGACTTGGCAATGTTGGACGAAGAAAACCGTTCGCTGTTCGAGCTTGAACTTACTTGTTTGTTCACTCGTTTGTTCGTTCTTTCGTTCGTTCGGTGATTCGTTGATTCGTTCCATGTTTGCCGCTGAGCTGCTCTTAAAAATTGGCTCCCCGATGAACCACCGGTTGACGAAAATAACGCACTACCTCGGTCATCAATATGACTGTAACTCACGAGAATACTTTGATTTGTAATCTTTTTTCAATCGATTGAATCATCGGTAGATTAGAGTATTTACGTGGGTTGTTGTCACACTGCTGAACGTGACAGCGTAATCTTTTTGTCAACGGGTGGAACTAACGGTGATAAAAAAAACTTATACCTTTTAAGATCCGCAAAACGACAGTCAGGGCTTGTTAGTTCGTTCGTTCTCATTCGTCCGTTAGCTCGCTTTGACTCGATTCTGTGTTAAAGAAGCAGTAACCTGAAACTGAACCCAGCATTTTCATGGTTTCCCCATTCCGTTTCTCGCGGTCGCTTTATTACGGGCAATGTTGCCAAATTTTCCGATAAATTACCAGCTTTTAGATTACGTCAAATGGGAAAAATCGGATAATCATCCGAAAGATGGCAACACAGATTACTACGAGCACAGTGGCCCGTATCGGAGAATGAGGCTCTTGATGCAAATAGTTTTATCGATGAATGAAAAGTCGGACCCTGTGCGTAAAAACCATACAGGAAAACAAAAACAAATAATTAAACAAAAAAACAAAACAATAAACAAACAAACAAAAACCGTACGATTGCAATACAAATTATGTATGTTAGAATTCTGCTAATTCAATTCGAATATACAAGCGTTGCCGCTCGCTACCTTAACCCTTTAAGACCCGGGCCCAAATTTGTTTTGCCCCGACGATTTTTGGATTACGGTGCGCATGATGAGCTTTTACAAAATAAAATAAAAAAAAAGAGACAGGGAAAGAAAAAGAAAAAACTTTGGTATCGTAAGTTGGGCCATTTTTCTACCATAGGTTTTGTCAGCGCTACCACAGTGTTTTTTTCTATTTTTTTTTGTGTACACAGGGGTTTAAATGGCCGTAATAATATCAAAATTTGATCCCTGTTGTATCTAATTGCAGCTTCTCTATGACAACTACTTTTTCCGCGTAGAAAGTTGCAATTGAAGGGGGGACCCCCCCCCCCCCCCCCCTTGTGACCCATTCGCATTCGACCGCCTTATTTGAATTTTTTCAAACGCACTTTTTCAGTTTGAGAGTGGATTTTGAGACTTTTCGATGCCTTTAATGTGATTGTCACTTGATTTTACGAAGTGATCGACCCTCCATAACGCTGTAGCAAAAGTCTGCAACAGACCTTTGAAGTTTAGTGGTGAATTTCGGCTTATCGATTGCTCTATTCTATTTGATCCAACTATTAAAGCCTGTACAAAGGACTTTTTTGAAATCTTTATTTCAAATAGCGCCCTCGCAATCTATGCGCCATTAAACAGAGCAATTGCAACGGCCATCACCAAGTTTAGCCACCTTCATCGCAAATCGCACGATCGAATTAATCCTCAAATCAGCGGGCCGATTATTTACTTTATCGTTAAACCGATCGTTATAACTGTCTACGAGTGATGCTATTGGTCGAAAATTGTAAAACTTGGCTGTTGCTATGGTAACCATCGTTAGAGTCTCGTTTTATAAAGGCTTCTCATGAGTAACCTTTAAAAAACGGGCATTATAACGATGGTTACCATAGCAACGGCTAAGTTACACAATATTCGACCAATAGAATCATTCATACACAGTCTTAACGATCGGATTAACGATAAAGTAAATGATCGGCCCGCCGAGCGTACTGATTGCAAACTTTTACTGCTTATGACGCATCAAAGAGGATACATGTGACCGATGAGCTCTAATTTGAAGATCGATAAGTCCGATTGTATAATCATCAGCGCGACATAAAGTGACTGCGGACTTGGTGATAACCCTTCAAACCCGAGACATTTAATCCTAAAATTATGAAACGCTTTTTTTTCTTTTTTTCTTTCTTTTAAATAAAAGAGAAAAAAAAACTAGATTTCATGCTTTCGTCCAAGTAACTCCACCTTCGGCGTACCTACAAATAAGAGCTAACTTCTGAATGAACTATATGACTCATAGTTTGATGACAAAATTCATGAATCGACTCCATTTATCTCTCTTGTCGTATACTTACAGTTTTGGTCTTTCAGCTGGAAGATATATTCGTATCATCCCGAGTGTTGTCATTACCTCTCAAGAATAATATCTTACATCACGTGACCTATAGCTCAAAGTTTGTCGTAAAACGTTTCATTTGCACTAAGAAAAAACTATCGTTGAATTAACCAAAACGCTCGTCCCATCTGATCCAAGTCAATGGGGCAGTTGCAAGGGTCTGAAATGTTGTGTTTTTTTTATCAAGATTTTTATCAAGAAATGAAAGTACTTGATGAGCTGAGGACAAAGATGCCTTTGGTTTCTAATTAAGTCCCATTGCTCCAAAGATGAGATTCTGGTGCAACAAAATACATTATTTTAAATGGAGATTCCGCGTAGTGACGTCACTACACACACGTTTTTTTACAACTTTACACGTGTGTAACTCCAAAACCGGGACACTTGCGAGAAAACCAAAGGCACCATTGTTTTCAGCTCATCAAAAACTACCAGTTTCTTTATAAAAAACACCAAATTTCAGACCCTTGCAACTGCCCCATTCTTGCTATATTAACCAGAAGTTCTGGTTGAACTAACGAGTGCTCTGGTTGTACAGAAAAAATCGTTGGATCATTAAGATGTCTGGTTATTTTGAAAGGAATTTTTCACTAACCCATTTTTAATCGTTCCTTCATTCCGAAAATGCATTTTTTCTCCGTAGTGGACAATCTGGCCGCGTTGCTTTTTTTCATTTTAAATCCATAAAAATGATCGAACCATCCCATCGAGAGTGCAGCGAGAACACACCACGGTGTTTATTTTGCCTAACTCTATAATTTAAGGCGCCCGTCGTTACATTCTTTTTCTATAGTTTCGAGTAGCTTTCATCGCCAATAAAAGAAATTGAAGTGTGAGGTAGATCCGAATAGTTCTGATCCGAAAACAAATACGAGTATACTCGTTCCACTGGCGCAACCAGGGTCTCTTCCATCTCTCCCATTTCACATTTGAATGTATAAGTAGGAAAAAGACAGAAAGAGGGGGTTTTAATGCGACGTTTCATACGTTTTTTAATGGAGAAAAGAGAGAGATGAAGAAACTCTCGGTGCGCCACTGACTCGTTCTCTATACGAGGGTATATGCATGCGCAGCGATTGAAAAGGCTGTAAAGTAACAAGGAAATTACACGCTGAACGTTTCAGTAAATTAAATTGTCCCCATACATGCAGGACCGGAATAGCCTTTTCGCAAATGAGTCTTCAAAACATTGGATCATTAAACCCCCTCCCCCCCTCCCAACCAAACCCCCCCCCCCCCCACCAACAAATGTACCGAATCACGCCACTTATGATAAATCGATGATTAGCGCACCGGTGATCGCATTGTCCGCCGAATATACTGCGCGCGTCCCATCGTCTGTCTCTTCGCGTATATCTCATGAAGTATCGCCGTGTACAATGTTGTCAGATCGAACTGTCGGCAATTTTTTCATTTTATTTTTTATTTGTGTGTGCATTGCACTCACAAATACCACTCACTCATACCCTGCATCTATACGCGAATATTTGTCAGTATTCTGACTATTATTGTAAACTAGCGGGCAGCCCGACTTCGTTCGAGTGGGGGCTGCTTTACCAAGGACCCCAGCGGGCCGATCCTTGAAATTCGCGACTTTTGGGTAGACTGAATAAGAATGGAAAACGGTGATCGGTAGATACGAGTCACGTGGTTGCCTAGTCTAATCAAACTACAGAATTTATCTAATTGGTTATCGGGCCGTATTGGAGTACCTGATAACCAATTAGATCAATTCCGTCTTTTGATTAGACTGGGCAACCATGTGACTCGTCTCTACCAATCACAGTTTTCCATTCTTATCCAGTCGCGTCTTTTCTCTGTTTTTTGTTTTTTGTTTTTTTTTGTTTGATCATTTGATTTAATTTTGTCGTTGTTGTTGTTGCATTCATCACATACTTTAATAATTAATTCAGTTAACCCCCCGAGGGTCGATTTCTTTAGGGTTAAATAAAAGAGACATCGATACATCGCAATTTACAAGCCGCGAATACTCTTGAACAATCGATGTTTTGATTACCTCCCATTGAATCCTACGCAAAAGTTTCGATGTCTTGGGGGTTCAGTTGAACCCTTGAGGATCGATTCTTTTCAATAGGGGTAAATGGGGGTTATACAGGGATACACGTCGTATTTCATGAGCCGCGATTGCAACGTATTTATAATTTGGCAACAATTTTTCGTAATACTGCCATTGAACACACTAAGCGCTATCTAATTGTCGCGCGCCAAGATTTAAAGCGCTCTACAAACAAGAGTTTGGTAAACAACCCATTTTTGAACGCTAATTTCATTATCTCAGTTCTAATTGATAGGGCTTATTCGGAGGCGCACGATACTCTCAATGTATCGCTGCGGTTCCTTTCCAGCAGCCAGACGTCTGCTCTACTTTCTAACGGCGATCTGGTGGAACTTGTGCTAACTAGAGTTCGTGATAGGTCCCGAATTATTCAACTGGAGAACAATTGCGTTCGCAAGTGAAATCAGGCAACGTTTCAATGGAGCTGTTGCAAACTTTTGCTACAGGCTTATTAATAGTTAAAACTGGGGCAATACCCTGTAAAATTAACGATTAGCGCACTAAAAAATCACGAAATCCACTCCTAAACTCACAAAATCCTTTTAAATGTGAGACTGTAATGGCGGCCGAGGCCGCGGTTTTCTTATGGCAATTGTATGCTTCTTCTTCTTCTTGTGTGGTGTTGCGAGAACACCTCGTGTAGATGGCGCTGATTGAAGATAGGGAACCCCAATGAAAACCGCGGCCCCGGCCGCCATTACGGTCTCGCGTTTAAAAGCATTTTGTGAGTTTAGGAGTAAAAGCATTTCGTGAGTTTAGGAGTGGATTTCGTGATTTTTTAGTGCGCGAATCGTTATTTTTACTGGGTATTACCCCATTTTCAACTATTAATAAGCCTGCAGCAAAAGTTTGCAACAGCTCCATTGGTCCATTCAAACCTTTGAAAAATATCTAAATATTTCCCGCGCGACTAATCTGCGATGTCGCAATGCTGATTTAATCACGAAAAGCTTTGGACATCCCCCCCCCCCCCCAGTTTTTACAGTTGAATACCTTACGTTTCGATCGTCGAGGTTTCCGTCTGATTGGATCCAGCAGACTACCGTAGCCCCCCCCCCCCTCTCCACCGCAACCCTCCATACACTCTTGGGTGGTTTATTTGAAATTGGAGTTAGGTTTTCCGTACTAGGAGTGAGTCTTAGATTTTTGAACTTTTTAATTGGTCCCCTCGTTATTTTACATCAGAATAATTGACAGTCCGTTTGCCTGTACAGAAAAAAAAAAACATTGCAAGAGCTCCATTCTGTTTACCGCGTTTTTCTCGTTAAATCTTCGCCGTGGGAACAGTGGAGAGTGAAGCATCAGGATGCCAATTATGAATCCCCCGTCATCTCTGGGATAACTTTGTGAATTTGAAGGTTGATTCTTACAGATTTCATCGTGAGAATCACATGGCGGCACCAACAATGGGTCTGTTGCAAACTTTTGCTACAGCGCTATAGAGTGTGCAATCTGATGTAAAATCGCCTGAAAAGTCCAATGATGGCATCAGGAAGCAATGAAATGCAACAATAAACTCACAAAATGCGTTTAATGAAATCCAAGATGGCGGCAAAATATCGAGCAATCTGTATGCATGCACCACGAACATTCAAGGATAGCCAACCTCACAATATCCATCACAACCAATCACAACGTAAATAAACACATAACCTCTATCTGCAGTGAGGTTGTCAAAGTTGGCAATCCTTGGATGATCACGGTGCATACATTCAGATTCCTCGATATTTTGCCGCCATCTTGGATTTCGATAAACGCCTCTTGTGAGTTTAATATTGTATTTATTGACTTTATGATGCCACCAATGGACTTTTCAGGCGATTTTACATTGGAGTAAACACTTTTTATCGCTGTAGCAAAAGTTTGCAACAGACCCATTCCATCAAAAAAGTTGTATACGCTTTAGCGTAGTAAGAGAGAAATACGGCACTCAATTCCATGTTTGTACTACTTTTTAGTTTAGTTAAACGTAAAAACGTATAGTGCATACGTACACGTGGATGAACCATCTGATGTTTGAGCTAGAGTCCCTATATGTAGAGAGTTAAGACAAGTGAAATCATGGGCGCCGCCATTGGATGCGATTTTGCACATTTGTTTACATTCTGAGGCCGCTGTTGCGTTTTGCTCCGCTGCAAAGATTACAGTTCCGCTAAGTTTGTAACGATGTAATCTTTCCCTGCTTTTATTGATCGACATGTGTTAACGCTTTTAATGATTCTTTTGAGATTTATAGACATTCTTGTGGTGCATCATGTTTAAAATTCAGATTCATCGCAAATTAACTCTTTTATCTGTAAAAGACCGTTGGTAAACAAAACAAAAGTGCAAAATCGCATCCAATGGCGGCGTCCGTAGAGCCTAAAATTCATCGACCAATCAGAAGTTGATTACCTTCTTGTCTTAACTGATAACTCTCTACATATAGGGACTATAGTTTGAGCTAAGTTATTTATTCCGGGAGCGAGTAATGGTCTGATCAGTGATCATTATATTTTTGCTGCATTTTACCTCAGAATTGATAGCCTATTTGCCTACAACATTGTCTTGCTAGAGCTCAATGGGGCTCGTGCTAACTTTCGCTATTTATAGTTAATGCTTGAGTAAAATCCAGCAAAAATTACGATCGGTACATTAAAATTTACGAAATTCACTTACAAGTTACAGACTCACATAATGACTTCAAATTTTATGGCGTTGTGGCGGAGCTACGCAGTTATTTACCATGGGAGATTCCTATCTATAATTTTATGCTTTCCTCTGTGTGTTTCTATGTGGAGAGAGGGAGAGACGAATTAGATAGGGATCTCGTCATTACGCCTTAAACTTAAAGTTTTATTTTGTGAGTCTATGAGTGAATTTCCTAAGTTTTACTTTCTCACTCTAATGAAATTAGAAAAATTGAGAAAGTATTGCAATGACGCAGAGATTTTTGATGCATTTTCTTGGCCCGCTGCGATTAAATCAATCATGATAATTATAAAATAATTGGCTCTTATCATGCCTAATACTATCCTAAAGAACATCCATCCATGGTATTTCAATATTTCTTAACCATATGTGGTAGGGAGGAGTAAATGCACAAAATTTCTGTGGCGTCTGTCTGTCTGTCTGTCTATCTGTAGTCATAAACGTGAAACCCAGCATAACTTTTGAACTACTTATCCATATGCATCCAAATTTTGCAGAGATGTTGCTTTTAACATTCCCCAGTGGGACTTTTTTTGTTTTTTTAAAATTTTAATTTTTAGGTTAGTTATGGATGAAAAATGGTTTACATTAAATCAATGGGAAAATGGGTCAAAGAAGAGAAAAATTTAAATATTCTAAAGATGGTCTGGGGGTCTCCCCCAGAATACTTAAGGGGGGTCTGGAGGTCTTCCCCAGAATACTTAAGGGGGGTCTGGGGGTCTCCCCCAGAATACTTAAGGGGGCTGGGGTCTCCCAGAATACTTAGGGGGTCTGGGGTCCCCCCCAGAATTCTTAAGGGGGATCTTGGGGCCCTTCAGATAAAAATGGAGGGAGAAAGTATTCGTAGGATGTTCCCTACAGTTTATTTTTTTTACTGTGCTCATCGTCGTTATCGTTTTTGAATTTTACTCAAGAATTAACTATTCAATCGCATGTATAGCAAAAGTTAGCGAGAGTCCCATTATTCCATAACCACCGTCACCTCACATAAAAGCATATATAGTCTCCCCTTTCGCTCTATTTGAAAGGCGCAAAGAGTGGCTGGTGAGGCAGGCGGTGCCGGCGAGGCGCCCGTTGAAACTTTCACGGTCAGGCGTGCGGAATTCGCTGTAGAATTCACGTCCATACCCACCTGTGAATCACCAATTTTTAAAGCGGATATTGGTGGACCGATGCTTGATGCGATGATATGAGTGAGTTGTGGGATTGCCGTACTATGCCCCAGCCGCTCCAGCCCCCCCCCCCCCCCCCCCCACCCCCCGTGCCCCATGCGCACACGCCCAACGTTGAATACAGCTTTGCATCATCTTTGTATGACTTTCACCGTAAGAAATTCGCTTTAATAATGCGTTCCGGGCTCTTCACCAGCGTTGCCATTTTTCAGATAATCGTCCAATTTTCCCCCATTTGACTTTTAATGTAAAAGTTGCGGTCATTTAAAGGAACATCTGGCAACATAGCTCTTCACTGCTCATGATCTTGACTCCTATTTGAACCGGTGAATTATGAATCATCGTATCGGGCACCCGGTTGTTTACAGTATGCCTCGGAAGTTCTCACATTGCTGGCCCAAGTTAAGGAACACGGATTTCATTCGCATAAAAAAAGCAGGGTTCTAGCATAAAATACTACACTCAGAATGGAAACTTAACTCGTTATGATTATTTTGAAACATTTTTTAACTTCGAGTGTCTTCGGGTCCTCCATGTTGGGAAAAGAGCATTTCCGGCAATCTTCGGCAACTGGCTGGATTGTGGTTGGTCGTGCGTCAACTGTGTCCACCAGGGGTGAAAAATGTGCCCTACCTAGCGATCTGCCGATACCGTGAAAATTAGAACATATTTGGGACTTTGAGGAACTTTGTCACAGTTTTTTTTTCGATGGCAACAAAATTTTTCCGGAAAATGGCCTCAAAATGTCAAAAATATCGGTCATTTTGCGTACTTACAATGGTAAAATGTCAAATTGAACGGGGGGGGTGGGGGGAGAGAGAGAGAAAAAAAAGGGTCATCGCACTTGTCAAATTTTTGTGAGGAAATTCGAAAATTCTGTGATGAAAAAGTCCCGGATTGTGTGAAACTTCCGACGTTTCGGAACATTTTGCACACCTGGCGTCAACCTAGCTGATTGTAAACATAACTGCGGAAAGCACGTTCGCCATAGCTTAGCCTTTATTTCCGTTATGGATGTAATATTTATGCACACCCTGTATAGTGACTCTATGAGACAGGTGTTTTTCAACTTGATCATGGTCAGGACTTCTGGAACATACTGTGTATGTGTACACACGCTGAATGCGAGTCGCGTACTCGCACCCAACTTGTACCGGTGTCATAATCCCCCGCAATCTTCGGCGCACAATGCCACGAAAACTTTCCCCCACGAGTGTGTTTCCCTGAGATCCGTTTGGAGCTAGGAGTCGGAACTATATCGCCGAAGTTTTAGTTTTGCAGCCTGATGCCTATACCATCCCAACTTGATTTCAGTTCGATTTAAGTTTGCTTCACCTTGTTCCAGCAATGAGCTGTTTTAGTTAAACGATTCGTCGATCGATGTTAGGTGACGTTTCTAAACAAAAGGCTGATTCAATCGACGACTTGTGAACTAGAGATTGGATGTACTGCGGGTGGCCTATTTACTGTGCGTAACGCTCCTAGAGCCCTCTGCCGACAGGCAGAAGTGGAGCTGAAAATCGGAGTTCGAGCCATTTCTGTATTACTTTCTCTATGCTAATCTGTTTGAAATTTCTTCCTGAAATTTGCTTGAACAGCTCCAGGTCGTCCACAGAAGGTTTTGACTGCGATTTTCTCTTGACCCTTCACTGCATGGCCTACCTTTTCCCCATGCAGTTCAAAAAATGATTTTTCGTTTGAGTAATGGAGCTTTTGCTACAGGCAAACGGACTATCAACTCAGATGGAAAACGCGGTGAAAATAAAGACGGGACTATCGAAAAGGTCGAAAACTCACTCCTCGCAGAAAAAACTTGGCTCAGACGAATTTGCGTGGTTTTTGCATGGTTTTTGTCGAGAGAGATAGACCCAACATTCGAATTTAAATTGTATGGTGGCTCGAAGTACCTACTCAGGGATATACCGTGGCGATGCAGTAAAGGTTTAAGACAAAATTATGACATTTTGCTGACGCTTTTTTTTTTATCCTCTGTGAAGTAAGTGATAGAGGGCTTTTTAACCCTGAATATTTTCAGAAAAATGAATTTTCTTGTATAAGTTGTTTTGACGGCGTGTGTTGGTTAAGTAGGACCCTTCTGCGACGTATTAGTGTCCCTGACAAGCACCAAACATCAGTATTATTTTTAACTTTTACAGTATATTTCAATAGTTTTTCGCTTATACATATTTTACGGAAATTATGCTAATCAATGGAATTTGGGCCGCTGATTTTAAAAATTGGTTTAGTTTCTGTACTTATTTCTCCCTGACTTAAAAAATTTTGTTGCATTTTTTGCAATAAAGTTTAAATAATTTTGAAAAAACTAGGATTTTTCGTTTGAAACTGACGATAAGGCTAAATCCGTTCTTGGCTGGTCAAGTTACATAGGAAAACTCGTGTAATACGTGGATAGAGGTCTAATCGTTGGGGGGGGGGGCACCTAGTTTTGTGCTTATTGAGAGCGGACAGCTTGGCGCTTAAGCATAAAAATCGTGTTGGTTACCTGAAAAGTCCACGTCAATCATATATTTGAAGGTGTAAAATTGATTTCTTTCGTAAAGGTACAAGTACACTGTAGTCGCTCGTTGAAAACACAGTTTCGTTGAAAAATGGGTTAATCTAATACCGCGATGGCGATGTCGCGTCGCCATCCTCGCGCATTGCGTTTACGTTGGTTCAATTAATTAGAGGCGTCTGAAAGCAAGGGAAGTAGAACCAGTTAACAAATACAGCAATTAGTCGAAGACTGGACGTGAAAGGGAAGAAAAAGAAGAAAAGACGCGCGGAGGGAAAAAGCAAAAGCTCATGCTCAAGCTTGGCGAAGTTGGAAGATGAATGGAATTGGAAAGAGATTTGAATCGAACTCGCGCGTCGGAGATCGGTGTTGTGAAATCGTGCGGGCAGATTTACGATGACATGACGAACTATCGATGTCCGAATCTTTTTTGGCAGCACTGCCTGTAAATGGGTAATTCTGTGGTAAAGAGTTGGACGTTTTGCAGACGCCGAAAATGGCACAGAATGGCGATTAATTAGTCCATGGAGGTGTAAAAACCTTTAAAAACAAAAAAAAAAAACAAAAACAAAACAAAAAAAAAAAAAAAAAAAATTCAACAAAATACAACAATGTATAGCCATGAAACTTACGAAAACCACCTCTCAACTCTTAAAATACTTCTAAAGCGTGACCGAATAGACCTGTCTAGTGATGACGTCACGATCAAAATTGGACCCAAACAAATGCTCTCTCTCGCTCACCTTCGTGATTTACCCATAAGAAATCTGATGCACATTTTGAATGAAAATTCATGCTACCGACAACCATTTTCACAAGTTTTATTGAACTGTTAGATTCTGCTTCCCTGAACCCTTTATGGACCAAGCCCGAGTATACTCGATTTTCTTATCTGGTCTATTTCACATTTTTTCCGTCCTCATTCGGATTAAACTCGATTATCAATGAAACTTACGAGAAAAGCTTCGTTCGGCGCCTTCAATTCGTCGTATAGGCAATTCCAACTCCCACGAGTACGAACAGTTAACTACATTTCCTACAGACAAAGAGCGTTCTTTTGAACCACCTGGTCTGTAATAGTTCCCTTGAGATATTGTATAGGGAGTACCGACACGACGCTTTAGATTGACAGGTCGATTTTGTCGACCGCGTGAACGCATTCGAAGGTTAAGTTCGACAGTGGACCAGTGGTGAACTGGCGGATTTGCCGGCATACCGGTCCGTTCCCATACGTTCCTCTACGAATCGACTCCTTTCGTGTGGAGCCTTCGATGTCGTCGACTCCTGCTCGACTCCGTGAGAGCCTAAAACCATCGACCAATCACAACTCGTTGAGCTCGTGTCGGTACTCTCTATACAATATTTCCATCAAGGGACTCTAGTCTGTTATGGGTTAAAGCATCCTTTATCTGCGACAAAATTGATAAAAGATCCCAAGGAATTTACAATCAAATTATGTCGAAAGAAGTGCTGTTCTGTCTCACGGTCTCTTCACAGAAAAAACACTTTGGTATAGCGCTGACAAAACCTTTGGTAGAAAAATGACCCAGCAAAAGACTTTAGTTGGGCCAACCAAATTTTTTATTCACCCAGCAAAATCTCTTTTGTTAAGCGTAAAGAAACTTTGGTTGGCTCTACTAAAGTCTTTTGCTGGGTCATTTTTCTACCTAAGGTTTTGTCAGCGCTACCAAAGTGTTTTTTGTCTATTTTTTCTGTGTTATGGGCGTATCACCGCCATGACACTCAATCATCCCAACCTCTCTTCGCATCGAAGCTTGCTCGAGATATAGCGCGTGTTGTGATGGTCCCAATGAGCCCATATCCTAGAATTTTTGCCCTTGAGAAACTGTGAGTGAGACAAGGACAAAACATAACATAAGACTCTCTTCGATATAACTGAGATTGTGAATTAATGCGTGATGTTTCGAAAATGTCGAAACGTAAAACGTGCGATTATATTTTAAGGCACGTGGAATGCAATGGTGTAATGAAATGTGAGAGAACTTGTTGTTCTCTAGCATGACTTTGCATTTGAAATTTTGAATCCTGTTTCTTATGGGGAAACACACGAGAGCGAAAGAGATGGAGCATTTATTTGGATCCAACTTTTTTCGTGACGTCGTACGAAACAGGTCCCGGGTCCATGGCGGTGGGTGTTGGACTGCTGGACACTAATAATCGCAGAGATTCCCGACTAATATACTATGTCACTCCTTCAAGGAGTGACCAATAATAGACGACTTTCCTTTGGAACCAGTGTCACCAGGTGACACGGTATGACGGTACCATTAATCGGCTAAATAATATTAATCCTAATCAGTGGCGTAGCGGTCAATTTGGCAACGTTCCTGTTCGTCCACTTAACCCATGAAAAAGATCGAACTATTGGATGTTCGGTGAACACTTTCGCATTCGACCTATTACATGATTTTAAATGGACACTTTACAACATTGCCAATTGGACACAAACCTTTGGTAAAACTTTGAGTAAACTTTGGTAATTGGTTATGATGTGAATCTTCCTTCCCAGCGTTACGAATTGTAAATTAAACGACAATGTCCCATTTATAATTTTATGGTCCCTTTCACCAAGGTACAGTCGCCGCGTCTTAAATCATTTTATGAAGCTTGGGGGGGACATCCCTGTTTTTCCCCAATAGCCCAAACCTAGAAATTTTTGGGGTCTTTAGCAATCTGTATAGACCAACATAACAAGCCTTTCGCAAAAGTTTTGATTAATGCGTGATATTTCATAAAATGTTTAAAACTAAAATAAATTTTAAATAAATGGTTTATTAACTTGTTAAAGACGTTTTTTGCTGCAAGTTCTACAGTAACGGACCGTTTAATTAACCTTGAAATTACATACCTTTTTATAAGAGTAAAAAAAAAAAAAAAAAAAAAACAGACGGGATGACCTCTTGACTTTTCAAAACCATTGTGGTTTCTTAATACATCAAAAAATTTACAGTTTCTTTTGTTGAACTTGCTGAAAAGAAAAAAACACTTTTGACCAAAATATTCATTCGTTTGGTAGCTTCAAACGTTGTTATGATGCAATTTCTATGACAATCGTGGGCGTCAGCAAAAAGTCCTGGGACCCAAAAAAAATGTCGGGACTGACGGTCCTCGAAAGGCGTTGGATGGTGAGCTCTTGCGTGGGATTTTCCATGGCCGGAAGTGCTCACCAACCATCTGCGTGCGGGACCGTCCCGTCCGCCATGAAAACATTTTTCCAGCCTTGCTCCTGCATGAATCAAACATTTTCTCTCGAATTGTACCCAAATGCTATTCCCTTCATAAATTTTTGATTTAATCGCGTGTTGATTTGTTTCGAAAAAAAAAAAAAATTATACTATAACTCGTGGCAACGCTGCGCTGCGCGTATCTAGGTACCAGCGTTGCCATTTATCAGATAATCACAGCTTTTCTCATTCGCATGTAATGTAAAAGTTTCGTCATTAATATGTGTAAGAAAATCTGGCAACAATGCGAGGTACTAGGTACCCATCTTCACGTGTAGCGAATCGAATTGTTGGCTGTTAAGCTCGTGCCAATTGTCCAATTGACGCTTCACAAAGCAAGCTCTCGACTTATTGTCAGTCTTTTGTCCCTCTCCCCCTCTTCTTCCCCCATCATTCTTCCCCTCTCTTCTCCTCTCCTCCCTTCGCCTTATTCCTTTTGAAACTTGGCGAATAATTCTTTCACTGTAGTTAGAATGCGTCCGTTGTGGTCGATCACCTTCACTCTTTCTCTCCTCTCTCCTCTCTCCTCTCACCCCCCTTTCCTCTCTCTCTGCTCACTCTCGCCCTCTCTCTTACTCTCACTCATAGCTATTGGCACTTTTTCGCCTGCGAACAGTAAAATGCAAAATTATGTACACGCATGGTGATTTTTTGCTGTTCTCGTGCTCCCCTTGATCGACTCTCAACCTCAACCCCAGTTTTGTCTATCTTCATTTATAAGCCTCGGGAGCAAAGACCGCGCACTTTTAACATATGGCTCTTCTCTTCCTCCCCTTGCTTCTTTTTTTTCTTTTTTCTTCTCTTGATTCTTCTTGTTCGAGGTTGCATAATCATTTTTTTCCCAGCTTTTAATCCGCTGCAACGTAACCATATTCTTCAAAAATCATATTTTATTTTCAGGGCTGGGCTGTGGCGGCTCATTTTCGTGGCAAAAACATAGTCTTTCCATTTAAACCTACGTACAATAATCGATCTTCAGAACATTCCCCGAATCTCTGAAAAATCGACTATTTCACGTAGGTTCAAATGTCAAAAAAACATGGTTGCCGAATAACACGAGCCGCCACTGGGTTTGGGTGCAATGGGGCAGTTGCAAGGGTCTGAAATGTTGTGTTTTTCATACAGAAAATGAAAGTATACTCGCGATGAGCTGAGAACAAAACTGCCTTTGGTTTCTAATGAAGCCCCATATTGTTCCGGAGATGAGATTTTGGCTCAAAATACATTGTTTTAAATGGGAATTTCGCTTAGTGACGTCACTACGCACACGATTGTTTGCAACTTTACACGTGTGTATCTTCAAAACCAGAACACATTTGAAAAAACCAAAGGCTCAATTGTTTTCAGCTCTTCAAGAACTATCATTTTCTTCATAAAAAACAACGTTTCTGACCCTTACAACTGCCCCATTGCCCCTTCGCAACGATCGGAACTTTTCACGGAATAATCAGACACCGAAACATTTCTGACCAATCGCGGCATGCATCGGTGAGTTTTTCGGTCTCACCGTTGCAATGGGAACTTTTTGTGTACTCGTTTCGCAAGCTGCGGGGTCAAATAGCGAGGTTGGGGTGACAATACAGTGAGTTCGGAATCTCATCACTGCAATAGTGCATCCGAACCATTGTCAAGCGCAGCACACTCGAACCTGATGTAAAAATATGTTTATAAAGCGTTGTAAAATCCACAAAACTTGTTAATGTTTAATCTTGAACAGTGTTCTTCACCGAAAAAAAAGCTAGGTCTCTAGGTATCCCCAAAGTTTACGCCCTCTTTCACCGGCAATAGTTTGGGAAAATATCTTCTTTTTTAGACCAAAAGTTTGGGGAAATATTAGACAGTTTTGAAGCCTTTCTCTAACTTTCAGTCTGAATTTCCCCTAAGTTTGACAATATTTCCCCAATTATACTTCATAAGGGTCACGTGACGAAGGGTCAGAGTGAGAGAGATAGTTTGGAACGCTCAACGAACTATTTCACCGGATGACGTCATCACTAAAACCGCACTAACTTTACCGAAGGTGCAAGAGAAACTAACCTAACCTCAAGTATAATAATCTTTGCTCGAAATCTTTGTGAATCGCCTTGAAAACTTTTCAAAGTAAAACCACGTCTAAATGATGCAGGGATTTGCTCGTGTCGTACAGTATATAGGGTGTTTCAGACCACGCGGGTCAGACATTTTTCATCCCTAAGAAAGTTTTGAATCATAAGAAATTGGCCCAAAATTTGTCATTTTTGATACTTTCAATAACCCCCGAGGAGGGTTCAAACACATTTTCCTGTTTTCTCGAAAAAGTTTTCTATGAAGTTTTATAAAAAGTTTGTACCCTTAAAGTAGAGCCAATTACCGACATTTTTGCTGTTCAATTTTTTTTCCCCAAAACTTTTCTATTTTTGGGGGGATGGGGACCGTTTGGAAAAACTTTGAGTCGGCTTTTCTGACATTTTGTTGAGAATTTCTAAAAAATCTTAATTGATTCCAAAAGAACAGGCCAAGACCTTATTTCGATTGATGTGCCTCATTTTACCCTAAAGTGAAAAATTGAGGTGTTTCTCGGAATAGTAAAATTTTGGGGCTTCAATGGCAGATTCGGCTCGATCTGAAGCCTCAATATTTTGTTTCTGTTGAAAATGCCTTTTTTTTTAAACTTTAAGGTATTATGTGGCACTCTGGCACATCAATCAAAAGGTCTTGATCTGCGGTCTTAGAAATTCTCAACATGGTGTCACAAGGGCCGATTCAGAATTTGACTAATAAGTCCCCATAACTCAAAAAAGTTTTTTTTCCCCCAGGGGGAAAAAATAAAAAAATTGTAGGAGTCATAAAGCGGGAAATTGGCTGTGCTTGAAGGATATAGTTTTTTTTTTTTTTTTTTTTTTTTTGTTTTTGTTTTTTTTTTTATAAATAGGATACTTTTTCGAGAAAACAAGAAAAATTTGGTTGACCCCCCTCCCCCAAATATGTCCCAAGTGGCTGTCGGGGGCCATGGAAGATATCAAAAATGAAAACTTCTGGGTCAATGCCCTATCGCATTTCTTTGTGACTAAACTTTTTAATCTGCCGTTTGCGAGAAAAGCGTCTGATTCGGGTGGTCTGGTCTGGGAAACCCTGTACGTGTGCCAAATAGCTTTTGGTTCTTACTTTACCGAAATTCGATGTCACATCGAAAACTTCCGAAAGCCATGTATAAGGAAACGGCGGTTTCTGAAACGAAACCAGGTATTTATTTTCATGAACTATTAACGCGACCTTTTCCAATTTGTTTCGTGAGTTTGGGGGTTTGTTTTGCCTCCTCTGTCTCGTCGCCACTTGCTCCAATTAAACCGCAGCACCACCAGTCAGCACGCTATAGAAGAGCACGAACGTGTAAATAATTTTTGTGGAATATTTCTCGACGTTCAACTTCTTTGACTTTTCTTTCTCCTAGATAGCGAGAATAATTAATCTGAAGCAGCCCTGTTCCGAAGTTTAACCCGGTCAATGTATACTTTTCTCTCTCTCTGTCTCTCCCAGTTCAATGTTTCAACACCGTTCTAAACTTCCCCCGAGACAGCCCGAAGAAAGTTGTAATTTCTTCACCCATCCACTTGTTGACCGACAGTTCCTTGTACTGGTGGCTATCATTTTTGTCGTCTAAACTATCGTAGCAACTGACTAATATTATTGTCGGTAAAATATGTCAACACTTTTGTGGACTTAATCAAACGTTAAACGATACTCTTATTAGAGTTGAGAAAAAATATTAATACGGTCCACGAACATTTTGATGATTGATGATTTGGTGGCAAAGTATCTCAAAGAACTGAATTTGCAAAAAATGCGCTTACCTCCATAGTGCCCATCGTGTGTCCTAATGAACGTTGTCTATGAGCCTTCATTTTCCATCGATGCAATTCCATATCGCGTACGTACGAATAATTACAGCTTTGCGCGAAGAATGTTGACAAAGCGCCTTCATTTTCCATCGACGCAATGGGTCTGTTGCAAACTTTTGCTACAGCGCTATAGAGTGTGCAATCTAATGTAAAATCGCCTGAAAAGTCCAATGATGGCATCAGAAAGCAATGAAATGCAACAATAAACTCACAAAATGCGTTTAATGAAATCCAAGATGGCGGCAAAATATCGAGCAATCTGTATGCATGCACCACGAACATCCAAGGATAGCCAACCTCACAATATCCATCACAACCAATCACAACGTAAATAAACACATAACCTCTACCTGCAGTGAGGTTGTCAAAGTTGGCAATCCTTGGATGATCACGGTGCATACATTCAGATTCCTCGATATTTTGTCGCCATCTTGGATTTCGATAAACGCCTCTTGTGAGTTTAATATTGTATTTATTGACTTTATGATGCCACCAATGGACTTTTCAGGCGATTTTACATTGGAGTAAACACTTTTTATCGCTGTAGCAAAAGTTTGCAACAGACCCATTCCATATCCCGCACGTAGGAATAGTTATCGCGTTAATTTATCTAACTATAACAAGGCACTTTTATTTTACATGAACGCAATTCCATGTCGCGCACGTAGAAAGTTATCGTGCTGCACGATGAACGTTGACAAGGCGCCTTCATTTTCCATCGACGCAATTCCATATCCCGCATGTAGGAATATTTATCGCGTTAATTTATTTAACTCTAACGAGGCACTTTCATTTTCCATGAACGCAATTCCATGTGGCGCACGTATGAAGTTATCGTGTTTCACGATGGACGTTGACAAGGCGCCTTCATTTTCCATTGACGCAATTCCATATTGCGCATTGACTTATCATCATAGTTTATGCGTTCCGTAAAGAGGGTTGACATTTTGACGCAGCTATGTCGTTTTCCTTTTGACACAAATAATATTGCTTTTCACTTTTTGATCAATAATGTAGTTCCATAAATTGTAGGGTGCGGAGCAGATTATTCGTCGCCTGTAACGTCTTCCCCGAGAAACTAAACATTTTTTACCACAGTAATTTAAGGTTGATAATTAAATACTTTTTTCTCGAGTCTTCTTTTGAATTACACGGCGACTGATCGCTAGCCAATGTCAAAATTCTGAATTGAAAAGCACTAGCCGCCTGTTCCTTGATTTAACTTTAAAAAGGCATACGCGCAGAAGTAAAGTTATCAGAGACAAAAAATAGTTCAATCTCCCCATAAGAATGCTTGTAAAACGGGTCGCGGAAACTGTGCGAGTAAATGCACGTCAGATTTTCAAATTGCCAACACTATAAGGGTGCAATTCAGAAAATTTCCTTGAAATCTCCTTGGTTTGGACTTGAACTTTCCTCCAGGATCAATTTGCAATTTTAGAACTTATCTTGAGCCAAAACGCCTTGAAATTTCTCGAGGAAGTTTCAAGGGATTTTCAAGTGAGATTTGAAACGTAAATTTGCAATGGGTCTGTTGCACACTTTTGCTACAGCGATATGGAGGGTTGTTTCTAGTGTAAAATCGCGTAAAAATCACATTGGAAGCATCAAACAGTCATAAAATCCACTCGTAAACCCGCAAAAGGCGTTTTTAGAAATTCCAAGATGGCGGGCGAAGTGGCGAGCCAGCCTGCATGCATCCACCACGAGTAGCGGTGGACCGCGCGGCACATTCAAATAATAATGGCCGCCTGTCATCACAGCTGGCTTCATAAACAACGAAAATGTAAACACTGAAGACGTCTGCTTGGATTTCAACGTACATTACCTTATTTTTCGTGTTTTTTTGTTAATCTTTCTCAAATTCAATTAGATTAAAACTGTGTTTTTATTTCTTTACCTCACTGATTAATTTGTTTGCCGTCCACCGGCTCCAAGTATGATTCCAACTTCAATCATCATCCTTGGAAGTTCTGTGTGTTTTTGTCTCGTTTCGATAATTTTTCGACACAAATATCGGCTCCTTTACCTTTCAAAACCTACTGTGAGGAGTGTAAACTCTTTTACAAGCTCTCAGCGAAATTTCTGCGGTTCAAAAGTGCCTATGATTCTTAACTGGTTGGAGACCAAAATGTTGTTCTGTGGTCATTGCTCAGTGAAGTTCAGATTAAATCATAATCATACCATTCATTCAGTCTCCTCTCCTTTCAAGTTTTTGATTGCAATCTGTGTCTGTATTAGTGTGCCTGCACCTTTTGTTAAACCTCAGGTGTGTGGATTTGTTCCCATTTCTATGCGTTAGCCCCTGATTTGAACGTTTGGAGAGAAATTTTGTGCAGTTAGTCTGTAAATTTGAGATTGACTAAAACAGTTTCCTCTTTCTCTGATTGTTTGTTTGAAATCCGTGGCTAGTCATGAATCTTTTCTCTTGCCTCAAGTGTGTTGAGTTGTTTAACTCTCACCAGTAGCTTGTGTCAGAGAAAAGTTTTATTAGCAGTTGCGGAAATCGTCAGAGCTCTGCTGTTTAGACTAGCAGAATGTTTGTAACCGCGGAGGCAAGGTAAGTAGGAGCTAGGTAAGCACCTTTTCTGCACTATTTTCACAATTTGTAAGCCCAATTTAAATGTAAAGTGTGTCTCAAAGCTCTTCAAATTAGCAGTCAATTTTCAAAGCATTGATACGTAAGTACGAATAGTAGAAGTTTGTCAGAGCATCACTCGCGCTTAAGGTCTTTTCAAGTTGCTGGAGTGAGCAATTTTGATTTTATGAGCTGGGTTACATTGAAAGTGTCACTGATTGAATTTACTAAGGGTGCAATTCAGAGGCTTCACGGATATCACGTTGACTTGGCTTGGATTTGAACAACTATCCTTCACATTCAATAAGCAATTCAGAACAATGCCTTGAACCGAAATGCCTTGAGATTTCTTAAGGAAGTTTCGAAGGATTTTCAAGCAAGAACTGACTCAAATTGGCAATTCAGATATGCTTTAAAATCACACAGTTTGCCATTCATAAAGAGTGTCAAGGAGATAATTTCCAGTTAACATGTCAGCTACTCTGAGCTAAACTTGAGATTGCTCAAGAATTGCTGATTGACGTTGAGTGTCTTTGAGTTGTAACTTTTCTCACAGGGCTGGACTCCCAACCAAGTCAGTGAGATTTCGAATGAAGTCTCTGAATTGAATCCTTAGAGTATCAGCGGTCCTCCGCAGCGTAGTAAGTAGTTGATTCCATTCAATTTTTCTGGCTCTTTACATCAGCCTGGAAAAATTGCTATCATTAGGTACCTATAATATACCCAATTTTTGACTGAGTCTGGGCTCTTGAAGGGCATCAATTGTCTCTTAACCGGTGCTGTCTGACCCACGAATTATTAAATAGTCGCCTCGATGGCTGTTCCCATTCCTTCCAAAACTTTCTGGTGAAATTTCATTAAGCGTGAGACGCACTTCGTTAGGAACTACCAAAATGTGACACGGGCCCACAGTTTTTGGGGCCTGAAAGCAAATTATTTTGCGTTACTCAAACCTTTGAGAAAAGTCAAGGAGCCGCACAGACCTGCATCTGAAAAACTGGAGGCTGTCATCTGGTTCGGAGACCCTCAAAAGCATTAAGCTAATCATAAAGTGATAAATAGGTGAGCACATTTAAATGATCTATTTTTGAACTGATAAAGGTACGATGGTGATCAGGTTTTGTGAGGCCGAGTGACACTTAATTTAGAAAAAAGGTAGACGCGCCGAGCAAAATCTGACACTGTGCCCCTCAATTTCCTGCATTTCTCCTCCTGATCGATTGATAGTTCATTATTTCTGGCCCCTTTGTGCACTTACCTCTTTCGGAGGTCTTTTGTGACACATAATTCAGGAAAAAGGTTTTTTTTTATGATTAATTTTACTCAAGCTTTTAATCTTACAAGCTCACCTTTTTATCACTCAATGATTAGATCAATGCCTTTTAAACTCTCCGTACAAAAATAATTGTACAAACTGTCACTGTACAAAAATGTTCTGTACAGTGTACATAGAGCTTTGTTTTAAAAGATCACTACCAGGTATCCAGTATTCCCATGAACCGTCGGCGTGTGGAACACTTTCGGAAAGAGTTGTCGTGTAGGTAGAGCCATGAACTGAGAGGCTCAGTGCTTTAAGCATCTTTTTATATTCTTAGGTGTGCTGACTGCTAAAGGTGATTTTAGAATGTAGCTTGAGCAAAAATTAGTGACACTTAATTTAGAAAAAAGGTAGACACGCCGAACAAAATCTGACACTGTGCCCCCAATTTCCTACATTTCTCCACCTGATCGATTGAATGTTCATTATTTCTGGCCCCTTTGTGCGCTTAACTCTTTCGGAGGTCTTTTGTGACACATAATTCAGGAAAAAGGTTTTCTTTTCTGATGATTAATTTTTGCTCCAGCTACATTCTAAAATTACCTTTAGCAGTCAGCACACCTAAGAATATAAAAAGATGCTTGAAGCACTGAGCCTCTCAGTTCATGGCTCTACCTAAGCGACAACTCTTTCCGAAAGTGTTCCACAAGCCGGCAGTTCATGGGAATACTGGACAACTGGTAGTGATCTTTTAAAACAAAGCTCTATGTACACTGTACAGAACACAGTTTGTGTGGAGGTGAAGCATATTCTTAGTATAATTCAAACCTCTTCAAGGAGTGTCACAGGAGACCTTAATCTCAAAATTATATGAAAAATTAAATGAAATATAAATTTTTGTACGGAGAGTTTAAAAGGCATTGATCTAATCATTGAGTGATAAAAAGGTGAGCTTGTAAGATTAAAAGCTTGAGTAAAAATTAATCATAAAAAAAACCTTTTTCCTGAATTATGTGTCACAAAAGACCTCCGAAAGAGGTAAGTGCACAAAGGGGCCAGAAATAATGAACTATCAATCGATCAGGAGGAGAAATGCAGGAAATTGAGGGGCACAGTGTCAGATTTTGCTCGGCGCGTCTACCTTTTTTCTAAATTAAGTGTCACTCGGCCTCACAAAACCTGATCACCATCGTACCTTTATCAGTTCAAAAATAGATCATTTAAATGTGCTCACCTATTTATCACTTTATGATTAGCTTAATGCTTTTGAGGGTCTCCGAACCAGATGACAGCCTCCAGTTTTTCAGATGCAGGTCTGTGCGGCTCCTTGACTTTTCTCAAAGGTTTGAGTAACGCAAAATAATTTGCTTTCAGGCCCCAAAAACTGTGGGCCCGTGTCACATTTTGGTAGTTCCTAACGAAGTGCGTCTCACGCTTAATGAAATTTCACCAGAAAGTTTTGGAAGGAATGGGAACAGCCATCGAGGCGACTATTTAATAATTTGTGGGTCAGACAGCACCGGTTAAGAGACAATTGATGCCCTTCAAGAGCCCAGACTCAGTCAAAAATTGGGTATATTATAGGTACCTAATGATAGCAATTTTTCCAGGCTGATGTAAAGAGCCAGAAAAATTGAATGGAATCAACTACTTACTACGCTGCGGAGGACCGCTGATACTCTAAGGATTCAATTCAGAGACTTCATTCGAAATCTCACTGACTTGGTTGGGAGTCCAGCCCTGTGAGAAAAGTTACAACTCAAAGACACTCAACGTCAATCAGCAATTCTTGAGCAATCTCAAGTTTAGCTCAGAGTAGCTGACATGTTAACTGGAAATTATCTCCTTGACACTCTTATGAATGGCAAACTGTGTGATTTTAAAGCATATCTGAATTGCCAATTTGAGTCAGTTCTTGCTTGAAAATCCTTCGAAACTTCCTTAAGAAATCTCAAGGCATTTCGGTTCAAGGCATTGTTCTGAATTGCTTATTGAATGTGAAGGATAGTTGTTCAAATCCAAGCCAAGTCAACGTGATATCCGTGAAGCCTCTGAATTGCACCCTTAGTAAATTCAATCAGTGACACTTTCAATGTAACCCAGCTCATAAAATCAAAATTGCTCACTCCAGCAACTTGAAAAGACCTTAAGCGCGAGTGATGCTCTGACAAACTTCTACTATTCGTACTTACGTATCAATGCTTTGAAAATTGACTGCTAATTTGAAGAGCTTTGAGACACACTTTACATTTAAATTGGGCTTACAAATTGTGAAAATAGTGCAGAAAAGGTGCTTACCTAGCTCCTACTTACCTTGCCTCCGCGGTTACAAACATTCTGCTAGTCTAAACAGCAGAGCTCTGACGATTTCCGCAACTGCTAATAAAACTTTTCTCTGACACAAGCTACTGGTGAGAGTTAAACAACTCAACACACTTGAGGCAAGAGAAAAGATTCATGACTAGCCACGGATTTCAAACAAACAATCAGAGAAAGAGGAAACTGTTTTAGTCAATCTCAAATTTACAGACTAACTGCACAAAATTTCTCTCCAAACGTTCAAATCAGGGGCTAACGCATAGAAATGGGAACAAATCCACACACCTGAGGTTTAACAAAAGGTGCAGGCACACTAATACAGACACAGATTGCAATCAAAAACTTGAAAGGAGAGGAGACTGAATGAATGGTATGATTATGATTTAATCTGAACTTCACTGAGCAATGACCACAGAACAACATTTTGGTCTCCAACCAGTTAAGAATCATAGGCACTTTTGAACCGCAGAAATTTCGCTGAGAGCTTGTAAAAGAGTTTACACTCCTCACAGTAGGTTTTGAAAGGTAAAGGAGCCGATATTTGTGTCGAAAAATTATCGAAACGAGACAAAAACACACAGAACTTCCAAGGATGATGATTGAAGTTGGAATCATACTTGGAGCCGGTGGACGGCAAACAAATTAATCAGTGAGGTAAAGAAATAAAAACACAGTTTTAATCTAATTGAATTTGAGAAAGATTAACAAAAAAACACGAAAAATAAGGTAATGTACGTTGAAATCCAAGCAGACGTCTTCAGTGTTTACATTTTCGTTGTTTATGAAGCCAGCTGTGATGACAGGCGGCCATTATTATTTGAATGTGCCGCGCGGTCCACCGCTACTCGTGGTGGATGCATGCAGGCTGGCTCGCCACTTCGCCCGCCATCTTGGAATTTCTAAAAACGCCTTTTGCGGGTTTACGAGTGGATTTTATGACTGTTTGATGCTTCCAATGTGATTTTTACGCGATTTTACACTAGAAACAACCCTCCATATCGCTGTAGCAAAAGTGTGCAACAGACCCATTCAGAGGCGCTCTGGAAACGTACAGTGGGTACTGGGTATTCTAGACAAATCTCAAGGAGAAGTTCTAAAAAAGCTCGTTAGTTACTTTGAAAGAAACTAATGATTTCTCAATGATTGCTGGTTAGCGGGGAGTGTCTCTGAATTGAAATTTTCTCACTCGACTTGACTCGGCTCTAGTATTTCTTAAGCCAAGCCAAGTCAAGGAGTACTCAAGGAAAGTCTCTGAATTGCACCCTAAGAGGTCAGCATTTCTCTTTGAAGCTACCTTTACACATAGTTCTCTTTTGATTCTCTTTTTTCCGTTATCAAAAATGCTTTCATACTCTCGATTATTATTTTTTTGTATCGAAATAAGAAAAGTGACCATAGCTAATCTCGAGATAAAATATGAAGGCTAAGAATAAAGGAGGATGATGCTTATGAGCCGGCCATTCGCAAGAAAACATTAACTTAAGAACCATTAAATTCTAGGAATAATTACTCAAACAGCTCTAATTAAATTTCACTGTGTCCGTGAGTATGTGTGGGGAATAGTTTATAGTCACCACTGATTTACAGATTTTTATGGAACTAAAACACACATTTGTTTCATGATACTGCGTCTCACGCTGAGAAAAATGTTTGTCTATTAATCTAAGTACCAATGTGCTCTTATAAAATAAATATAAAAATATAAATAAAAAAAAAAAAACGCAGTGTGTTTCGGGATTCCTTACCGGAGGCTCAAGTCGCAATCAGTGGCGTCGCGTGAAATTTGACAACACTTTATTTCGTCCATTTAAACCCGTAAGAAAGGTCGAACTATAGAGGGTGCACGGTGAATTTCCTCAAGTCCATATTTTAAACGAAAGAAATGCATCGTTGCCAGATTGTACGCGACGCATCTGGTCGCAATACACACTTCCCATTAAATTTTGATGAACTTCTAACAGATCAGCGCGTTAGTTTTCGGTTGGTTATGTGTCTCATGTAAATCAATGAAAAATTCTGCTGACATGGTGGGTCTATTGCAAACTTTTACCACAGTGTTATGAAGGTTCAATTCCTGTGTAAAATCGCGTGAAAATCTAGTTGAAATAATCTGAAAGCCTGAAAATCCGCTCTTGTACCCGCGATAGGCGTTTCAAGATAATGCAAGATGGCGGTCAAATGAGTTGGTCACAAAAGGTGAGTCCCATTTATAGATGTCTCCTGCTCATTTGATCGTCATCTTAGAATTTTGTTTAAAGAAGCGTATTTATCACCCTAGTTTATTTGAGAGATCGCAACCTGGGTTGGGCCAACCCGAGTTGGTTTTCAACTCGGGTCCAACTCGGAAAATTTGCAACAGAACCATCATGAACGAGCAAATCTGTTGGTTATCGGAATGAGGTACTTACGTGTTTTCAAAATGGACTTGGTAAAGACTTCTGGGAGGTACTTACTGCACATGTTTCAACAGAATCGCTCAACGTATCGGTCGGCTGGCGTTTAGCATTTCTCCAAAGTAGCGGTTTTACACGACCATTATGTAAACCGTGGAAAATTTTCATTGTTTTACCTGCGAAAAAATCAGCCCGCCTTGCCACCTTGAAGTTTCATTATGCAATACTCAAAATTTAAAATTCAAAATTGTGCTTGTGTGTGCGCGGTTTCCGTGGTTTTGTTTGTGTACATTTCTTGTTTTAAAAAAATGCGCAGATTCTATTACTGTCACTGGTAATCGCTTTATTTGTTGCTTTTTTTTATGCAGCTTTATTTTGAGATGTGTTCCATAATTATAAATAAAATAAAATGTCCAGCCTCTAAAGTGAGGCTGTCGGTCCTACCATGATAAAAACTTAGTATGAAATAAAAGAAAAACAGCTTAAATCACTATTGTATGACTAAAATTTGCACGTATCAATTAAAAATTGACGCTGCCTAACTACACTTACTTGGCACTTTACTATAATGAATAATAGAAACAATTATCACCATACACATAATAAGGTCAATAAAGATGCTACACACTTCTTGAAAATCCGAAAACTAGAATTTCGTCCATTTAAGCCCACAAATAATATCGAACTAATCGAATGTTCGTTGAACTCCGTTGGGTGACCGCGTATATGCACGGGTTTAAATGGGCATAATACACATCCACGGGAGTCGGTAGACTATTTTCCCACGGGGGGGGGGGGGGGGTCAAAATTTTAAATCCAAATTCCAGGAGGGATTTAACCCTCGATTTTCCCAAAAAGTACTTGTTTTTAGTTCATTTTAGGTACAATTGACGTGGAAATTGGTATTTTGTTATGCCCTTGGTGAGGCAATAGAGACTATCGCACATGTATTGTATCGTTACTGGATGCACTATACAATTCGGGAAAAAATCGTGGAAGAACCGGTAGTTGTGAGTCTAATTAACTGTAGAATGATCAGCAGCTGTATGCGAGGTGTTGAGTACAGTACAGACTCTTATCCAATGCTCTCTGAATTGGAGATGTGCCCCTTTTGCATCCAAGTCTCTCCAATGAAGAGAGGATTGCGGCAATAACGCAGAAAGGGGGGCGGGATGTGGATCATGCATTTGAAATCCACCAATTTGGACCTGAGTTATCAGGTCAGGAAGTTCAACCAGTGGGAGCGAAGGAAGGGAGGTTACGAACATAGGTTTTAACTCATTATCTTTATGGGAACAGATAACTTTTTCTCGTTTGTATATGCTTTATCAAGGTAGATTAATACAGGTAGACGCGTTAGCCTTTTCAGGGTTTTGTATGCGAGAAATACTTCTCTCTGGAGCTTATAGGTTCCCTATGTCTGTAAATTTTACCATAGCTGGTTTACCCAATCAGCGATTTCGATACGACAAGCGTCAACTATCAAACAGAGTCCCGCTTCTGTTGTATCGACTTCGTAAAGGAGGGATATCGATAAGGGTCAAAATCGCTCGCCACCTTCTCCAATCATCCATAAATTCCTTTCAAATCCCAGATTCTCTTATGCTGCTCGATAGTAATATAGAGATCGTGCTAGAGACGACTTTCCCTGAGTTTCAAGCTTCCTTTTTGAAGGTATTCAACAAAAAATAAGTAACCTTCCTAATTTTGGGGTAACTCTGTGCCCGATTCGGACTTCGCGAATCCCCCAAACTCTGGAAAATTCATCTTTGCTTGGCATTAGTACCATCGGTCAGCGTATAAGAAATCTGAGATTTTAAGGGACTTTAGGAGGGGCGATTTTGGTCCCTCTCGATACCCCTACTTTACCAATGGTAGTTCACTTCGTGACCGAGTCGATTCACAGTTTCCCTGAATTCATCGAACATATTGTTTTGCATCTTCCTGTACCAATTAGCGTCTTTGTGCTTCATACAGTTTCTAATGTTTGTTTCGCTCGGCGCTTAAGCGATAAGTTTTTTGATGTCGACTCGAAAAAGAGATTTTTGTCGAAAGGTTCTCCTAGACTTACCGTATCCGTTTGTCAGACATGTTTGGTGTTTTTGTTCTATGAAAAGTTCCGAACCTGGATTTGCACCTGCAAACCTGAGATGCTTGACATTTTCTCGGGAAAGACAGCAGCTTTACCAAGATCCAAAAGCACACACTTTTTTTCCCCCCGAAGGTCTGACTTTGATTAATTTTTCCAGGTGAATTTTGTCTCATCATTATTAACATTGTGGCGTTCTCCTAGGCTAACTGTCCAAATATCATCCAAAAAACCTTACTTAATTTAAATTTGTTAACTGTTTCTTTGTTCACAGGAAAGAGCTTACCTTGTTTAGATACCAAATGCGAAACTGTAAGTTGAAGTTTTAATGTTATCCAATATACTTACCTGTATGTTATAAGTGAAATGGAAGGAATGGTATTTTTGTTGCTCAGAATTCCGAAGTTTTAATCGTGTGTCGAAACATTCGTCACCCACTCTAACAAAAATCCGTGTATCGACTATCACTATATGCTGAGTCGTCGACGTGATAATTTCTAGCAGTCCTTGGTAAAACTCAATTAAAGGAATCAAGCTAAAGTCTCCCAAGACATTCCCTCAAAAGATCTAACCACGGTATATTTTTGCCAAGACAGCGGGAATGAATCAGATGCTCTTTGGTGCCATTTTTCCAGGAATGGATAACTGTCAATATTTCGAATTATTCCTTTATTTCTTCTGAAAGCTCCAAGGAATTTTGTTTCACTCTAGAACGTGAGTGACTGAATGGGTCTGTTGCAATTTTTTGCTACAGCGTCATTGAGGGTCAACACCGTGTAAAATTACATCGTAGGCATCGAAAAGTCGAAAAATCCACCTACAAATTTAAAAAAATGCGTTTAACAAAATTCAAAGATGGCGGACTAATGAGCGAGTCCCTTCTAATTGCAGCTCTCTCTATGGCAAATCACATTTCTCATAAAAAAAGGCCATTATGACACTTATTCGATCGCCATCTTTGAATAAAAGTACTTATTAAGTTAGTGAGTGGATTTTGAAACTTTTCGATGCTTTTCAATGTGATTTGAATGCGATTTTACACCGATTAAAACATCATAAAGCTATATAGCGAAAGTTTGAAACAGATCTATTGTTTCGATGAACCCCGACTTTTGAGCTGGGAAAAGGGACACCTGTCACAAGCTCTACGTTGGGGTTGTATCTGTCTCTGTGACTTTTTTAGTCAAATCTGCAAACACTGGTTTTGAGTCCCCTCGTCGCATCGGGACGGCCGGTAAAATTCCATGAACCGGGCCCTTGAACTTTTATCGTGCCTATGTCGATTCATCGCGAATCGCCGCACTATGGTCTGAGATGGTCAAAAAGTCGCCAAAAATCAGAAAGTAAAATCACCAAATTCTCATTTATAAACTTACAAGACCAATTTCAATCACGGAAACACTTTAAAACAAGAAATGTTGGAAAGTTTAAAGTTGAGTTCAGAAGTTGAAAACGATGATTTTTGATGACTTTTTTCCCCCAATGGTTTTTGGCCACTTTTTTTCGATCACAGACCATAGTGAGGTGGCGAGTGGCTTTTACTACCTTTCACGTTTATGATCTCAATCTTTAGCTTTTTTTTTGGAGGCGGGATTGACAGGAATAAAGGACAGGACAGGACAAGACAGGACGTAAGGGACCCTTACTCTATTTTACGCGTGCCACGCGGGACCGTATGTCTTCATGCACCGTAATCTTCGTGTCATGCGCGCGTGCTGTTGCGACGGTGATTGGGGGTTGGGTGATGAAGGGGGTGGGGGGTTATATGATAACAGCTGTGTCAGTATCAGTCGTAAGCATATAAAGCTTCCCCCTCCTCCTCCCCCCTCCTGCCCTCCTCTTCCACCTCCTCTTCTGTCAGTACTAGGTGAATTGTCATTCGTGGTTGTAAGACCTCAGGGTCGTTGCTCGTCTGTCGAGTCGGGTCGGACGAACGGACGGGGCGGTAGTACCAGCTGTAATTACTTTCTTGATGCGTAGCGGGCGCGTTGTGCACTGTGCAGCGTGCGGTGTGGGGCGCGGCCCGGCCTCTGCGATGCAACGCGTTGCTGTGTATAACTGTATCGCAAGCGGCGCTACGCTTTCCGGAACAGCGAGTGCGTCAAATCGGCGCTCAGTAAGATTGCCCCTGTTATCTTTTTAGACGGGAAGTATTTGATTAGGCTCCTGAGGATTTCTTTCTCCAATTTTTGATTTATTTTTTTTTTCCTTGTTTGAGAATATCTCGGTTGCCTTTCCTACATTTTTCTTTTTTGTGTTTTATTTATTTATTTATTTATTTATTTATTTTTCATTTAGTTCAGTCGTTCGCTGTGAAATATTAGCATAACGAATCACAGTGTTCGGGCGGCTGAGTTTATCTCTACTTCTGCATAATTTTTTCTTTTTTTCATTTTCGAGTGTAATGGGACTGTTTGAAACTTTTTCTATAGCGGTCTTTTTTGAGA